>CM042432.1:17186878-17566878 GCA_023631565.1 Gymnocephalus cernua
CCAGGACTCAGCTGTTGTGTGGCACATTATACTGTGCACCCTGCAATTTTAAGTTACTTTTTGTGCTTGGGTGTTAAATGTTTTAAGAAACTGAATGATTTTCTCTAATTTTTCTTCTTCTATACGCTTCTCCACATTGTGCAGCCACAGAACATAGCGTGAAGTAATATTCTGCTCGAGGCCGCAGGTCAAATATTGCATGCATTTAATAGCAAAGTGTGTGTTCAATGTAAAATCATTAGACAGTTCATGTGAGGAATGGCACGTTTGTGGTTTTCTTTTCATGCTGATGCTTCCTACACTGACCTCACAGTTGTTGGTCTTTGCTTTTATATTCTCCAATCTGGGATGGGGACTTCTAAAGCAGCACAAGTTCTGTTCAGAGCATCTGAAACTTTTTGATCCTGATGCATAACTGCCATTCTTTTAACTACTGGAGTGCATTTGACCTCTCCCTACACCACCGCCATCCTCCCTTAGCAGAGTTTTATACTTAAATGCACCACTACCCTTTTGTGTGCAAATGTGACGCTGTAAATCTTTTTTATTTTTTTTATTTTGTCCTTTATAAATCCAGCTTTTATTTCCTTTTCCTGTTCACATATTTTAAACTGAGGTTTTAGTTACCAATGTTTTTGTTGCCAATGTCACATCCAGAGTAAAAAATATATTGTAAAGGACCAAGTGCATAAGATGTAACATCTGTTGCTTCAGTTGATTGCAACTTGAACACTGCGTACTACTGTTTTTAATTTAGTACAGGTGATAAACCTTTTAATAAGATGTTTTTCTTTCTCACTCAATGTGATCTGAAACATTTGTGTGCAATTGTTGGACCTCTGTTCTCTTCACTGTGTAGATATTCAGAAGCCATATGTTCAGTTTAACCAGATTAGTGTTGTGATTCGATGTTACAGATAAAGACTTAGCCAGAGTTGTGTAAATTGTTGTAACATCCATGTACATGGAACACCACCAGTTTTACAACTTTCACAAACTGAATAAAGCGATTTGATTTTACATGTTTGTTTGCTTACTTTTCCTCAACCCAAAGGTTGACTTAGAATAGCAGGTCAAGAAGCACTGTGTAGAAGGAGGACCAAATAGCTGCACAGAAGACCAAAACCATTGTTTGTAGGATTCACTGTCCTGTTAACAAATGCCAGTGCATAAAGGAAGAGGGGGGGGGGGAAACAGTTACACAAGTTGAACATGTTTTGAGACCAAATCTTAAAGCATGTCATCAAGCCAGACATCCAAGTGCCTTTCACCTTTTAGTCTGTCGCTGACAAAGACCTGAAGGATCTGAGGTTGAGAATATATGAACAGCTTTATTTCTATAGACTGTTGCATGTCTAAACAAGTGTACAAAGTGATTGACAAGAACATCTTTTGGTGTTTCTCAACCCCTACCTTATTGAAATGTCTACCAGCATTATTACACATGCGGAGCAAAGAACTTCACTGCAGCTATGTGTGTGCTGAGCTTAAATGCTTAACAATCCATTTTTTAAAATTTTGAAATGTCAAAAATGGCCCCAAACATGCTTTATTGACTTTACCTTGCACATATTCCTGTTTCATAACACGCTCCATAAAAGCTAAAAGAAAGCATGATTTGTAACCCCCTTTATCAATGAAACTGTGAATAGGTCTTATCTTTTGTGCTTCCTTACTGTATAAAAGAGGGTTATCTTTAAGAACTAGATTTACCTTGGGTTTATGAAAGCCTAAATGATTGCCCCATTGGAATGTGTTAAGCTGCAGCAGAATAGTTAAAAGTAAGACTGCAGCAAAAAAAAATCTGTTAAGGCGCTGATATGCAGTTAGGGTCCTGAATTAGTGGTGTACGGTGTCACATGCATCAGGCTATGTACGAGTAGACGTATGCCCGAGTCCATGGGTAGAAACAAACTTATGGATGCTCGGCAAGCTTGAAAGTGCAGTGTGTATATTTCTCCACAAGGTGGAGCCATTTAACCAAGAATATTGGCATATTGGCAGACAATCAACCTAAGCAACTGGCCGTCGCTATTGATACAGCCTCTTAGTGAGGAAAGCCTACATGTAGTATTAAAATTACTATGGCTTATCATCTAACCACGGCCTATAGGTTATTGGCTGATGGTAGGGCTGAGCGATATGGAGAAAATCTGATATTGTGATATTCTTGACCAAATACCTCGATTTTGCGGCGATATTGTAGGGTGGACTTATGGTGCCTTCAAAAAATATTTTCACAATTAGATTGTAGATAAATCATCAGTAATGTGGATATAATGACCTAAGTGGTTAAAGGCAAATAATCAAATAATAAACAGAACAATCTGGTAAGTTCAGAAAAGTACATCTTTTTACTGTAAAACAGTCTTTACAACCAGGAAAATACAACATTTATCATATTACGATATCCAACACTTTAGATGATATCTAGTTTCATATCACGATATCGATACACTATTGGTATATTGCTCAGCTCTAGCTGATGGTCTACCTGAGATCAACTGTGGATGACAAACCATGAAGAACTTGGTGGATTCTTGTGAGCTTCATCTGTCGCCTTTGCCCTTGCTCCTATCAGGTGGTTTTATCTATATTTAATAATATATGTTTTTTTATTAGATGAATAGAGTTTTGTGACACTGCCAGCTTCTTCTGTTCCCAGTTTCTTCAATATAATTTAAATGTAGGGGTTGCAGCCTAAAGCTAATGCTGTCGTCTCTCCACACACACACACACACACACACACACACACACACACACACACACAAAATAACATCAGCCATAGCCATAGCAACGCCACCGGTGCGCTGTTATCCTAAAGTGGCGTGTGTGTGGAAAGCAGAGGGCTGCTGCTGCTGCTTTGAACTCCTTTCTCCGCCGCCGCCCAGTCTCACCAGGTTCAAGGTACGGGGAGTGTCTGTCTTGTGTCTGTTCTGCCTGTGATGGACGAGGCGGAGGACGGCGATGAGGAGTCCAAATTCCAGCAGCCTCGACCACCTCAAGTAACCAGCTTGTCCGGACGCGCGGATCATAGGAGCAGCGGAGGAACCAAGATGAAGAAATTTACGCCAGGAGGCGGAGCCGCGTCTGTTGCGCGTAAAAACTCCAACATCAATGAGCTGTTGCTCCTGCAAGACGAGGACTCCGCACCTGTCCGTGCCAGTGGCAGCACGGCCTCCGCTCTGTTGTGCCGGAGGGATGCTGCTGGAGGGGACACAGTCCCAGAGGCAGGCGTGATAGCAGAGGGAGCCATCGGTATGATATGCAACAAAAACGGAGATTGTAGAAGGGACCCGGCCAGTTCAGGGAGCCTCTCCTCTCTCATCTCAAGGCAGGAGAAGCAGACAGATGGAGTAGTAGCTGCTGCAGACGGAAAGGGGCAGGCTGCAAGCATGGACGGCTCTATCACTTCAGCGGGGTCCCAGACACAGGGGCCGGGCGCCGAGGTCAAGACCGCGGCAACGATGGAGAAAAAAGACTCCAGAGTTTCCTTCTCCAACGCCCCAGCTGGTAAAGGGCAGACTCCGAGTCAGCAGTCGAGAAATTCTGTCACATTTACCAAAGCTGAGGATGGCTCTCAGATAGTGCCGGATGATGAAGACTTCAGGGGGAATCAGACATACATGCAGCGGCAGTTTAGTTCCATGCTTCAGCCCGGAGTTAACAAATTCTCCCTGCGCATGTTTGGCAGCCAGAAGGCAGTGGAGAAAGAACAAGAGCGCGTAAAGTCAGCGGGTAATTGGATTATCCACCCATACAGCGACTTCAGGTATGGGTCAAATTGAGTTATGTTCATAATCAGTAGCCTATATACTTTTATATTGAGGTGCATGAAAGATATGGTAATACCACACCGCCTGGCACTGTTTTTACATATCAAACTTTATATGAGAAAAGACTAAGAATATAATATTTAGAATATCCAGGTGTTTATTCAGTTATTTATGAAGGTACTTGGGTAATGTCCTCCATTGACAGCTGTAGCCAAGATGGAAATAAATAAAGAAAAAGAGTAATAATTTAAAAAAAAATGTATTAGATATTTACGCCTATATTTTTATTTTGCTTAACAATGATCTGGGGGAAAAACTTGAAACTTAAGGGAGAATCTGATCCATCATGAGGACTGACAATTAAAAAAAAAAATTAAAATATTAGGGTGAGTGCAATATGACACTGCATTTGTAACAAACGTTTCCTAAAAAAAAAAAGCTTTGTTTCATGAGTTTTGTATTAAAGATGAACTTGACTTGAAGTTGGAAAAGTTCCCTCATCAAGTTGGAATGCGTCTGAACATCTGTTCCAGCACCAAGGACAGCTCCTCCAAATCTCGAGTGTAAAACAGCAGTAGTCTGAAGATAAAGCCAACTATTTAAGCTCTTAATTGGCCCTGACTCAGATTTTCCTACCAAAATATAAGTTAATATAATAATCAGTGGTTTTGTCGGGGGATTATGTCAGGGAACATTCATGACTCAGCAACACTTTCCTTTGCAGTCTCCCATGTATACTTTCCGCTGATCAGACAGCTGTGTAACGTATGCCTTCTGAGGACACAACGCAACTAAGGATTCTTTTTTTATTATAGATGAATCTGTTATTTGCTCAATTTATTTATTTATTGGTCTGATCTAAATGTCAGACAATTGTGGGGAGAAAAAGCACAGTTTCCTAAAGCCCAATGTGACGTCTTCAAATGTGGTGTTTTGTCTGACCAGCAGTTCAAAGATATCAAATTGCACAATTGCTGTGATAACTGCTGAGGCATCCTCCATCAGTATAGCTTTACTGTTACGGGTGTTTCATGTCAGTTGTTCCTTGATTTGGAATGAACTGCACCCAGCTTATCTTTCCTGTTATATCCATGCCTCTCTGCTTGTCCTTGTCCTGACACTGTCTTGAGTCATATGGTATAGGTTGCCTCACAGGGAGAAGATACAATGCACTTGGTAAAAAAAAGAGCAGGCATTTCGTAAAAGATCGGCCATTTGTCACTGTGTTTAGTGGGGGATGGGGGGGGGGGGGGGGAGGGCAGTCCCTCAGTCTCTAACCATCTTAGCCCCACTGCTTTACACTGTCAGGTTCTACTGGGACTTCACCATGCTGATGTTCATGGTGGGCAACCTGATCATCATCCCCGTGGGCATCACCTTTTTCAAGGACGAGACCACCATTCCCTGGATCATCTTCAACGTGGTTTCTGACACCTTCTTCCTCATGGACCTGGTGCTGAACTTCAGGACCGGCATCGTGTTTGAGGACAACACCGAGATCATCCTCGATCCCAAGAAGATTAAGGAGAAGTACCTGAAGAGCTGGTTCGTGGTGGACTTCGTCTCTTCCATACCTGTGGATTATATCTTCCTCATCGTGGAGAGAGGGATGGACTCGGAGGTGTACAAAACGGCCCGGGCGCTCCGCATTGTCCGCTTCACCAAGATCCTCAGTCTGCTGCGGCTGCTGAGGCTGTCCAGACTCATCCGTTACATCCACCAATGGGAGGAGGTAGGCAGAGATTCAACATTTATGATACAGTGAAAGGGTTTGGGTGTTACTCTGACCACTCATGGGAGAAAGAGTTGGCAATTGGAGAATTCATCTTTATGATGATTCCGAATTAGGTACACAGTGAGCATACAGGCCTACAACACATGATAATAACAATGATCATGTAGTAGCCTTGTGGTACTTGGACGGAAGCAAATACACAAGGGTAGAACACAGTATGAGCACCACTGTTGTAGATAGTGTGCTATATTTAGGCTATGGTAGTTGTCATGCTAATCTAAGCCATATGTAAAGCTGTGTAACCTGACTGATATGGGACGATGGGCAGATATTCCAAAAAAACAGACAATTTTGGTGATAATGCATCAAATGTTATTATACAAGAATTGTTGTGTCATATATTTATACGGTCAAAATACATGTATTTACTGTAACAGTCTATAATAAGATAACAGCAACATTTGTAAGTGCAAAAACACTGTAAATAAGATGTTATAGGCCTATATAATGACTATCGATAGAAACCAAAATATACAGAAAATATTTTAATTTAGAAAAATGAGGGTCACTAATACAAAAAATGCACTCATTAAAACATTAAGTACTGCAATGTCTATTCACATTTTTATCTTTGCATATCATAAATGATACTAGCAGATCTGTATTCATCTGATAAGCCAGTATCGGCCAAAAATATTGTCATTCTCTATTCGTTAGTTAGGGTGAAGTTATACTGGTTTGTTAAATCTCTTCGGCTAATATATCGTTATCAGATTTAAAAAAAAAACTAAATATCGATGTCGGCCAGGCTATATACGATAATGTCTGTTAGCCTTTGCAGACATTATTCCTAACAGCATGTACTTTTACATCATGAAGCATGCTGCAAGTTACCTGGAAGACAGAGACGGTGCTGTAATGCAGGCTCATCTGTGAAGGAATGTGCAGATTGTAAGAGAGCCTTCACACAAGAGTTTGTTTATTATAAATCCTGATGAATTTTAGGGTCTAACAAAAAAAAGGCTCATCAGCTTCACTCCTGCTACAGATCAAAGCCATCAGAGCTGCATTAATGATCATGTTTGATGTAGTTTGGATACTGTGACAAAGTCAAACGCTTTGAATTTAGATTGCTCAACAAAAAAAAAAGAGTCTGACTGTGCTCTAATTAATAATACAATATTGGATTCCATTGCAGTGGTTAAATGTCAGTATACAAGTAATTTTGTTTGTACATCAAACAAATCCTCTGTATAATTTATCCCTGACACATAAAAACTGGTTTTACCATCTTATATAGCAATGGATAACACCTGGATAACAGCTCATTATAACCCAGTGTAGGTAAGAATTCATGAAAACATTATTTGTGCTTATCAGTGGGAAAGTGAAGAGGGATTTTCTGAGGAATAAATACAACCACGGAGACACTAATTGCCTTTTTTTTTTCCTCATAACAAAAGTTTCTTTCCCCCATTGTTATTATTGTTTAAGTTTGGTGTTTGACTTTTGTTTTTATCTCTTGTACTCCTATTTTAATCTCATTGCAACTGCACACACTTTCTGGACACATTACACATCAGGAAATAAGATAGATGCATTACCATCCATCATATACCCCTGTGCTACACAAACGCAATTGACCCTGTCCTGCTAATGTGCTTGCGGATATAAACTGAGGATCCCTATTTGAATCATGTATGAATCAAAAGTGTGTGTGCCCTCACTCTGAAAATAACCACTCTGCTCTTCTGATTACAGAGTGGTAATTTGAGCTCAATGAGAACCCTAATTACTGATTCAAACACTCACAAGTGAATGCTGCTTTGCTTTGACTCAGTCCTCCCCTGATCGTCTCAGTTCAGCCGAGCTCTGCTCTGCTCAGCTCGATTCAAACGGGGCTGGCTGTGTTTCCCCTCTGCCCAGCTCGGCTCGGCTTGGCTCGGCTCGGCTTGGCTCGGCTTAGCTCAGCTTGCTGCGGCGGTGTTCCCTAAAAGATTGTCCTAAGTGTTGTGATGATTTCACCGTTTAGCTCAGCTGTGGGCCAACTGAGTCAACAGTCATGCTCATAATTAAAAAAGAAAGAGCAGGTTGTGTATTTTTGACTCGGAATAGAGTGTGTGTGTGTGTGTGTGTGTGTGTGTGTGTGTGTGTGTGTGTGTGTGTGTGTGTGTGTGTGTGTGTGTGTGTGTGTGTGTGTGTGTGTGTGTGTGTGTGTGTGTGTGTGTGTTTGTGTGTGTTTGTGTGTGTGTGTGTGTGCCATAGTACATAGTGTTTTGTGTGTGCCAAATGTAAACGGTTTAGCATATGAAGCTTTACTTAGCGACAGAGGCGTCAGACAGCTCAGAATTCAGCCCGCACATGACAAATGCACAAGGAAGGAATCATCTTGTGTGTGTGTGTCCAACAGAGAAGCAGAGATAAGCGTTGTCGGGAATAATAAGAGCAATTTCCTGAGGCAGGAAGCTGGCATCAAGACTCTTCACTTGCTGGCATGTCCGAGAGAGGATGCCTTTTTCATGAGCTAGGCAATGACGGTGAATGGGTGGCAGCGGGTGCGTGAGAGTGGAGATTGGTAGTGAGAGTCATCAGGTTCAATAGTTCTCTCTAAACGTCGTCATCTGAATCGTCCAGATCAACGTGTGTTTGACATGTGCAGCAGACAGGAGTAAAACGTACTTTATCTAGGGTTTTCAGGTTGTGAGTGTGTGTTGCAGTCACAGTAATGTGTATTGACCCAGATTGTGGTCTGACAGTGACACATGGCCAGGTACTGTTGGGGTGTCGGGGGAGAACATTAGTCATGCAGCCACATTAATCATGATGGGAATGCTTCCTAATCACAGGGCAGGGCCTCACAGTGTGTTTCCCTTTAGCTAAAGGCTATTATCCATTATAGGAGATTCTCAAAAAAGTAGAGAAAGTAGCGTCTTTGGCATTTGGTCTATAGCTAATTTACAAGGGGAAGCTTAAAATATGCAGAAGAGTGAAGAATAAAGAGGATCAAAACATGTTTGAAATATATTTGAATCGCATGTAATCCAATATGTAGATATGTGGAGAATAAGGAGATGTTTAGTGTGCAGACAGCTATACAAAACTAAAGTGCTATGAGCATTTAAAGCAGCTTGCCATGTAAATTACACATTGGATAAAGTCAAAGAAATTCATGGGATTTGGTAAACACAGACCATAAGAAAAGGCCCAGAGATACTTGGGGAAGAATCATGTACATTAGCAAGTGGATATTAATATGCGTGTTGGTCTGTTGGGATGGAGAAAGCCGGTTGGCTTTCTTCTCTCGGCACTGTAACTAACGAGACGTTTGCACCCTCCGGGGTTTTAAAGGAGATGCAGGTTTTGGTATTCAAGTGAGCTAAGGGTTTAGGGCAGCGAGGTCTCTGAGGTGACGGGATGAGTCATCGAATCTCTCGACCTGGCAGCTCCTACACTGTAAACTCATAACAGAGGATGCTTGTTCACGTCTCGGGACAGTATCTGGCCTAGTTGTAGGCAATTCTCCTACAAGGGAAGTAGGCCAGATGTATGACTGCATATATATATGCAGTCATACATCTGGCCTACTTCCCTTCTAGGATAATTCTCTGTCCCTAGTGGGGAATATGCTTTTGCTTACGATTTAGCAAAGCCTCCTATTTGGCCTAGCTAAGCATGTATTTCACAGCAGTGTCCACACATTGATGTAAACCTACCCTTATGCGCAGACACACAAATAGAGGTAAGAAAGCCTGGCCAGAAGCCAGCGACAGCGACACTGAGTAGTGTTTACAAGGCTGTGACCAGAACACCAGCTTCACACAAATGAGCCTTTCTTACCTGAGGGGAGTAAATCTAAGAAACACTAGAGCGAGAGGCCGGCCCGGGCTGCTGATCAAAGCTTCATCAGCGTCTGATGAGGTTTCATCATGAAAGAGTACAGAACACAGGCTCTTGTTCATTTCCCCCACCTGGTCATAATGTTGAGCGTCCAGCCTGACACTGAGGAGGAGTCACATACAGCATGTCGGGTTTGTTTTGTTACTGATTAGTGACATCATCATACCATGTTTAAAATTGTATCTCCTATTATAATAACTATATGAAGTATAATTACATCACTGAAAAACCCAACTAGTTTTTCAAAAGTGCTGAAAACTTTGCTTTTTAAACATGTACTTCCCTGCAGCTCTTCCGCCCCGGCTGTTGTTTTACTTATCAATACTTTTATATTAACAATAGGTCGAATTAGGAATGGACGATATAGCCAAAATCTTCAACCCCAATATATAGGTCATTTCATATCTTGATAGCGATATATATCACAATTTAGTATGATTTCTGATAAATCGACAAGTAAATAGTCTATACTACATGAAATAACCACATGGTCAAGCCTTTTGTTGTATATCGCTGTGTAAATTAAGTACTTGACAAATTAAAAGTACTGGGTATTTTCTCATTTTATTGAGAACTTCAGTGCATATTAATAAACATAATGTGCAATGATCAGACCGTAAAGCTGAATCCAAATGATGTAAATATCGCTGTAATGCAGTTTGGCTGCTGGTTTTTCGGCATCACGATTGAAGCGATATAGAAAAATATATACTGTATATCATAGACTATTTTATATTGTTTGATGATATATATTGTCCTATCGCCTAGCCCGAGGTCGAATGACTATCTAGATTGTGAAAGGGGTGACTTATTGCTTCAAACTCACAAAGAATTACCACCTGACTTAGCAGTTCCCTTTAGCGTCTTTCAGTTCATTATTTGAGTAGAAAGTTGGCAAAACTATCTCCTGTAGATAACAGTAAATATTACATATCTTATGCATAGTACCAACTGTTTTCAATTCTCTCCTAAGTAGAACAATATGCTGGATGTGTACTGTTTGTGATTCAACAGTTTTTACCTCAATCTGTATAAACATAAAGATTATTATGTTCAGTGCCCATTCACACGTCTGTCTCTGTCTTTTCTTCCACTCCGCTTTGATAACCCTCTCGCGGCCCTTCTCCTCCTGACAGATCTTCCACATGACCTATGACCTCGCCAGTGCTGTGATGCGAATATTCAACCTGATTGGTATGATGCTGCTGCTGTGTCACTGGGATGGCTGTCTCCAGTTCCTTGTTCCTATGCTGCAGGACTTTCCGTCTGACTGCTGGGTCTCCCTCAACAAGATGGTGGTAAGTGAAATGCTGTGTGTGCACTGTATAGTATCTTTGTGTATATGTGTATACCATTTGTAAGTCACAAAATCACACAAATGTCAGCATGCAAAGACACACACACACACACACACACACACACACACACACACACACACACACACAAACACACACACACACACACACACACACACACACACACACACACACACACACACACACACACACACACACACACACACACACACAATACACTGTGCAAAGGAAACTAGATTACAAAAATACTAACAAACAAAAAAATGGACTGCTGCTCAGTATACTGTACATGAAATCAAGAAAAGGACTGGCCTTAAACTAAAGTACAGAAAGTAGTGAGCAGGAATGAGGGATGAGTTTTCTCTCAGTTCATACAGCATGCCATGTGGTTTGTTCTTTAGCCGTTCTCTTCTTTCTCTCTATCTTATTTATGTCTTCTATCAGATGTCCTTTCCTCCTTCTAGCTGGCAGGTAGCTTCTGGCCAACTGCTGATAGACAGGCCATTAGGAGAGGTTTTTGCCAAAACTAATCCTGGCATGAAAAAAAAAAAACCTCTGGAGAGCAAGTAATGCCTGCAAAACCAATCTACAGACAGTGTGCACAGTTCAGAAATGAGCAATACAAATTGCGAATAATGTTGGCTTCAACGATCATACTAATTCATTATTTCTTAAGTCAAAAACACTGAAATTCACGGACCTGGTGAACCAAAAAACTGCGTTAGTTCTGTATAAAGCTCGAAATAACCTACTTCCTCCCAACATACAAACCTTGTTTAGAGAAAGAGAAGGGGGGGTTATGCCCTCAGAGGTGACCTTAATTGGAAACAACCTACCTGTAACACAGTGATGAAAAGCAGGTGCATATCTGTCTGTGGCGTGAAGTTATGGAACGCATTACCAGAGGAATTAAAACATATTAGGAATGTCTTCAAATTTAAAAAAGGGTTCAAAGACATGACACTAGATAAGTATAGACATTGAGTAGGATTATTCTGTGAGAATGTTGATAATGGTGATGATGATGAACATCATTATTATCATTATGGTTATCATTATTTAGGATATTATTCACCTTATGGTGGCAATGTACTGTATATAAGTACTGACCCTTATGGGTATACTGTAGGCGTATATGTATGTATGTATGTATGTATATATGTAGGTACAAGTGTATGCATGCATATGCAAACACACTGTATGTATGCTATGCATGTATATAGAAAGCTATCTGGGTAAGTGTATGTGTTCTTTAGTTGTTTTGTATAATTTATTTTATCTTTCTTGTCAATTTTCTTTTTCTTTCACAATATTCTCATTAAATCCTGTCTCAAGAAGCTTTAGAACTAGAAAGAAATCCACAATCAATCAATAAAACTAACAAGTGCCACAAGCTACAGCTTCCAAATGACCATAAAGTTGAATTAAAACCTCTCTAAAACAAATACTGAACAGTATATCCTTAATGAAGGTTTGGTTTATTGCAGGACTGTTGTATTATAATCATTTTGCCTGGTGAGTCTAATAAACTGTCAACTGAGTGTATATACTGTCTACTTGTTCCAACACTATTAAAGGAAAGGTAATTTTTATGGCTGTACTATTACATCAGATGTCACAACATCAGAATTATTTTCTTCCTGTTTGTGTATTTATCATTTGAGCGTAATCCCTTCCATCCTGTCTGACTCGTCATTCTGTGTTAGAGACAACTGACTGGGAGTTGGCACGGACAAGAATGTGGAGTAAACTGATTGGTTAAGGCCGAGGAGAAATTAGTTGGCGTGAGTGGGAACTACACAGTTTCCTGATTGATATCAACATAATCTGCCCCATTAACTAGCCCAGCACTTGAAAAGAGCCAAAAGATGTTACTGGTTGACTTATTGCTGTAGTGTCAGAAGCTGCAAATAGCTTTAACGGGTTTGCAAGTTAGTTTAAACAATTTCTTGGAGGGAACGTCACATAATTGTTGTGTGAAGTTTAGCAGACTGGATGATTCCTTCCTTGTGCATTTGTCATGTGCAGGCTGTTTCTGAGCTGTCTGACGCCTCTGTCGCTAAGTAATGCTTCATATATTAAACCTTCTACATTTGGCACACACAAAACACTGTGTACTATGGTACACACACACACACACACACACACACACACACACACACACACACACACACACACACACACACACACACACACACACACACACACACACACACACACACACACACACACTAAATGCAGTAGCGATATCATAGACTTTGAGTTTGACTGAAAGAATAAAGTGACTAAAGTTTGGATATTACTAGCCTCCACTTGTACCCTGCCCATAGTGTCCAGACCTCAGTTCCAAGTTGCAAACAAAGATGTGTTGATAGCCTATTATTAGCATTCAATTCCAATTCAAAGCAACATTTTGCAGCAGAACAGGCAGCTTCTATTTTGCACAACAACATTTTTTTGTGTACAATGTTAGTTATCGCCAAAAGGTATGAATGCGGAGAACATATCTTGTTATCTGAGCCGTCGTGTTTCACTCCTTTCCTCTCTCCCTTCCACCTCGCCGTGCTTACAATCAGTTTCCTCTTTGATGCCTCAGAGCGATGTGTGTTGTTTACACCTGTGTGCCATTTTCTGAGCGAGATGCCACAATGCCAGGCAGCAAGCACCCATGTGGGCGCGGCTGCCTGGTGTGCTGTGCTGCTCTCCATCTCAGGATAATCAAGGTCAGAGATCCTCTTCTTCAGAGTGGCCTTGAATCAGAGACACAGCGTTAAATGATCCGCAGCTACGTGCTTCACTTCAGGCTGACAGCCTGTGCTGGGCATTTACTGGGCTACACCCTACTTTCCTTTTTGCATCATCCATGCACTTAGGCATATAGAAACAACATGTGATTTATTCAGTTGGTCAGAGGGCACTCCTATATGCACTTTCATACCCTGCTTTTATATGTACAGTATGTATACGTCTGTATGTTATATGATACTCAAAATAGCAGCCTTGCAGCTCTTTTCCTTCCTGGTGGGTTTGACCCATCTGCCTCAGCCGGATCAGCTCTTGGATCAATGGCATTAGAATAAAGCCTCTCTCTACCTCTCCTCTCTTCAGTCTCTGTTTCTGAATTTAATGTAACAGATCTCAGTAACACATTTTGGAAGTTAATTTGGAACATAGGCAATACAAACGAGAGGCATGTGGAAATTAATTGAATCCTTAATTTCTAAAGGTATTCTCAGGATATTTAGACAAGAGGGTCTCAGCAGACATGAAACATGAAAGTCATTTTATATGTATTTCCTAAGTTATAATGCCTTTTAAATACAAGTAAAATTAAGTAAAGTTTGGAGAATGTTGACTTTTAGCTTCAATAAATAACCTCTGCAATAGGCCTGAGGTATGTTTTGGCAGTTACTTGTTTCATGATTCTGCCACAGCTTACTAATACAGGGGCTGTGTGGACTAGCCAGACCCTCCTCCGCAGCGCTGTGGAGGAAGGTCTGGCAAAGCGAGACTATCCATTTTGCAGCACATTTGTCCTGAAGATGTTCACATTGGATGGCTGCTGAGTTCTTCCAAGACAGACCTTGCACACAATTACCCAGCCAGACCTCAGACCAAGTCCAGTCACTGTGCAAATGGTGCATTATGCAGACAATTGTACTGCTCGTACCTTGTGTACACTCAGAATATCCCGCGCTAGCAACAGAAGGAGCATTGGGATCAAGTGGTGGAATTTTCTCTGTGACTGGTTCCAGATGAGGGAAGTACTGTGTGATGTGAAAGCTGTGGTGATCTCCATCGCAGTTCTGCCAATGTTGAATACCTCAGGGAGAAGGATGAAAAAAACTAGCAACTCTTAAAAAACTACAGATGTCAAGCTGGCATAGCGTTGCGGTTTTAATTCTTTTAAATGTAGTAAGGCCTTATATAGCAGAGTGAATGGAGATGTGTGATGACGATTTAAGCAACACATCTCACTGAACCTTTGTATTTTGTGTTGGCAGAGAGGAAAAGTTAGCTATATTTAAAAAACTACAATAGATTCTCCTGTTCTCCCAAATAATACAGACTACCCTCCCTTTAGCTGCTGTAACCTTTATATGTAACAGTTAAATTATGTATAATCAATGTAATTGCTTAGTCTCCACTGTAACTATACAAGAGACATAAAAATGTTTAGTTTAAGCAACAAGTTCCTCGAGCACATCATGTTGAACTGCTTCCTCTTGATATCAGTCAAAGACAAAAAAACAATTACAGCTAATGAACTCAAACCCAATAATAAGGGCTTATTGAGCAGCAAAGCTATGATCCACTGAGTCCAATTCCTCTCGCAAATCAATTAACATCCTGTCCTGCCACATGATTTACAAGCATCAATTTCACATATGATGAAGTCAATTAAAGATACACAGGAGTCAGCTTAGAAAGACTTCCATAAACCAGACTGAGATAAAGACTCAAATCAGCAATTGCAACACAATTAAATGACCGTTTTGCATCATCCGGTTGATCTCGGCAGACCTCCGGTGACCACCGCTCATTTTACTGTAACACACTACCCACACAAAAATGACACAGACCTGGTTTGAAATCGGCAAAGTATCCCTTTAAATACTTTGGTTTATGACCAAACACCTGCAAAGCTGATGCCATTCCTTTCAACCACAGCTGTAGCCTACTACTACCCTGGAAATCTTGGAGTTCTCGCGAGAGCACAATTTGAATTTGCTCAGTGAGTCACTCTGGCATTGAGTAATGATGCTCATTAACTATGCCCTTGTAGCTGACGATAGTTAGTACCAGTTAGCTCCGCTGGTAGCTAAGCGTATGGGGCTCTGGATACATCACCCTGTGTATTGTTGTGATTGGTCGTAGTGTTATCAAATTGCGTGCAGTGAGATTTCCACCAGCCACCCTACTTAGGAAACCCATTTCGGCCGCTTGTACCCTGGATCTCGTTCTTTCGGTCATGACCCAGCCTTCATGACCATAGGTGAGGGTAGGAACGAAAGCTGACCGGTAGATCGAGAGCTTTGCCTTCTGGCTCAGCTCTCTTTTCGTCACAACGGTGCGATAAACTGAATGCAATACCACCCCTGCTGCGCCGATTCTCCGACCAATCTCCAGCTCCATTGTCCCCTCACTCGCGAACAAGACCCCAAGTTACTTAAACTCCTTCACTTGGGGTAAGGACTTATTCCCTAGCTGGAGAAGGCACTCCATCGGTTTCCTGCTGAGAACCATGGCCTCAGATTTAGAGGTGCTGATCCTCATCCCAGCCGCTTCACACTCGGCTGCAAACCGATCCAGTGAGTGCTGAAGGTCACAGGCCGATGATGCCATCAGGACCACATCATCTGCAAAAAGCAGCGATGAGATCCCCAGCCAACCAAACTGCAACCCCTCCATACCACGACTACGCCTCGATATCCTGTCCATAAATACTATGAACAGGATTGGTGACAAAGCGCAGCCCTGGCGGAGGCCAACCCTCACCTGGAACGTGTCCGACTTACTGCCGAGAACCCGGACACAGCTCTCGCTTTGGTCATACAGAGATTGGATGGCCCTGAGAAGGGACCCCCTCACCCCATACTCCCGCAGCACCTCCCACAATGTCTCCCGGGGGACCTGGTCATATGCCTTCTCCAGATCCACAAAACACATGTAGACTGGATGGGCATACTCCCAGGCTCCCTCCAGGATCCTTGCTAGAGTAAACATCTGATCCGTTGTTCCACGACCAGGACTGAATCCGCATTGTTCCTCTTCAACCTGAGGTTCGACTATCGGCCGAACCCTCCTTTCCAGCACCTTGGAGTAGACTTTACCAGGGAGGCTGAGAAGTGTGATACACCTGTAATTGGTACACACCCTCTGGTCCCCCTTTTTGAACAGGGAAACCACCACCCCGGTCTGCCACTCATTTGGCACTGTCCCAGACTTCCACGCAATGTTGAGTAGGCGTGTCAACCAAGACAACCCCTCCACACCCAGAGCTTTCAGCATTTCTGGACGGATCTCATCAATCCCTGGGGCTTTGCCACTGTGGAGTTGTTTGACTACCTCAGTGACCTCCACCAGGGAAATAGACGACAATCCCCCGTCATCCTCCAGCTCTGCCTCTAACAAAGAGTGCGCATCAGCTGGATTTAGGAGTTCCTCAAAGTGCTCCTTCCACCGCCCTATTACCTTCTCAGTTGAGGTCAACAACGTCCCATCCTTACTGTACACAGCTTGGATGGTTCCCCGATTCCCCCTTCTGAGGTGACGGACGATTTTCCAGAAGCGCCTTGGTGCCAACCGAAAGTCCTTCTCCCTGTCTTCTCCGAACTTCTCCCACACCCGCTGCTTTGCCTCTTTCACGGCAGAGGCTGCAGCCCTTCGGGCCCTTCGGTATCTTGCAACTGCCTCCGGAGTCCTCTGGGATAACATATCCCGGAAAGACTCCTTCTTCAGTCGGACGGCTTCCCTGACCACCGGTGTCCACTACGGTGTTCGAGGGTTACCGCCCTTTGAGGCACCTAAGACCACAGCTCCCTGCCGCAGCTTCAGCAATGGAAACTTTGAACATTGTCCACTCAGGTTCAATGCCCCCAGCCTCCACAGGGATGCACGAAAAGCTCCACCGGAGGTGTGAGTTGAAGGTCTGTCGGACAGGAGCTTCCTCCAGACGTTCCCAATTTACCCGCACCACCCGTTTGGGCTTACCAGGTCTGTCCAGAGTCTTCCCCCACCCCCTGACCCAACTCAACTTCACGTCGAAAGGAGCCAGTTGAGGTGGTTCGGGCATCTGGTAAGGATGCCCCCTGGGCGCCTCCCTAGGGAGGTGTTCCAGGCACGTCCAGCTGGGAGGAGACCTTGGGGAAGACCCAGGACTAGGTGGAGGGATTACATCTCCAACCTGGCCTGGGAACACCTTGGGATCCCCCAGTCAGAGCTGGTTAATGTGGCTCGGGAAAGGGAAGTTTGGGGTCCCCTGCTGGAGCTGCTCCCCCCGCGACCCGACCACGGATAAGTGGACAACGGATGGATGGATGGATGGATGGATGGATGGATGGATGGATGGATGGATGGATGGATGGATGGATGGATGGATGGATGGATGGATGGATGGATGGATGGATGGATGGATGGATGGAGATTTTGAAATGCATGCTTGGGCCCGCCTCTCGAGTTGGGCCATTTTCATTACTCAATGCTAGACCCTTAATCTTTCGGATTTGGGTCTGGATTCCCAGGCTAGCCTACTACTGCATATGTACACAAATTATTTTTCACTTTCGTTAACATTGCAAGCCGTTAGTGCTTCATTCATGTAGTGTTGGAATAAACTGAAAAATGTATTCCGGAATGGGAAAATTCACACTGCCTTAACATTGTGAGATGGGGCATGCCTGGGCAGAGGTCTGTGCTCTCCGAGTACCCTTTTAGTTTTTATTGTGATCACTTTTGAATATTTCTTTTTTCATTTTTGGTGCAATACCTCACTCTATAGAAGAAGGAAAAAACATTATAGCTGCAACATGCTGCTACAGTTAAGTCAGCTACGTCCTTCAGAAAACATAAAAGAAATCTTGGTCAACCAAGATCTTTTAGTAGGCTGCCGATTATATTCAGAAAAAGAAACCGTTCCAGTTCAAGTTATGAATTCAAACTTGTGATTTTGCAGCTCCATTTGCAAACACAGCCACCATGAAGCCCTGAAATTTTGCTCAGTAGTCCATTATTTCCACATTAACACGCAATCCAATTTAGGTTAAAGTGCTCATATCATTTTCAGGTTCATAATTGTATTTAGAGGTTATATCAGAATAGGTTTACATGGTTTAATTTTCCAAAAAAAACATATTTTTGTTGTACTGCACATTGCTGCAGCTGCTCTTTTCACCCTGTGCGTTGAGCTCTCTGTTTTAGCTACTGAGGGCCAGATGTACTAACGCTTTTGCGCCCACTTCAGGCGTATTTGTGTCGCAACGTGCGCGTAAAATCATGGCGAGGTATGTACAAACAGGCCGCAATGATGTAAAAGCGCAAACTGCATGTCGTGGGAGCTGAAAAGGGCAAATTGCGTTTTTCGTGTCATGCATATTTATTCATGGGAGGGTCGCGGGGAAAGTGGGAGTTTACCGTAAAGAGATGGGAGGGGAAGCGTAAAGAGCGCTTAATTACGTATTCCGCGGTATGTACAAAAACCGCCAGTGATAGCGCGCCTCTATTTTGCGGTGAAAATTCTCCGCCTCTTAAAAGCAGGTGTAAACCTGGAAGCGGGTTTCCTCACATATGCCTCCTGGTGAAATGACAGCAGTAATCCGAGCAAGACGGAGACATAGGCCAAGGAGACGAGCTGAAAGGAGTTTTGCCACAAGGATCACAGATTAAGCAGCCATGCAAGATTACAGTTACTGGAAGAAATCAAAGATGACATTGAATCTCCGACTCAGAGTTCACATTCCAGCAGTTGTTAAACTCCCCGCTACATTACAAATATTGGCATCAGGATAATTTCAAACAGTCATAGCATCAGCAGTGGGAATATCGCAGTCTGCACTCAGCCGTATCATAGCACAAGTACTTACACTTTACGGTATAGTGGGCGGAGAAAGGCGCTAATTACGGATGACCTGCAGGTTTGGTAAATATGGCGTAAACTATGGTATCATTGCGTTCGCTATCTGCGGGTGAGCCATGGCGCTGATAACGCTACGTTCGCAAATGTACGTACATCTGGCCCTGAGTGAGACATCACACTGCTATTCCATCTTTGTTGGGAGTCGCACATGCACAGTAGCTAGGTAAGGACTACTAGCCAGTCAGAAGCAGAGTATGAGGACGTGCCGTGCTAGCAGCTAGGCAAGCATTAGCATTAGCGAGCATTTGCCAACTGTAGCAGGGACATTGCCTTCAAAAATGAATTCAACCCATGCCGTTCTTCTGTCCTCTACGGCTGGGACACGATGGAGTGTTTTGTGCTCGTCTTTACAGCCAACAACAGAACACTGTCCTTGGTGCTTCGACATGGTGTCTCCTAAACCGGTGCTTCCGAATCAATAACATAATGGCGGATATCCAAGAAGTTACTGCTGTACCTGGTGGGTGGAGACCGTTCTCTTAATATATCCATGGTGGAAACATGGACACTGTACGTATGCTCTGATGGGAAGGAGTGGTGGGTGGGAATATTCAAATTATGTTATCATGCATCATAGATGTCCCATATTCCCTTTGTGTTCATCCCTGAATGTGTAATGTACAATTAGCTATCATCTACACTGCTCAATGAAGACTGATGGCAAATAAAATGAACACCAGCTAATTTAATTTGTTTCCTCTTTCTTTTCTGCAGAATTAGTTTATTGTGTTACTATGAAGGCTGCCATTTCCAATAGTAAGAGACAGTTGTACACTGTCAGTTTTAATTAGCTATTATCTCAAACACATACTGACCAGTTACAGCTGGTTTCAGAAGTCTCTAAGGGTTTTCCTGCTGATACAATCACATGTAAAGGAATAGGTGCGTATATATGTTTGTCGAAAATGACAGTAAATGAGAAGATTGATGGATCTTCTCATCTAACTTGGCAAGAATGTCAAGAAGCGCCTTTGCCACTATTCCTTTAAAGCTTACATGTAACTAGACATGCTATATCCATTTGACCTAACAGTATATGTAAACATTCCTATGGTATGAATGCATCCATTTGTTTCAATAACTAAGGTTGGAGCGTCAATTCTGCCTAATTGAGGTTTATGATTGTGTATTTGTATGGATATCAGAGCAGAAACAGGAGAGACTATGCTGCAACGTAGGCCTTGACATCGACAAAAACATTTCTAGGAACACAGGAGAGACAAGCTGATTTATACCCAAGGGCTTTCAATAATAGCCACACAGGCAGACTAAGAGTAATGCACCTTCGACCCATAGATACTGTTACACCCTGTATCTGTACCAAGATGATTAAAAATTCCCTTGCTGGACTTACAGTAATATTGCCTTATAAATGCCACAACAGCACGTGACAGAAGCAGATAATCATAGATTACAGACAGACAAGCTAAGGGATATTTCTTGATTTCATGTACAGTATACTGAGCAGCAGTCCATTTTTTTGTTTGTTAGTATTTTTGTAATCTAGTTTCCTTTGCACAGTGTATTGTGTGTGTGTGTGTGTGTGTGTGTGTGTGTGTGTGTGTGTGTGTGTGTGTGTGTGTGTGTGTGTGTGTGTGTGTGTGTGTGTGTGTGTGTGTGTGTGTGTGTGTGTGTGTGTGTGTGTGAGAGAGAGAGTGAAACAGACAGATGCAGCCATGTGTAAGAAGGTGTCTGTGCCTGCACACTGGGTTAGGCCATTTTCTTCTCCTGCTGGTTATCCTCCCCAGCACTGTGGCGAGCATGCTGATGGCTGACTGGAGGGATACAGCTCCGGGTACTGTTCACCACCGAGGAGCAGGGATGAGGCTCAGACTGAGGCTGGAGTGTTTTAGATGTTTTGTTAGGGTTTGTCTGTAATACAGCTTATTATAATGGGCTTAGCCGTGACAGTGAGACAAGGACTGCAGTTACAAGGCTACATACTGTACATAACAACAAAGCTGGAGATATTCTGATGGTGCTCATAATCTTAAAGGCTTCAAATTGTTGTCGTGGGTTGTTTCTCTCTTTATTATCTAAGATTACAAAGGTCCATTTTTATCTCCTCATCCACATATACACCACCGATCCAGCTGACTTTAAGCCATGCTCGGGGCTCACAGTCAGCCACCAGGGCTGAATTTCTGGTTACCATGCTGCCTGAAGCGAAGTGCCTTTAAAATCTCATTTTCTTTCTTTGCTTTTCCTCCAATCACCTTTCCAAAACACACATTTTCATCTGACAGCAGCCTCTTGCCAGTGCGTCCTCTTTCACCTCCAAAACCAACTAAATTTGAATTTCAAATAAAATGGCCCTTGAAAAAACACAAATCAGATATGAATCCAAGCAGTCAATCAGTGAGGGAACACAACACTTGTGTCAGAGAGGGACAGAAGAAGAGACACACATACAGTGGTAAAGACCCGGTCAGTGTGTGAACCACAGCTGTTGGAGGGGAGGATGTGAGGCTCTTTCTAATGAATCAAACACGGGAGAATTAGAGTTGACTGAGGGTGTGAGCACCAATCAAAGGCAGACTGGAGCAGGCAGATGTAAAGGCTCCTCATTAACACTCCCTTTTTTTCCTCTTCTCCTTCTGCTTTGGCCAAGACGAGGCAATGCTCAGTAATGATGATGATGATAAGGCCATCCACCAAACCTATTACAATTACCAGACACAGAGACATATACTTCACCAGGAATGCCTTACTCTTTAGCCCTCTTATTCTTTAATTTACTCGCTCTAACTCTCTCTGTCACACTCTAACTTAATAATTTTTCACTGCAGTGTTTATTGCAGAGAGCTGCAGTGTAGCCTTTACAGTTTACCTTTGGCCGAGACAACAGGCTCAGGTAGTAAAGTCAAAATCATTCTAGCCTGAAAGTAGCAATATAAAAAGTAAGGCGTTATTCTAAGAAGACGAAATAACCCTAAAACCTTCCTTATATTTATTTTGTTTTCCCAACTTGTTTGTTCTCTTATCTCTTTGCCCTCTCTCCATCTCTCCCTACAGAACGACACATGGACAGAGCTCTACTCCTTTGCCCTCTTTAAGGCCATGAGCCACATGCTGTGCATTGGATATGGTAGACAAGCCCCAGAGAGCATGTCGGACATCTGGCTGACCATGCTCAGTATGATCGTCGGAGCCACCTGTTACGCCATGTTCATCGGCCACGCAACCGCACTCATCCAGTCTCTGGACTCGTCCAGACGGCAATACCAAGAAAAGGTAAGGATCTGGCAAGTTCTTTGGTGTGTGGATTCATTTCACTGGATGTTTACTGCTTAACAGCTAATGTTGATAGTTTGAGGCAGATTAATGGTCAGTTCAACCAACAACAAAAAAAGTTACATTTTCTCACTTACCCCAAATAGTATCTAGACATGCAGATAGTTCTGGTTTTATCCAGGTTTGTCCAGGTTTTGAGATATCCGTCTCTGAGGTATAGCAATACATGGTGGCGAATGGAACTGGTTTGTGTTCAAAGCATTCCATTTTTATTTAACAGACTAGTTCAACAATTTGGGAATTACGCTTATTTGGGTTCTTGCCGAGAGTTAGATCAGAAGATCGAGTTCTCTCTGAGCGTGTTTACCAAACTATTCTTTAGTTAAATTCAGCAGCACCACCTCTTTTCAGAAACAATGCCCTACATACGCAAGACATCAGACTGTGCCGTAAACAGTTCTTAGTCATTAGAACTACCTTCTACTGATTAAATAACCACTATGAAAACGGTGTGTTCTGTGCATTACCAGAGTTACTGGGACACTTTCTATAAAAATAATTGTTGCTGTTATTTTACAATGGTTTCCCAATACACCATTAATGTATTGCATGGTGGCAGAAATCTCAGAAACAGATATCTCGAAAACAAAATCCTAAAATCTTTATATTTTTAATCTATCTGCATGGCAAGATACCCCAACTAGTAAGTTTGTATGCATTTATTTGTCATTTGGGTGAACCAACCCTTTAAACTCAAACATATCTGAGTAAATAGTACAGCCTTACAACTTTTACAGAGAAAAAAATGAGGGTTTTATAAATAAATCAGGGGGTTAGCTACAGAATTACCTTATACCCGTACCCATATGGCCCCAGTATCTTCTGCATGGCGAGATGCGATAAGGAGACCCCAACAGGTGATTTAAGCTACAGTGCTTGTCCTCTACAAAAATGTGAATATGCTAATCACATTTGATATTTGGTTTGCTCATTTGATTTTAACACACTTTGATAGGAACAGTATGTGTTCTATTAGCCTCGGCCTGTCCGACGTCTCCGTGTGATGGCTGATCAAAGCTTTCTGCTGGCCAGGGAGGGGAGCACGTTCCTGCTTTATAAGGCCAGGGTGTCAGCAGTGCTCTGCATCTTGTTAGCTTCCTTAGATCCTGCGTGATGAGGACATGTCTTATGCTATCTATCACTCGTACACATGCATGCAGACACGCGCACACACATCAGAGTGATTGGTCGAGCTTTGTTGTTTAGTTGAAGCCTCTGGCCATTTTTAAGAACAAAGGGTGCTCAGGTTTACGTCTCTCTTATTTTGCTGTGTGCTGTTTCGGCCTTAACATGTAGCTTTAAGGTAGGTAGCCTATAGTCTGTGAGTGGTATTAACCTGTTGGCAATAAAAATACATTGAGACTGTAAAAGATGGCCTTCAGCACATTGTTTATGGTTGCTTTTAATCTTGCATCAAATAATGAACTGCATACTAGACTTGCATGCATGTACAAATCACCAGCAGTAAATATTGTGCTAGTACTAGTATTGAACTACAAGAAGCAAGACAGTTGCAAGCCTTTAATTAGATTTATGTAAAGCTTTTGATGAGACAGTTAGGTCCTACAGATGTGGTGACAACAGCTGCGCAGAGGGTGCCCAATTAGATTTTTTTGTCATGGGGCCCAAACTTCCTGGCGGCGCCCCTGTGTCAGATTCAGGAGCATAGTATATGCAGCATGAAATGGATACATTATCAATGGATCTGGGGTATACCATCCATAATCACTGAGCATTCTGAACTCCATGTATAACTGTATATGGTGGATACTCATAAACATATAACGGGTCGATGTGTTGTGTGATTTAGTTTCACCTCTGCCCTTGCGTATTAGACAGCGATTGGTTTACGGATTAGTAACATACCTAATCAAGCTTGCCTGGGATATGTTTGCATCTCAATTTCAGGGAAGAGCACATACATCTTCATGTAAAGGAGATGAATGTGAAAGCTCTGTGACAAACTGTGCACAGATAAAAGTCAATGTAGTCAAAGTCAGACATTTTTGGGGAGTCGGGGACATAAACATAAGAAAAACACATTTTTGAGGTAAGTGGGACTTTAACATTTAGCCTCATACCTCCTGAGTCGTAAAAGAATACTTGCTTTCTGGATTTTTTGGTTCAAAACTAAAATCGATCAGTAAAGGCCATGCTCATTTCTGCCTCAAAAGTATTCTTGCTAAAAATGTCATCCAGTCTTCACCAAATTTGGTATGTAACTTAGTTGGATGGACCTGAAAAAGAGTTTCAAGTTACAATTATACTGTAATTGGTTTCCAAATGGGCTATTTGACATTAATAAGGATGTCCTCCTTATGACGTGCTCAGAGACAAGAGAAAAATTGAGACAAATGAGCTGCTGAGTCTTTGCTGGAGTCTCTGTTTTGTGTCAGTTATGTGTCACTGTACTGTGGTGTGACGTCTGCAGCAGTCAGTTCCTGCCATCAGTTCCATTCTCCTCTTCTTCCATGATGCACAACAGTGAACTAATGAACTGAGTGGCAACACCCTGCTAGGCTAGACTAGGACAACTTCATTCAACATGCTGTCCCTCTCCAGTCCCCCATGACTTTGTTTGTTCATCATTAACCAATGAATTGAACCATGCTGCACTGCAGTCTGCAATAAGTACTGTTCCGTCATCAGATAACAGACTGGAGACAGAGCTATGGGTTGAAACTAGCCTCTCTGACAAAACTGATTCTTTGTCTAAGATAATGCAACTGCTCGCTACAGCATGGACTTGTATTGACATAACACAGAGTAAACAGTTATGTTTACTCTGTTTTATGTAACTAACAACAGTTAGTTGTGTCATGCTCAGCGTTGAGACAGAAATATCATAATAGCTCCAGCACTAAGCATCGTCACCGCATGCAAAGACCGGACTGACCAAAGAAAGATGCCGACTGTTTACTGTGGGCTCAATAGTTAGAGAAAAGCATGCTGGTATTTCGTCTGCTTATCAGAATGGACACATGTTGCTTGGAAAGCGGTGTGTATAACATGTCTAGGGATATAAATACACACAGTGTGAGATAAGAGAGGGAGATGAGAAAGACTGTAAAGCTGTAGTGCTCGACTGTCAACAATGATTTCATACAGATACATTGTCAGGGTTTTCGGTCAGTTTGCCTTCACAATACTAGTGTGGGGGCATCAGAAGCTGTTATTTTAACCTATTATCCATTACTTTTGAAGCTAACTATTTCACCTGTTTTTGCTTATTATTTCACATGTTTATCCATTATTCTAATTATATCAACAGTCTGCCTATTACCTTTAGTTGGATGTTCTCTCAGCCACTGGCGATTTTAGACCCTTTTTAAATCTTAGCTCAGTCCCCCTAAAAATTATAATAATAAAAACGTTTTTTATTTTATACATTTTTTAAAATCAATTTTGGTGCTTCAAGTGAGAATTTGCCAACTTGTCTGTTAGTGACAGAGGACACACAATTACAGGTTCAAAGGGCTTGGAACAGGTTTAATATCCTGTGTCGCTGTCGCCAATGCTATGCACCTGTAACCCAGTCAAGGAAAGGGTTAACAGAAGTTTTGTCCAATCGGAGGTGTTTGCTAGATTCCCGCCTTTGGCTGAGTCTCTAGAATCTGTCAGAGGGAGAGCAGGAGTGCGGTTGTGAAGTTTAACATTGGTAGTCCCCAAAGAAAGAGAAGAAGTTGGTAATTTCATGGTGCAGATTAGAACCCAAATTGAAACGTAAGCAACTGAAATTGCTGAATGTTAGAACATTGTGTCAAATTGGTCGTTATTCCTTGACTTAATCATAGTGTTAATAGTGTCAAAAAAAACGTTAGCTGATGTTGTTATATATATTTTTTTATCAGAGGTGCAGTTGGAAGAGATGTGTTTTTAGCCTTTGGCTGAAGATGCGTAGGCTTTCGGCCGTCCTGATGTCAATAGGGACCTCGTTCCATTTAGGAACCAGGACAGGGGGATTTCGTTTGAATGATTAGTTTTTCCCTCGCTGTGATGGGGCAGCAAGCAGGTTTACTATTCTAAGTTTCTGACAACATCATGGGAAGGATTTCTAAGGAGGTCCACCTTTTTGTTAAAGAGTCAGATCCTCTTTTGAAACATAAAAAAACATCCGCGAAATTGCCTTCCAAAAACAGTAATTTTAGCATCGTAAATACACTTCATTCAAAGTCGACAGAAACAAAATAAAACTATGAAAAGCCGTTTTGTGTCGTCTTTCCACTTTGCCAACAATCACAACTCAAAATAAAACACACAGTTTACCAATTTACATGTGAAAATATGTTGATTCTATACACACTAAAGGTATAGTTTTTTTGAATGGCGTCTGGTGGGTTTAGTGCCAGCGATCTTTAGCTATTTCTGGTTAAACAAAAAGGTCTTGAAGAAGATTTAAAAAGGCCTATCTCCGTAGAGATCCTTTCCATAATGTTGTCAGACACTTATAATAATCTGAGTCTGTCGGTGGGAAAAACAGCACTTTTAGTGGTCGAAATTGACGATGCATATTTGCCCAATAGGGTTACATTGCAGCTTGGTCAAAGATTGTTGTTAACATCAGTCACTTATACACAAAAACATAGTAAAATAGGGTCCAGGTCCTTTAAGGTGACTGGTGCCCCCATCCCATGTTTCTCCACAACACTCTTCCCACCTCCATCCCTCCCCTGCTTCATATGTCCATTTGCCCTTGCCTGTTGGGAAATACACCATCTGCCAGCAGACACCACACATGAACGGAGGGCATTAGCCATCATGTACCTGCACTCCCGCGCCTCCTCTCCCATCACTTCCTTCCCTTCAAGAGCAATAGAGCAGCATGTCGGAATCGTGGTGAGAGGAGGGAGATGTGACCCCTGGGGCCTCTGGTGAGGAGCACTGATCCACTGGGCCTTGACACATGAAACAGACACTTGAGGAACTGCTCACTTCATAACCTGGAAAATCACTAATGCCTGACACTGAATGAAAATCTAATTTCAATAGCAATCCGTATATCTGTATACCAACAGCAAAGTCTCTGATTGGTGGGGCTTGCTATGACCATGGAAATGTTTACTGAACCTGCGAACGGAGGGTGTGCTGCTACCATTGAAGTCTTTGATCGTTTTACAGTCTTGTACCTTTGGCTTTTTTCTGTTTTCAAAATGTTTTTTTTTTGCACCGAATCAAATGTTTTATGGTCACGATTTATCTCGTAGCTGGGGGGCTTGGTTGGTCTCCAGGCTTTAATCTCTTTAAATAAGCATTTTCTGAAATGTCAATGGAGTAATTGAATTGGGAAAATCACTTCCACAGCTCTATTTGTTAGACTGTCCCTGCCTACCTCTGGCCAAGTTTATAACAGGCTTTTTGTTAAGATTTTAAAGTCTCGAAGGCCAAACCAAGAAAATAACCCTGACGCCAGTAAACTGAATCAAAACAGTTTGAAATACAATGCCTGTAAAGATTTTATGGACATCTTTTTGATATTTCCCTCCTGTAGCCCCATATCCACAATCCTCAAATCTACACTTTCTCCTTCATGTTTGGTTTATGTGTACGAAGAGAAATGAATACGTGATAAGGCATCAACCTGGCTTCATGTCGTCAGTGCGCTTCATGAAGAGAGGAAGAGTCTCTAATATTAAAAATATATTGGTGAATCACAATGAAATCAGGATCCACAACACATAACATTAACAAAAATAAACGTTCTGTTGTAGTCATGCAATATTTAACGTACAGTAGGACATAAAAATACAGTGTTTTCTTGTATAAATTCTCATTCCTCATCATTCTGACATATTTTTTCAGTCCCTCCATGCCATCAACACACACATTAGTAAGGTAGTGAGAGTATGCACGCATACTGTGTGTGTCTAAAGGTGTGTGCGTGTGTGTTTATTTCTGTGGGTCTGCAGTCACTTTAGCTAAAGGATACTGCTGAAGTCAACTCAGGTTTTAAACATGCAGGACATCACACACACACACACACACACACACACACACACACACACACACACACACACACACACACACACACACACACACACACACACACACACACACACACACACACACATAAACACACAGATATAGGACTTGTCACATCCTGAGCCCTGACGCCTCAGTGACATTGGTCATTAATGGGAGGGCCAATTCAATTTCTTCCATTCGTATGTGGCGGCTTACAGTGACAGCCGTA
The DNA here is from genome assembly GCA_023631565.1 of Gymnocephalus cernua. Classification (NCBI taxonomy): domain Eukaryota; kingdom Metazoa; phylum Chordata; class Actinopteri; order Perciformes; family Percidae; genus Gymnocephalus; species Gymnocephalus cernua. Next base: position 17,215,722 of record CM042432.1, read on the forward strand.
CATCATGCTCGCAAGCCACCAACTAGAGGCTTTATGTGCCATAAAAAAAAACTCAGTGCTGCTCCTTAACTAAGTCCACAGGCTACGGGGAACAGATTGGGTTTCAGAAATGTAATGCATTTGTTTGTTTTATAGAAGTACTTCAGGAGGATCTAAGTCTAGTCTTATCTGCATCCTCCGGCCACAAAGTTTGATTTTATAAATAGACACTGCATCAATCATACAATATAGGAGGCTCTTATCTGTGTTAGACATTCATGTTTTAGCTTGTACTGAGACTAAAACAGTGGAATATGGAAAATATTTTGAAGTTCAGTTTGTGAAAAACCATGGAGGGTAAATAATGTAGAAGTGCGTATCTGTCTATAAACATGAGGATGTGTACATACAGATGGGTTCTTTGTCTTTAAGTGTGTTTTATTCAGTGTGACTCAGAGCATTAACATTTCTCACGTTCCCCTTTGTAACATGACCATGTAGTAACACAGCATGCATTATGGATTTCCAAAATATACTTTCTTCATATATTTCCCTCTTGAGAGAAATTGCTGAATAACATTCCGCTTCACTACAACTGTGACTTACTCCAAATTTTGTAGTTAAGAAGTGAGCAGATTTAAAAAATATATATATTTTTAGGAAACGAGGACATTTGAGTCTCACTCACATCCCACTGGCTTTGAGTGACATGGTCACTAATCTTAGTCCGATGCTGAAAAAAATCAGAAAGTCAATAAAACTCAGCTGCATCAGCAACCACTTTTAAAGAAGTAGGAGAGAGCGAGAGATGTCATTTCAGTTTAATTGAGACTGCCACACGCTGAATCCTGAGGCAGGAAACACTTAATAGAAGCCTCTCAGTTTATCCCCATGCTTGATTGAATGAGCTGGAGACTCTGAACGTCGGCTGCATCTTTATTCTTACTGACACACAGCACAACAGGAGGAATTTGTCAGGTTTAAGTGAAAATTACTTTAATTCATTTTGTTTTCTACTGGGTTACTTAGGAATATGCACAATTTGTCTTATGTCCCTAAACACATTTTTCTTAACACTTTGAAAAGAATAATTCCCATTGTAGTTGTCTGGATTATGTGTTTACATTCAAGATGTGTTAGACATCTGAAAAGATGGCTAAGGATGACACCCTGTAGGGTTTTCATTTATTGCTGCCATGGCTTTTCAATGCTTAAATGAACCATGGCCCGATGTAATTAATTAAGACTAAATGAGATTGAGATTAAGATTGGTTCACGTAAGAAAGAAACGGATGCAGTAAATTGTTTTTGCAGATGTAATTTCATAATGTGGTTCATTAAAGTAAGTGATCCACTCAGATTTTCATTTTGTCACGTAGAAGGTCATGCTGTACTGTATGCAAGTGTGTGCAGTATTTATTTGTATAGAAATCACACTGATACTGGGCAATCATTGAACAAAAGTGCCTGAAAGACACAGGGAAAGAAAGCGTGTGAGGAAAATTTGGAACAAAAAGCAGAAAGAGAAGGATTATAGGAGATTTATAGAGGATTTATAGTCTAGTAGAAATGAAGTGTTCCTGAAAATAAGGACAAATGTGACTCTCTTCCACCAACGCTGCAATTCTTACATAAACCTAAGTTTTCTCTTTCGTGAAAAAAAAAAACACTCACTGCTTTATATTATGAAGAGAAAATGCTCCTTTAGGGAAACAAAATGAATGATGTCCTACCATGACAGCCAGTATGTGCTATATAAAGGACAGTGTGATTTGCCGTGCTACCCAAGCCACCACGAACAACCCTTAATTTTCTTCTCTAACCCATATGTCACCTTACAGTGTGACACGATGTAATTTCCCATACAACGAGCTATCCTATCCTATGCATGTGTCAATGACTGTTGCAAGCAAGGTCATTGTCAGCACCCCCACTGGTCCTCCATACATGGTGTGTCCTAAATAAATCAAAAGTGTGTGTTCAAAACTCACAGGCAGGGAGGTATCGGCACTCTACATGATCAAAGAGGTGGGTGTAGTATGTAAACACAAGATCTCTGTTATATCTACTGCACTGTTTCCACACCTCAGTTATTGCATGAGTACGTTTCCATTGGCCATCCAGTGACTTAATGAGATACAGATGGGTGACAAATAAAAGGAAAATTAATGAATGAATGAAGTGTATTTGTAAGGTGTTGAGCCATAAAAAGCCTCCAGTGATTGTTGACATACAGTCTCTGTAAAATTGGATGTAAATACTTTTTTTTTTTTTTTTAAATCCATAACGCCCACTCCTACGTTTAGCATACGATTCACATCCTTACTCATCAAATCATTCACTGACCCCTTGTGCCCTGTCTGGAGGTATCTGTATTTGTTCTTATAATCCTTTATTCAGATTTTACTTTTCAGAGGTCATTTTGGAGTTCATCCAACTTATAATTGAAAGGATTTCATCAGCATTTTTGTCATATTCAGTTTTTTATTCTTCGAATCATGTTATTGAGGTTAAAACAGTGAAAGCTGACAGCCAGGACAGCTCTAACTTCAAAGGTGGAAGGAAAAAGAAACAGCTGATTAAAATAGACGTTGCAAAACCACAGGTGAGCTTGAAACAGTGGCGGCTTTGCTTGACAGGGTGCAATCAATTTTCTTTTTCACTGGCAGTAAGTGGCACTGTTAAGCATGATTTATGCATCTCTCAAAAAATGTAACTACAGGTCGTGGTGACGCACGTCACTCGGCCGTGGCTTGGTAGCGTCGCATTTCCCCCGACTCATTTCCCCCGACTCATTTCCTGGTTACTGACATGTAGACACTTTACAAACGGATACCTGTCATTGTTGCTACTCCCCACAGTACGCTGCTTGAAACACTGACTATCAACACACAGGACGAGTTGACCAATCACAGTCCTTGCGGTCTGCGTCGCCTAGACGCAAAGTTACAAAGCTGAGCTCTGTATAGATGATTCAAGCTGTGTCTTGGTGTATCTTTTGGTGTTGTGTTGAACAGGGTTCTCCCTTGACCCTCTGCTTGAAATCTACTCATCCAATTGACAGTTTATCCCACATAGGGATGATTCGCACTGCTTAACACACACAAACACACACACCTGGGAGATTGAAAGACCTTATGTAACATTTTAAAGCCGCTCCAACAACAGGGCCACGTGGATTTGTTGCACAATATTGATCAGTGGTTTGTAAACAGCTTTGGGTCCATGAAAGCTAATTCATGATTAAATTATTCCTGCTTGCATGTTTTTTTTTCTTACCCAATGAGATTTTAGCTTTCTTTTGTGTACCAGTTGTTGCATCTTTCTGCATCTTTTTGGAGCGAGTCTGCTGCTGATATAACAGGAAGTGAGCAGCTCTCCACTAGTTTCAGAGGTTATTTTGTTAGCCTATTGTTCTAAAATACAAGCCATTTTCTCCGGATGTTGCTGTGTGACACACAACAGCATCCTGAGGTGTGTATAGCATAAGCGTGTATATTTGGTTTACAGGAAGGTGGTGATATGTAAAACTGGCATACAGTGCCCCATCTTCCTGGTATGAATACCATAAAACCCAAAGCCATTTGTGTACAGGGGAATAATAGCAAGCTGTATTCCCCAATTGACACAGTACCATGCAATTCCATCTCACAGCAGAAGCTATACAGTAGATCCAGCGGCAGCTATTTTAGCAGGGAATCCAGGCATGAAATGTGTCATGGAGCTTCATAATGAGTTGAGAGAAGTGGCTGCATGTGATGCAGATAAACATAACACTGGTGATCAGTGATGGTGTGAATCACTTGGGTGAGCAAACATGATGTGATGCAGCCAACCTCCATTTTCAGCTCTTTGTTTTCTCGCCACATAGTTACATATTTATCAATTCCAACATAAATAACAAATATCTTCCGTCCCAATGCCCCAATTTAATAATTTACCTGTGTTTTTTTTCTTTCTTTCTCATCTTCACAGATCATGGAAGACTTGTTTTATATATATTTCTCTCATTAAAACACAGAACAATACTAGATATACCGTATATTTCCCTGTGGAAAGCCTGATTACTATTTCCTGTACGGTAGATTTGTCCCTTCAAAGTAAAGCATTTAGTTCACCAAAGTACAGAGAGAGTTGAGATGTATAATAGCAGCAATATGCGTCATTCTTCTTTAAACACAGTAGAGCGTATAGAAATCTCAAGGGCTTCACAGTGCTGCCATGTTTCCTTAACAGCTTCATCACCGTTTTCCTCCCATAGCTATGAGGAATAAATGGGTCACAGGATCTTCACGTTAGCAGAGCTGTACATCTCAATCACTGCACACATGAACAGCTGGTGAAGAGATGGATAAAACTCTGTTTAAATATAAATGAGAAATGTGTGTTGTCCTCACAGCTGCTGATCGGACCAACTTCTCAAACCTCTTCCTGTCACAATTAACAGTAGAGTTGCTGAGTCCTGTTTTCATCGATTTATGCTTCTGTTTCTCCTGACCACTGTCTCTCATGCCTCTCTCCATCCTCTAGTATAAACAAGTGGAGCAGTACATGTCGTTCCACAAACTGCCAGCCGACTTCCGACAGAAAATCCATGACTACTACGAGCACAGATACCAGGGCAAGATGTTTGACGAAGAGAGCATCCTGGAGGAGCTTAATGAGCCTCTGCGCGAGGTATGAAAACACCCAAGCATCCACTATAATCTGCTCACTCACCCACAGACACACACACTTCTCTCCACTCTCCACCGAGTAAGTGGACTGGGATAAATTCATTCATCAGCTATGGTCTCAAAGAAAAACGTGACCAAGTTGTCAGAAATGCCATTTCCAGCCTTCTGTATTGATTTACTTATTAACCGTCAATGAAGTCACCTTAAGTGCTTACCAGATCTCAGTGGAAAAAAAATAGGTTTTAAATGAAAAGTAACAGATGGGTTTACAGTGATTTCCACATATGTTCCCATACACCTAAGAGTTGATTTTTCCTGCTGCCAGTGAACACTGTTTACAGTAAATACGGTCCTCTTGCTTCAATGGCAGCTTAAAGTATGCTTCAGGCAGCAGAAAATTAAGAGAAAAATAGGAGAATACTTAAATGAACTGTGCCAGGATCCCTTTAGGTAATTAAAAAAAATGGTTAAACATGTACATGAGTGTTTTATTATCTAATCACCAAACCCTTTTAAAAATAATAAACCGTCATTTCCTTTTTTCAGATACATAAATGAAAATAATGAACTCTAACCATCATGTGTTTACCCTCAAATAATCATAACATTAATAGTAGTTTATCTTCCTGAAATGCCAATTTAGAACACTCCCATAACAAATCAAGCTAAATCTTATACCCGTTTTTCCACAATTGATTGTTCCTTCTGATGTTGGAATTAATGCAGCGTAACTTTTTTTTAGCAGTGGTGCACTGCTGCGTGGAGTACAGACTTATCTAAACCTATTTACATGCATGCCCATAAATCTTACGACATCCAATGCAACATTATGATCCACCACTGTTTCCTGTTCAAATTTAGGAAATCGTCAACTTCAACTGCCGTAAGCTGGTGGCCTCCATGCCGCTGTTTGCCAACGCTGATCCCAACTTTGTGACAGCCATGCTGACCAAACTGAGGTTTGAAGTCTTCCAGCCTGTAGACTACATCATCAGAGAGGGAACCATCGGCAAGAAGATGTACTTCATCCAGCACGGGGTGGTCAGCGTCCTGACCAAAGGAAGCATTGGCATGAAGCTGATGGACGGCTCCTACTTTGGAGGTATGTCACCTTAGGATCATCAGCTATTCTATTCTGTTCTGTTGTTATATTCTACTATTTTCCATTCTGTTCTGCTCTGTTATATTCTATTGTAGGACCTGATCAGAACAGAGAAGAAACAAGTAGAATAGAATAATGATAGAAACCGAATAGGGCAGAACAAAGGAATAGAACAGAATAGAATAAGAGGATAGAACAGAACGCTATTCTATTCTGTGACATGTTATATACACTTTGAGTCCACTACAGTTTTATCCCAGATGTGTGTTTTAAAAATCATAGCAACAGGCAGATAAAGAAAGAAATAGAAACAGCACCCTGAATGTTTACTTTGAATTCTGTGCAGTCTTGCCTCCACTTCTGCCCCACCTTCTCAGGCTGTTGTTCCTCTGTGGCTGTTTAGAAACACATAGTGCCTGTGTTGCTATCACCATCCATAAACCCACACAGGCGTGCACAAAAACACTTCTACCCTTTTTAAAGTCTCATAGGTTGATGGTTGGGGCTGTAGTTTTTAACATCTGGTGCATTGTGCAGCAGACCAGAGTCCACAGGCAGTAATGTTGATGTGCCAGCTGCCCAGGGCGCTGTTGGAGGGGCACAGACACATTGGCATACAAACATGCACATACACATACACATACACACATCCAAATAATAACCGCTAATTATCACAGCATAACGATGATGACGGGCCATTTGTAATGTCAAGCATACATTTTTCAGAGCCTTCCCTGCCGCCAGTGAGGAAGCCAAAGGTCTGTCATAAACAAAACTAGCAGTGGGCTTGGACTGGAGGTATAACGTGGTTTAACCACTGCAGTGTAGTGCAGTGCAGTATGTGTTTGTGGTAAAATCTCTCAATTAGTAATTAGCAGTAATGTCAAGATGGTGATGTCAAGCCAAGTCTCGCATTGGCAGACCTATCTCCCCATCGCTGTGGAGTAAGGTCTGGCCCCTCCGCAGATGCATTCTAGGGTAAAAGAAAAGCTTTAGGTTGTTTGCATTTCTTTAAACCAATCACAGTCCTTTTAGCTACGGACGCAGAGATGGTGGCTCTGCAAAATGATCTCAGGAAGGAACTTGTTTTGGTGGAACATTGGCACAGAAAACGCCACATACAATATTAATTGAAGTTAACTTTTCACACAATACAGTAACGTGAGTTATTTAAATTAGCTTAAACGTATTTTGCTCTGCAGTGTATCGCCATGTGTACTGCTTCCATAGCAATCTGCACCAATCGGTAATGCAAAAAACATATTCTTTGAAAATCTTTACAATCATTCCCAGAAAGAATTAAGCAGGCCTGCCTTATTGCACGATTCAAATTGTCAATTTTTAGCGTGTAACTTGCTTACTCAAAGTTTGTTGTTGGAAACTAATAGTCTGCACATGTTTGTGTTACTGCTGTTGTGACTCAAAGTCACTTTTGTTTCTTGTTATTAAAATCATTTATAGTGATAATATTACAGGCAGAGGGGCTTATGCAGTTAACTGATTATTTATGAACAGGCATACATTTTCAGAAAAGAAAAGAAACAGGAGAAGGAGTTTCCCTGTGAACATAGTATATGGCAAATGTAATAAGATCATTTTGGACATTGTATTGTCTACTAGTGGGAACAGGAAATATTGCATCCCAGGCTATAGGAAAAAGTTAAGGCAGTCTTGATCCCAAATAGTGCTGGGAATATTGCTAAAAATCCCTTTTTTTCTCTGTATTTTCCATCATATTTGATGATGAGAGTTGCCCTATCCACAATATACAAATGGTTACCCCAGTGGTTTGAATGGCTTTTTAATGCAGCCCCGGTGGTTTCATTAGGATATTATTATCTCCCAGCACGTCCCACTAATGATACTAGGCTAGCAATATGTAAATGGATGTGTTATGTATAAGCAGGAAGATCCCAAGTGACACATTTTTTTGTGGATTCTGAGGAGAGTCTTTCCACAACTCTTACAAAACTGGAGCATCTACAATGCTTAAAACCTATTAACCTTCATTTCTCAAACATGACTGGACAAAACCTATGTAAGAAAGCAAGCCCAGAAATGTGCTACTAAGGTATGTGATGTCACTGACATGTAGCTAATTCACATTCACTATGCCGTCAAGTCACGCTATGAGTACATGTCATAGTTCTGTCCAAAGGGCTTCATACATTACATCCTACAGCTTTTACTTCCATTACAGCAGCTGACCATGGGGAGCATCACCACCAACCTACAGTAAGCAGTAAAGCATGTATCTGCGTAGGCTATTAATAATTCATCTGAACAGCAATTATAAATCCTTTATCAGATCATGAATGGTGATCAGAACATGGTTACACTTAAGGTCATGCTTATATAATATCTGAATAAAAAGCTGCTGTCTCCCGATTCCTACACAGTGAATGTATGTGGGTGTATGTTAATGTACTATATCTGTTGATAGAGACAGTGTATGTGTTTGTATGCAAGGGAGGAAACACTGAGAATGTCTGGCAGCTGTGTCCTGTATATCCTCTCATTATGGCGAATCTTATTAATATGTAATGTTAACTTTTTCCACTTTCTGATCATGAAGAGACAAGAGATTAGGTTACACTTTACTTGAAGGTATCTACATAAGAGTGACATGACACTGACATAAACATTTATGACATAACGCTTCTTTTAGTAAGTGTCATTCGGTTTTGTGATGACAAGTTATGGTTAGGGTTAGGGTTCATGTGTCATGACTGTGTCATGTCACTCTTATGTAGATACCTTCAAGTAAAGTGTTACCAAAGATTAATACCACTCTCATGATGTCTTTACGGCAAATATGAAACTAGAGCCAGCAGATGGTTAGCTTAGATTAGCATTAAGACTGGAAACATGCTTTTTGAACTTTGCTTTTTTAATGACAAGTGAGGTGTGTGTGTGTGTGTGTGTGTGTGTGTGTGTGTGTGTGTGTGTGTGTGTGTGTGTGTGTGTGTGTGTGTGTGTGTGTGTGTGTGTGTCTGCAATATTCCTTGAAGCCCTCCTGGTTTGTATGCTTTGTTCAGCGCCCCGTTTGCAGCTGGAGACACCACAGTCCTGAACAGACAGTCACAGTGCCCCCATACATGTCCTTAATGGAGTCTTCTCGCGTTTCTTTATCTTCCTCCCGTTTTTTTCCACAGAGAGTCAGAGGAGGTCGACCTTTTCAGATGGGGAAAAAGGAGGGCATATGGTTGTCAAGACAACAGTCAGCCTCAGCCTATAGAAGGAGAAAGCTAGAGAGATAACGATTCTAGGGGAAAGGAAGGGGAACAACTAAATGTAATGAAGCTTAGCTGCACATCTCCAAATATAGTGTGCTTCCTTCACACAGCTGTCAGTGCTGTGCCACTGCTGGGGGACATACTGTCAGTGGGTCATACTGGCTACAACCTCTGCATGCATAAACCACTTTCATTCTGGACACACATTTCAAAGCCTAGAGTTTTCAGATGTCAATTTCAGACCTCTCCTTATTTATAGTATCTCCGTTCTCTTCTCTGTCACTGTCTCATGCCTTGAAATCTGTCAGTTTGCCATTTTTTGATCTAACCACCCCTTGTCTGCTCTCTCTTTCACCTCACCAGAGATCTGCCTTTTGACCCGTGGCAGACGGACGGCCAGTGTGCGATCAGACACCTACTGTCGCCTGTACTCTCTCTCTGTGGACAACTTTAATGAGGTGCTGGAGGAGTATCCCATGATGAGGAGGGCCTTTGAGACGGTAGCCATTGACAGATTGGACAGGATAGGTAAGACTGCTCCAGTAAAGCAAACTTTAGTTGATATTGTTTAACAATGAATTACCATATAGCATGATAGTGTGGATTGGTGTGTAAAGGTGTTCAAATGTAGCTTTCCATCCAGACCTAATTTATGAAATGTGTCTTGAGAGATTTAGTCACGGATAACTAGCATCACGGCTTACCGATAAAAGCCACAAGTATGGTGTCTTCATAAGCATATGAGTCATTCACTAGATGAAATGAAGCGTAAGGAAAATGTATTCATTCATTAACGTGATGTCTTTGTCACATCTGACAGCTGTGACGCACTGTACGAATGATCCTTACACGTATGATGTGTGCGCTAAAGGAAAGGAGCCTACGGTGAAAATGTATTCATGGCAGTGAACCATTTATCATGTAGTTTCCTGAGAGTAGATCTGTCATGGAAATGAAATGCTTCCTGTTGATACCAGCCATTTTGAAAACAGTTATTTAACTTATGTGACAATATCAATGCAAAAGAGCGCTATGCAAGATCACTGTGTCCTACCTTTGTACTCTCTCTAGATGCAGTTACTGATTTGTTAACACGATTGCTCAGCTGTGGCTCTGTCTGAACACTGAGTTCAGAAACACACACACACACACACACACACACACACACACACACACACACACACACACACACACACACACACAAACATGCACCGAGACTGCTTTGTCTTAGCGATGCCTTGGGAGCCCCTTTTGAACTAGTAAACACAACCATGTTATTTTTTCTTTACAATGCAAACAACCCCCCCCCCCCCCCCATAATGCCCCTCCCCCCAAGGCCAGCAGTGCCGCTGATGTCACACCACATCCCCCTGTCACATGACCACACTTCACATGTTTACAGAAGCCCTGCATCCACCACCTGCCAGCTGTTGCCATAGCAGCCAGATTCCACACATGAGCAGCCTTCAGTCAACCAGCTCACATATTTGGGGGGTGACTGACATGTCTGCTTCAGAACCAAATATTCCCACTGGGCTCCATGTGCACTTGATTAATTTCAATCACTAATAATGTGTTTGGCTTTGTCAACGGTGTTTGACACAAGCTCTGTTCCTCTCAAATGTAAATAGTTATTGTTGGACGCATCTTCGTAAGGTCCTCATTTTAAAAGCCAGTGGAATCCAATGTTTCAAATATTTAAGTTTTTTTTTTTTTGAGCATATGAGTGCTTATTTAGGATCAGTTCAGCCTGACAGACCATAATTACTCACATTTTTGATGGAACCAGGCTTGCTCTACCAGCCATTCATCCATTTTCGTAAAAACAGTCTCTGACCTGTGAGCCATTCCTACATAGAGAGGGGCTAATCCCTTGTCCGTTGTCTTTATTTCCTTGCATCACATTGTAACACATAAGATCAGCAGAAGAAGCTGCATGTATAGCAGGGATTTAAGGGGGGTGGAGGTGTTACTTAATAGCATGCAGTGCCATCAGCATGTTATTGTCCCTAGGTGTCACCTATAGCATATCTCCAAGATGTCAAAGGCGGACACTTTTACTGTTTCTCGCTTCCTCAGGAGGAAGTATACTAAGAACGATCCTCACCGAATCTAAGAGGAAGATCTAATTGCTCCTTGAGCAAGAACTCTTGAAATGTTACGACCAGGCTTTTCCAGGCTACAGCACAGCAAATGGGGATTCCTCTGTCTCCTCCCTCCAAACCTGAGAGGGTGTGTTTTCGGTTGACAGATGGAACCCAGTCACCACAGTTTGGAACTGCCTCCTCCCGTGACTTATCCTTCTGGCTAGGCGGCTGACTGTGTTAGAGAGTAACAAGTTCACCAGCCTTTTTGAATTCTTGGTGGTATCACTCAGGCTGTTGTGCTGACTAACAACCTAGCTTTCTCGCCAGCGCTCTAGACCTCCCGCTGCATCAGAGAACCAAGCTGACTGCCAGTGACAGTAGTGCAGAAGAGCTATATGCGCCCCACAAGTTGCCCACTGACCGATAGAGAGAGAGAGAGAAAGGGAGTCCCTACATAACCTTTACCCTTCCCAGGATCATTATGCCATACCCATTACAAAAGGAAAAATCTTTTCTTCTCCTACTTAAAGGTATAGTGGAGGATTTTCTTTTTCCGGGTGGATCATCAAGACTATTGGTCCTCCTAGTTGTCAATCATTCTGGGATATGTTTACGTAAGGCCGTCGTACGTGCCGTGACAGGTCAGCGAGCAGACGGCCACGGCCTCCGACCATAGACAGTATATAAAAGCCTTCGACCGCTGCCTCCCCGCTCTCGGCGATAGCTTGTTTGTTGGCCTGTAGCATGCTAAAGTTAGCTATAGATGCTTGTCGTCAATAGATTTCCACTTACCGGTGGCGAGTCTGACAGTGGAAAAAGTGCAAATCTTCTTTTGGAAAGTAGGCTTGTAGAGCCATGCCGACAGCAACTTGTAAACAGAGCGTGCACGAGGAGAACACGTTTAATAAGGCGTTCCCTCTCGGGAGCAGGTAGAGTGTTGCGCATGTGCATTTTTTCAAAAAGTGGAGAGGGCGGTTCTTTTCTAAAATTTGGGAAAATCCTCCATTATACCTTTAATTATCTGAACCTGTGTGTCTGTGGAACACTGAGAGGCACCCATTGTTTTTTAAAGAAACTGATTTAAAGAAACAGCTGACATAGTGAGGGTGTGTTTGCCTCAACTTTCCATTTGTTACCTTTAGGCACAATCATGTCAAAGCAATTGATTCACTAGTGAGAAAGTGTTGTTCCCCAAATAGGCTCCTTCTCTCTTTTGATCAAGAAGAGAGATGTCTCTGTTCACATCCTCCATCACCCTTCCTGGTCATTACGTCGGAGAGGAGGAACTTGTGCATTCCACTCTCAGCAGGTTTCACACACAGCGGCCTCTAACAACACACTCATCTGATTTACCTGACAGCGGTGAGAACCCAGGGGGTTTGAACTTCACCACTTTGTGACGCACACACTACTTTCTTTCTCAGAAACAGCCCGTGATGAGTCATGTGAGGTCAGATGTGATGATTCTGTTACACACTTTCCTGCTGTGCATCTCTATCTAGCATTAGTCCACTTGGCTAATAGCCGTGCAGTATGCTTTTCCCATTAAGTCGGATTCTACAATTCAGTCACCAGTCGATATTTACCTGCATGCAGGCGAATTCTACAGAGGTCCTCCTCTAATCTATCAAAGAGTGATAAGGAAACTTAAACGTGCTGCTCTTCCAAGAGGCTTCATCCGTGTTACTTACTGGTGAGAGATCACAAGCATTTAAATCTCATTCACACAGCACGTCACTCTCACATGAGAGTTGTTAAGATCCCATGTGAGTTGTGAAGGTGGCGTGGCCTTCATGTCCTTCATCAGTGTCACTTGAATCAAGGTGTCATCTGGAAATGAATGAAAATGCTTGTTAGGGGAAGTCCCGATGTCATCCCCATGACAGCTGAGTCTTGATCAAAAGAGGTTGTTATTTTGGCATTTGGCACATGGTATTTATCTTTTTATGTTTGGTTGTGTCTTCCGCTCCTTGCCCATGTGTGGAGACAGTCCGTTTGGAGGATTTGTACACAGACAACTTTATGATTCTTTTCACCTCGATGATGCTGCTTTTGTGATACATCACATGCCTTGGTTTTCCCATCATCTACAAAAAATGCACACTACTGTGAAATCAACACATACAGGAACTGCTCAAGCATGTGTTTTCATGGCTCGTTCGTCTTGCGTCATCTCCAATACACCGTGATACTAGGAAGCGTCTCACATTACACCCTAGTATTCAAGCTGTGAGCTTCTGCTCCTTCGTAGGGCATGCCACCACCTAATTCAGAAGAAGGTGCAACCGTTGTCTCTGGTGCTGCATACATGTGGGGGTTAAGAAAAAGTGAGGCCTGTAAGATGGCTTAACCCACACTCCAAGAGCTGGAGTTTCCAGCTATCCAGATAACTATTATTGTTTTACTCCTGGAGGGCCAATGCATGCAGAACACCAGCCAAGTGCTAGTAAACACCCACAGACACCATCACCATCTAATCACATACAGGTAATACATGCATAGACATAGAGGCACAAATAAACAATTGCTTTGGCAACAGACATGCTCTATCTCACACTGTCAGCACTGAGGTGACTCTGCAAAAACACTGACTGGCAAAACACTTTCTCTATATCCTCATGAAAGGGAATCAGTGCAAAATATAAGATGCTCTCTAGTTGTCTCTCTATCTGCGCGTGTGTGTGTGTTTGTCCGTGATGGATTTTGTGCGTGGAGAAAATGGCAGATAGTTCTTTATAAAGGCTACCATACAGGCTATCCACCGTGGCCAGGAATAGAACAAAGGATGAAGGTAAACAGTGAAGCTGCTATTTCTGTCTAGTGAAAATTAGGTATATGCAAGATAATGCTAGGGGGTTTGCTTGTACAACTAAGGCTTTTTTTTTGTTAGCAACCAATAGCATCTACTTCAGCAACAATGCTACTTTCTGTCTCCTTGTCATTGCAGGCAAGAAGAACTCAATCCTGATGCACAAAGTTCAGCATGATCTGAACTCGGGTGTTTTCAACAACCGGGACAACGAGATGATCCAGGAGATAGTTAAATATGATCGGGAAATGGTTCAACAGGTCGATGTACCACGTTCGCGGGCCATGTCCATGACACCTCCTCTATACAGTGAGGGAGTCTTTAATCCTCCAGGTTCCTCCGCCCATCCCCAGAATTCCGCAATTGCCACTCTGCAGCAGGCAGTAGCCATGAACTTTTGTGCCCCCATGCAAGGGAACTTGATGGGAGTGGGGAACCTGCAGTCCCCCAAGATGGTGAGGAGATTCCAGGTGATGGAAAGTGTGCCCAGCCCTGTTTCAGCTTCTTCATTGCAGTCTCAGTTCATTGCTTCTGGTGCCTTTGCTCCCATTCAGTCCAGCCCCCCTGTCCAGAGCCCGCTGACACTTGGAGGACGATCATTCCACTATGGAGCCAGTGCCCTGGCTGGTCCCACCTCAGGCTCCCAGCTTTCTCTAGCCCAGCAGCACATAGCCAGCCCCGCACACCGGCCCAGCACTTATAAGAGTACTCATTCCTTGCAATTGGGTAGTTTGAGCCAAGATGCCAGGGCACTGTCAGCCTCTCAGCCCTCACTGCCTCATGAGGGGGGGCAAACAGGTGCTCCTAGTCCCCCCCAGTCTACAAGAGTCTCCTCTACTTCCATTGGACCCCCTCAGACCCCATCAGGTCACACAGGCATCCGGAGCGCTATACCACATAAGGTGGTACTGCCCCACCAGATGTCTGTGGGGGCCATCCCTGTAGCATCCCTGCCTGGTTCTGTGCAGAGTTTTGGGGCTGGTGCAGGGATGGCAGTAGGGGGTGCAGGAACAGGTCTGAGGGACTCGGGACGACCCAAGAAGGACTCTATAGTGAGCCTTCCTGAGACAGACCACATCAGAGTCAGATCCAGGCTATCCTCAAACTTGTGATCTTAATTTAACTCTTCTGGGGGAGTGGCTCAACAAGGGACTTGACTGCAGGAACACAGGGGATTTCTGCTCATTCTACGACAGTTCCTCTTCTCTCTCTATTTTAGTTTGACTAGCCGAATGTATGAATGTTGAGTGAGTGGCAGCAGGGAGAATCTGAGAGAAGACTGTTCGAACATAAATTCTGTATGGTGGTTTTTGAATCTGCAGCATTGAGAAGTTTCTAGTCGCAGACATAGTAGTTGCACAGTAGTGGTAAAGTAGCATCTTCCCATCTCCAACTCCTTTATTTACTTTATTTTACAACATAGTCATGGGCATACCTGCTTCACTATCCTCTCATTCACCTCATTTAATGCAAACTTTGGGTCCGATGGGACTAAAAGAAAATCAGGGACCTGCTTCAGATATCAGAAGTTGGCACTTTAATGGGTTTATACTGTATCTACCACATTTTGTCAGTAGGCTGGCTGTAAAATATGATCTTCTCACAAAGGCATAATTGTGGTTTTCGTAAAAATCCATAAAAAGTTTGAACATTAAAATTGTGGTGGTTTTTTTGTGTGATTCCTAAGTATTCCTAGACCTATAGAGATAATATTCAATAATGACGTTAATTTCAATATTTTAGCATATCTTTCCCCAGGCTATTGATATGAATGGATATTTGAGTATATTTATAAGTCAAAATCAAGCATTTTCTGAATCTAGTTGGCCCCTTTTGTAAGTCTACTCTGCCTATGATAGTCCCCACTTATTACCAAATATGTGACCCCGTAGGCTGTTAAGATAACAGACAATGAATATCATTTATACTGAAATTACAGCTGTGGGACAAATTGTCTAGTTCCAGCCAAGCCATTGATTTCTACAGAAAATGTCTGCTGGTTTGTATAATTTATCAATATTTTTTTATATTAACAGTGAATCAAATGACTAAGGGTAGTGTGAGGGGAGTTGCTTGTAATGATTAACCCACAGAGAAATCACTCAGCTCTGCATCTCTATAGAGATTTATGGCTTTTCTTTAGCTCATTGTTTTGGCTTTAAAGCCAACAGATTTTATGTACAGTTCAGTCTTATCACTCAACCCTCTTTCCAGTAGCAAAATGCAGCCGTTTTCAGCAGAAACGCTCCATTAAACCCATTATGCATGACCTACACATTTAGCAAGCTAAAGAACCAGAAATCTTTCTCAGGAGTTGGTGAACCAGATCTAAAAGGGGAGTAAATATATAGAGATAGGTAGCCAGAAACTCCAGTGGGACTATAATGTTGCTTGTGTGTACTGGATATCTAAGTATCAGATTGTTTGCTAACATGTCTGCCATAACAACTTGATAAAGTAATAATATGTCAGGGCTGTCAGCTTGTTTTGCCATTTATGTTCCCCCAAGTGGCCAAAAATGGATTAATGCAGCTTTAAGATTCATAAATTAACAAGATCCAATCAAAATACACCTGACTAAAAGACACTTCTTCCTAACAGCAGATTTGATATCTGAAATAATAGGTTTATGTGAGTGGTAACATCCCACACTATTATCTAGTATCTTAGAAATTATAATTCACTGCCAGTTAATTACACAGAACTTTATACAACTCAAAATGTAAATCCATTGAAACTCACATAATCAAAATATAAATTCATTCTTTTCTAACCATGAATCTCACATTTTTTGTAGCAGTTTGGGCATTGTGTCACTATGCCAAAGTAATTTCTTGAAACTACTGCAAAGCTCAATGTTACTGTAAACGCTACGGCTTTGATCGACATCCAAGGACAGTGCAGATACTTTGCAGGCTGTATTTTGCAGTGTGGCTCTGTCATTAATGCCTCAATAAGGAATGCTACTGATTTGTGACCAAACGCATTAGAAAGGGAACCTTTTCTCCTGGACCTTACATTTTTTTTTCACCTCATCTGACTAATGCCTGACCCATTACTGGGTAATGAGAGTGGAAATTGGAATGCCTCGAGTCTGTTTGGGACTGTTATTATTCTCTCTGATTGGATTTTATTATTCAGAGCCAATGAGTTCTTCTATGATCGTTTTGCATTTTCATTTTGTTTAGTTTCAGTTCCTGCTTTATTATCCACCTTGAGCCATCAATGTGAAAAAAGTTGTAGGTTTGTAAGTATTTTTAAACAGTGTTTTTGAGGTCTGTTGTGTTCTTGTTTTATGCCCAAATTATGCCCTGTGGAACCTATTTGGATGCTTGAACAAATTATGAATACAGAGGCTCGTTATGAGAGTAGTGTTTAACTGAACTTCACATTGTCACTGGCACTGTCTTAGGACAGGAAATGCATTTAGTAACAAAATAAGTTTATAGACTTTTTATACTTAATTAGAATGCACACAGTAGAGGAATGCAGGCGGCAGGATGAATTGCAAAAAAGGGTCAGTAGCTACACCACAGGCAGATATTAGTAACTCTAATGATCCCAAACAAGTACACAATTTAAATAAAAGCTGAAGAATAATCAGCATGAAACCAAATTAATTTTTTTTTGTATGCTGTTTCAAAAATGTTAATCTATGAATGATGTGTCAAAGACTGAATATTGCACACTAACTAAACGTGCTAATCAGAGAATACTACACTAAACCCATTCAGTCATATTAACAGCAATAACGGTTTGAAAAAGAGTAAGTGGCCACTCTATGCAGATGAAGTTCTGCTGTGTCATTAAGGTGTTGATGGAGATGCAATATTTCACCTTTTTTGGATTCATTTCCCAAACTTGACTGAGAATTGGCATGAAGTCTGTTTTTGGAAGAACTTGAACTGATATTTAGTTTTCAATCTGTGCTCTTTAGTGACAACAACGTGATTGACATGGTTGTTATTTCTATGTGTAAACATCATTATGTAAACCAGACTATTTATTTATTTAGCTTAGTTCACTGTAACTGTAGACATAAAGAAAATGTTTGAAAATGAAATATCTTTTTAATCTTTGACAAAATGCATATTATCATCTGGTATGAACCCATATAGTTAAAACAGAACAAATCTGTTTGCATTACAGAAGACATATAACTTTTTCTTCTACAGTCGCTCACAGTGCTACCCACAGTTTGTATATAATCCTGTGCCAGCTGCTGTGAGGCCTGCATGGTTTCTTCTATTGTGTATGTTTTATTTGTTTATTCATGTTTCGAATCTCACTCCATAGTCCACTTGCAAATCCTGGTCCTTTGACCAATGCTGCTTTTTGATTTGTTTTACCTTCTATGTCATTACCTCTGACATCTAATTAGCATGTTGCCCAGAACTCTGTAAATGCACTTTTCCCTCTTTTTGCAACTTTACAAACATATTTAGTGTTATGTAAATGTTACAACAACACAGCTGTTCAACTATTTCAGGATGTCTGTACCACACACACACATGCACACACACACACACACACACACACACACACACACACACACACACACACACACACACACACACACACACACACACACACACACACACACACACACACACACACACACAGAGCAACATCTATAAAGCTTTTGTGTTTGCCAAGTTTTGTGCTATCAAAATGTTTTTTTTTTTTTAAATACTTTCTTCATAGTTCCTAATTTTTCCTGTTTACAATGCTACAGCTTATTCACAGTTAAAACGATTTACCATTCCAATGTGTCTTTTGGCTTTATCAGTGACAGTAAAGCATGGAGATTCAGAGTGGTTAAAATGTTTACCGACAAGGGCTGTTTATTTGGATTAAGCGATGATGTGATTTTGTGTCTCTAACTTTGTCACCCAACCCACTTATTCACGCTAATGAGTTCAGATTAGTTCTCTCTTATTGGACGATAACGACTACAGCAACACTGAAAAATATATAACACTTTTTTTTATACTGGTTG
Source organism: Gymnocephalus cernua (assembly GCA_023631565.1). Taxonomy (NCBI): domain Eukaryota; kingdom Metazoa; phylum Chordata; class Actinopteri; order Perciformes; family Percidae; genus Gymnocephalus; species Gymnocephalus cernua. The sequence continues at coordinate 17,234,610 of CM042432.1, forward strand.
TTTCTGTATTTACCAAGATACAGTACGATTCAATATCAAATCCTTCTGTATTAATTTGTTATTTCCTTTACATCCATGACTTTTGTTGGCTTAACTCTTTTTTGCTTTCTTTCTCAGGTCCTAGACCTGTTAGTGACACTCAATAATACAGTGACTTAGTACAAAACCAACACCAACACCAAAACCAATCCTAAACACTACCGACTAATGTAGGCTGGATAATGTACACTGAGATCTTCATCAGTAACCATGAATTCCCTTGAATCAAACAGGCCACCCAAGGCTGTCGCTGTCTGTGAAATCAGACTCTTAACAGCGTTTCTGTGTCAGAGACCTGATTTTCTTTTACTGAGTCACTCTACAGTTGTCACATCCTATAACATGTACTGTGCATACCTAGTGCCTAGCATATACTGTAGTCTTCACATACATGTACTATATTCTTTGTGTGTGGCTGTAATGAAAATGCAAGCTCCTCAATACAAACATCTCTGTCAGTTACATCCCACCGCAGTAAATGTAAAAAGGGAAATAAATTGTATTTGAATACAGATTGATTCCACTGCTTCATGTTTAGACAAATAATCTTGGGTTAGCATATTGGAAAAGCACAAACAGGTTATGATAATTTTGCATATTCTTAAAGGAGAATTCCAGTCGATTTCAACACGTAGCTCTGTTGTTTGGAAATTTGGAAAACAATCGTTGTTGCCTACACCGTGTTATCCCCCTGCTAGAGTTAGCACCCAACAGGCTTAAACAGGGCAGGTTTTAAACCTGTTTTTAGCCTCTAAACATGTTCGAAATGTCATTACAAGTTCCTACCCATGTGCAGTGATTCCTTCCGAGGGAACACAGTGAATCTGACCGCAGTAGATGTGACAGAAAGGCAAAAAAGTGTTAATCCATACCTCGGTTTATTTCCTCTTTTTTGGTGAGGTATGGGTTAACATAACTTTTATGCCTTTCTGTCACTACTGCAGTCAGATTCACTGTGTTCCCTGGGAAGGAATCACTGCACATGGGTAGGCACTTGTAATGACATTTCAAACATGTTTAGAGGCTAAAAACACGTTTAAAACCTGCCCTGTTTAAGCTTGGTGGGTGCTAACTCTAGCAGGAGGATAACACGGTGTAGGCAACATCGATTGTTTTCGTTTTTCTTGCTACTGACAGCACTCCAAATTTACAAACAACAGAGCTACGTGTTGAAATCGACCGGAATTCTCCTTTAATAGAAACAAGCATCTTAATGCAATAAAGGCATGTGATGATGCATGTGTCTGCTTTCTGTTAGTCATGATATTATGTGTCAAAGTTGCAATGGCCTCTGAATCTTTGTTATTGATTGTTTTCATTTAATATCATCTGACTATCTGCCTGGTTATCAATAGAAAAATACCCTTCAAACTCAGTAAAAGATTGCAATATTTCTTGTGTGGAATAGTGGATTCATGTGGTTTTTGAATGCTGTCATTATAAAATGTGATATTTTTTTAAAGCCTTCTTATGTGCAGTTGTCAATATTTTAAGTTTTGCGACAAGACAAGCTGAAACTTGCAACTACTTGAAATGTGCCGGTCTGAAGCGTTCTGAAACCTGTCAGTTTACAACATTTTATTTCTCTGATTCACTGCTTTGTTCCAACTCTCTAGCTCACTCAACCTATTGACCATCACTGCTCTCTCGCGCCCATTGGCTGCCTCCATCCAAAAGTGTTACCATTTCGGCCAGTTGAAAGACTTGGCCAGCTGACTTCAGGTGATTGGCTATTGAAAGAGGTGACGCCTTCGAGGCCTGAAAAGTGAAGGGAAGTGCCTTAAACCTGCATTCTATTCCAGCACGGGGTGACTCTCAATTGCTAGTTTCAGTCTTCTTCAATACAGCATGATGTTCATTTTGTTCTATTTATTTTTTAAATTGACAATAAAGGAGGGGGTGCTTCAGGGGCGTGGCAAAACGCAGAGCTGTCAATCAATGACCGAGGCTTAGCAAAGCGTATCCATGGCCCTGTGTACACTAAAATAGCTGTTAACTTGTTTTGGGGTGTTTTCATCTTAAACTTTGACCCTCACTGTGTGCTCACTGCTAGCCTAGAAATCTAGACGCACCCTAGCGGCAGCAAATTTAATTTGCAGCTAGGGTCAGTCTAGGCACTCTCCGTTGGCTTGCGGGCTGGAAAAACAAAATTCTTGTCTGGCCAATCACATCGTGTATAGAGTCGGAGGGCAGGGCTTATGGCTGCTGCTGCTGGCTAACAGCGGTCTTCTGGAAGACTTGGAGTTAAGCTTTTCTTTGAGAAAAGAACAAAGAATGGCACTGAAGTAGTTCTTAAAAAAGGAAGATGTGTTCAGAGTTTTGCCGACTGGATACGGCAAAAGTTTAATCTATCAACTAGCTCAGCTACCTTCTTTGTTGCTCTGCCTGGTTGTAGCGCTATATTGCATGCAGAGAGAGTTTGAAAGACAACCGTTTATCCCACCCCTCGGATTTAGCCCTGTCAATGGTGAGTTCCCAGTCTGGCTTGTCAGGCTAGCTCACTGCATCAAAGGTAATTGAAATGTTTTGGCATTTCTTTAAACCAATCACAATCATCTCTGGCGGTGCTAAGCGCCAGACATAATGACGGTGCCTCTGCAAAATAACCTCGAGAAGGAACTTGTTTTGGTGGAACGTGTACGTTCAACAGTTGTTTTAGTCGTGCAACAGAAAACTCAGATTTGACAGATAGTCTAGTGATTTACCTTGCAGAGATCCAAGGAACAGTTGACCATAGTCCCTTATAAACTGACCAGAGTTTAGAATGCCAACACAAAGAAATCAGAACTTGTGGGACATCCGGCCTAAAAAGAGGGACGTCCAGCGGAATTTCGTCATTGATATAGACTAGCATTCTGCCAACCAAGCTAGCTAGCGATAGCGTTAGCTGGTAATTTAAGAGAAAGTCTGCCTATGATCAACCAGCTCTGTGTACTACTGTACATGCTGACAAAACGGCACCAGTACCCGGAGGTCCACATTTCCCCACCAGTAAAACTCAGCTGTAAGACCTGCGTCAGAAGGGTTGAAAATTGGCAACTTTCCCTATTTAGCGTTTAGCTTAGCGCAGCTCCATGAAAACCATAAACACTGGCTAGACCCGTCATCCTTCCCAGCTCCGCCCTTTTGTCCAAATATGGTCACTTCTGGCTCCAAAATACCAAGATGGTGATGGCCAAAATGCAAACTAATGGCTTCAAAATGGCAGTCCATGGCCAACCAATCCCCCAACCAATGGGTGACATCACTGATGCTACGTCCATTATTTTTACAATCTATGGTTCTAATGTGACAAGCTGAGTCGCAGGTGACACCATCAGCTGTTGCCAGATGTACGATAATGATCGTAATTTATTGTTGCTGGTCAGGCTGTCAGACTTTTCTCTGCACACTTAGGAAAGATGGACTCCAAAGGGGAAACTGAAAATATTTGAAACACTTGTTGTGTGAGTTAAAGAGTTAAAGTTATATTGTTGCATACATTAGATTTAAACATCTGAAGGAAGACACTCTTTTAAAAAAATAAAGGACTCTGAAAATGTTCTTCTAAGCAGGTCCAGTTCACTGAAGCATCGCTGCACCAGGCACCAGATGTGTATGTTTGATGGTTAATCAACCCATCACTCCCTGTCATTCAGAATAAATGTCAGACAAAGGAAACTCACACTGACACACACACACACACACACACACACACACACACACACACACACACACACACACACACACACACACACACACACACACACACACACACACACACACACACACACACACACACACACACACACACACACTAAGACAGTACTGTACCACCTGTCTCTCTCTCTCTCTCGCTCTCTCTCTCTCTCTCTCTCTCTCTCTCTCTCTCTCTCTCTCTCTCTCTCTCTCTCTCTCTCTCTCTCCCCCAAACACCAGCGCACCCTCTCCACAGTGCTGCCTCCTGCTTCCTCTCCCCGGCTGACAGAGACAGAGAGCTCTGGCCCCACTTGCTCCCTCCAGGACTGTATGTAGCCTACACTCTGCCCCCCTGCTAGAGCTGCTGAGTGCAGGCCACTCATGATGCCACGGGGCAGGAGATAGCCCGGAAGAACCCAGGAACCTGGCAGGGAAATCAAAGTGCTCTCAGTGAGAGTGATTGGTCAGCTATCTAAGAGTGGCTTCCAGCTCTGGCATGCCTGACAGATAGCGACCAACACATCCATAGCATCCCCTTCCTGATGATCCTGTGGCTGGAATGAAGAGCTCGGTGAAAGCCCCGCACTACTGTCTACACTTGATGTGACACATCACATTTCATATCAGCAAACATTTCATTCAAATGTAATTTTAATGTAAAACAGGCCGTATGTTTGTCATGCCACATAGTCCGCACTTTCTATGTCCATTTCTGGTCATGATAGGCTGGAGCCTATCCTAGCATGCTTTGGGTGGAAAACAGGGAAACAACCCCCAACCCACGCTATAACACAAGGGTAACACAAATAGAAGGACAATCACATTCACACTTACTAGCAATTTCAAGCCTCCACTTGACTCACATCTAGTTGTCGGCAGAAAGCAGACCACCTGGATGAAGAACGTGACTCCACACTAAACCACAATGAATGGACACTAGCTGTTGTTACCAACTACGCTTTCATTCTCAAGACAACAAAATTCACAATTCAAATCAAAGACATTCTTGAATTGCAACAGAAGTCACACCTAAAATATTGAGATGCAAGCAAAACTCTTCAAGGCCAGAGGAAAGGTATGCAAAAAAGAGGTATGTATACAGGCAACAGGAGTAAATTAATCCTCACACTTGCATTAATTAAGTTAACCATATGCAGGAAGTGCCTTACCTTATTAGGTAGAGCATCAAAGTGATGAAAGTCATCCTGTGTCTATGCAAGGCTCTCTGATTGTTTACTGAAGCGTAGCGATATGAACAGGCAGTGATCTTTCAAAAGTCTTCTTCGGCAGGTGGAATTTGCGTACATGTACGTCATGTAGGTGTAGATGCTCCATGACTATTAGCCTTTTTCCAGAGATTTCAGCTGCATCCCCCAGTCACCATCAGCAGCAGACAATTAGCAAACTCTATTCACTGATAAAGACTGTTGAAAGCTCTAGGAAAAGCTAGTAAGTACTTACAACTTGTTCAAAATGTATTGAAATTGTCAGATATACAACATATTAGCTAATGTTAAAATTAACATAACCTTTGCAAGGCCTACACTACAGTAACCATGTTAAGCAAAAGAGAAAAAAGAGATTAAGATAATAAAAAAATGCAGTTATAACAAAGTCATAGTATAGCATGTCAAAAAAAAGTCATCAGTCAAAGCGTAGTTTGTCGAAAAAAGTCATAATATTGTATGCCAAAAAAAGCACGGAAAAGGTCCAGCCCGGACTGGATATTGAACCTGGGTCCACAGTGACTACTTGCTTGTCGGCAGCAGTGTTAACTATTGAGACATTGTGCCATCAAACAATTTATGTGTCGAAAAAAGCAATTTAAATGTTATAGTATAGTATGTTGAAAAAAGGGATAAGAAGTCATAGTTTAGTATGTCAATGTAAATAAAAATCACAGTATAGTATATTGAAAAAAAGTCATAGTATAGTATGTTGAAAAAAGTCATAGCATAGTATGTCCAAAAAACTCATAGTATAGCATGTCGAAAGAAGTCATAGTGTGGTATGTTGAAAAAAGTGATTGATTGGTATGTCGAAAAAAGTGAAATTAAAGTCATAGTATACTATGTTGAAAAAAGTCATTAAAAAGTCAAAGTGTAGTTTGTCGAAAAAAGTCATAGTATTGTAATTCGAAAAAAAAACATGAAAAGGTCCAGCCTGGGGCCTCATTTATAAAACCTGTTACGCAAGAAAAAGTTGCGTGAAGCAGGGTGAAATTTGCCGTCGCAACATTCCTCGCAAAAGTCGTGATTTAAGATTTAAGAATTTCCATGCGTAAAAATGTGCCCAGTTTTCCGCAACCTTTTGACCGTGCGTGTGATCGTGCGTAATGCTCCCAAGGTTTTGTAGGCTGCATTTTAGTGAACTCCGATGGTAAAACGAAATATCACATTGATAAAGTACTCTGCATGCATAGTGCACAGCCTGCATATGAGCACACTCAACATTTTAATTCAGTTTTCGTAACAATCAATTAGGTCTATCCATGAATTATAAAAATGGATATTTATATCCAACAAATAAATCTATTTAACCCTTGTATGGTGTTCGGGTCTGTGGGACCCGTTTTCAATGTTTGCTGAAAGAAAAATTCTCTCAAATTTCTCATTTTCTGTGAAGAACATAACAAATAACTTATTTCCAATGACTGCACACGATACACCCCCCCCACATAACTATTACATATGAGGTGTTCGGGTGTAATAATTGTAGGTGCTATGAAACTTAACTGTGTCCTCCACCTAACTGGGCCTGCTGTGTTTGTGTGCGTGTGTGTGTGCGTGTGTGTGTGTGTCTATGCATCTCTGTGTCTGTGCGTCTGTATATGTGGGCGTGTCTGATTGTAGGTGTCTGTGTGGGAATGTTGTCTTTTCATGATTGGTCATCAAGGGCTCCTACAAGGCTGGAACATTCATTGATTTATTAACATGGACCTTATTAGGACAAATATGGGACGACCTTGGGAGGAGCGTGAGGCTCGTGCATGACCGCATAAGGTAACGCACGTCCGTATTTATAACGAGAATTGTGCGTACCGGTGTGCGCCGCAAGGTGTTATAAATCAAAGTTTAGTTTTTGCGTACGAAAATTCTGACTTTTTGGCCTATGTTGAAAAAAAGCCATTATAAAGTCAATGTGTAGTTTGTCGAAAAAAGTCATAGTATTGTATGTCAAAAAAAATATCACGAAAGGTCCAGCCCAGACTGGGTCTTCAATCAATCAATAAGCATATTTATGGTGGCTGGTCTTTTATGCGTTTACTTGAAAATGACTGTAAAACACCCAAGGACGAGAGACATCAGCATATACAGAGGCTAAATATGTGTAGGCTCAAAGGGGAAAACAAAATTGCATTTTCTTCTCTCAAGAGACGTCAGAACTCCATCACCTTTGCACTGTTTATTTTTCTAATACAGAACCATCATCAACAAGACGTGTTAATCTCTGGAGATGACCTGTAATGGAAGCTCTCGAACTATTTCCTGCTACAAGCTCCATTACGGCTCCATTACTGCAGGTTGGACCGGTGCAGCTCTTCAGTTTAACAGCAGACATCCTTGGAATCACCCCAGAGAAACAGAGACAGGCCCATCAAGATGTTGCTGTAAGGACATCTTCAATATCCTGTTTACTCCCTCTGCCAAAGTCAACGGTACACACACACACACACACACATCATCTCAACAAAAACTGATAACTGTGTGTGTTCCCCTGCTCTTCTGCACTTACCCTTCTATATGTTCTGCTAATTTAACGATGTACTTGCCGGCATTTTAAAGCCAATATATACAGTAGCTGTCCCTCTGGCGCGACTCACAGCTATTGATTGAGACACTTAGGCTATACCCTCAGCACCTATCCATCCTTCTACCCATGACCACTCCTTGGTGTTGAGCTCAGGTCATGTAGTGCAGTACATTTTTTTCTCAGCCATGCATCAGAGGCTAAGTTGTGAAATGTTATATGTGTCAAGTATGTGCGACCCTGAGAGCACTTTGCAGAAAAGATCTCTGTCCTTGACAACTGACCTCAAAGAGACGAGGGGAGAGGAGAGACATGCTGGGCCGACGCTTGCTGGAAGGTCACCTTGGCTTGGTTTGACTTTGCATTTAGATGGTGGCAGGTTTAGTGTGAAGGACACTTCAACTGATTCGCTTCATCAGTTGAGTTGAGAAAAGGAAGGTTAAATAAGAATGGAAATTTACTGTTTATAAGTGTGATGTGAAATATGCTTATTTGCTTTTTTTCCGGAGTTAAGATCAATATCGCTCTCATGTCTACACTGCAAGCGGTAGGTTAGCTTAGTTTAGCATTACAGGCCTGCACACACCAGTAATGTCACTTTGTAGTGTGACTGCTGGAAACATTTCATTAAGATACAGTTTGTGTGAATATACCTGTAATTTGGCAATATTAATGGCTGTTCCTCACAGAAAGCACATAGAGCATGAAAAACACACTTTAAATAATAGTTCACTGTAAAATCAAGTCATAAGGTGATTGGTCATTTTTACTAAAATAATAAAATGACTTGAACTGAATGCAAGTCATATCATATACACGTCATAAAATATGAGGAGCATCTCCATATGGAGATTGCCATGCAAATCATCTGAAAACCTACAGTCTAATCAGCACACTAGGCATGTCCCTTCGAATATCATTTCCATTTCATTACATTGTCCCTCAGCCAGCAACGGCACCTTTTGTCTGAAACTGCTGTAATGTTTCCAGCGATTTTCAGATAGCACTTCTGCTATTTTTACTTCTAGATGCGGCACTGGCCCAAACACATAAGATCTGAGTTGATTAGTCAAGCCTGCAAATCCTTTGTTGTGCATCTAAAATGAGGCCTTCATCTCATGATACACAATAGAATTGAAATATACAGATATAAGTTAATAACAGGCTTATTCATCCTATTTAAGCACACTAAGAATACCAGCTATTTCTTTGAACCACTGAATGAATAAGGAGATATTTTAAGAAACACATTTATTTCAGTGCAATTGTCAAGTGCTTAGTCACTCTGAGGTAAGAATCAAGAGTACAATGGGACATATTGCTATCTAAGATCTCCTTGACTCATCCCTCCACATTTCTTTCTCGTATCCCCCATTTCTGTACATCTTTCATTTCCTCTCAAACGTCTCCTTCAGAAAATGTTTAAATATCGTATCAGAGAGCATCTTGTCATCCAGTAAGTGATGGGATCGATGATTAGGTGGGATGGTCACAGAGGCAAGTCAGCGCCCTGTGGAGGTCTTCACAGCATGAAAATGCACAAACACACATATATATATATATATATATACACACCACCAATCACTAGCAATTACAGTTTGTAGGTGAAGTAGTGGAAGTGTTGCTGAGTGATAAAGTCAGTATGGCTCATACACACACACACGCACGCACGCACACACACACACACACACACACACACACACAAAAACACTCACACCTTTTCACTGAATCAAGTCTTAACATTCCCATCTGGTGCTGATTTTCTCATCATTTCGTGCTGATTCTCTCATCATTTCGCCTGGATGAGTATCCCACCCTCCGTTTCATCAGCCTACTAGTCAGTTAATCAGGCAGGTTCACTGTGTTAATGCCTCCAGCAGCTCTAGCCAGCCTGAATACCAGGAGGCAGGCAGGGCGCGGCTGGATCAATGTCCTGATGTCTGAGGGAGACAAAGCCGGTCGGGACCCAAGGGCCTGCAGCCTCCCTGCCGCACTCTGTCAATTCCACTCATCTTCCTCCGCCGGATCGCCATCATGAGCCTCTCTCAGCTGAAGAAATAAGTGGATTCTTTCACCCGCTGGAGATCAAAATCACCTAGAGAGGCAAGAGGCGAGGTGTCAGAGCAGGTTTAAGTCTGTGGACAGTAGTTACAGAAGGCAAATTACATGTACTGCAGATTTTACTATAAACAAACTTTAAATTACCACAAGCTATTACAAGACAAGTATGCTAACACGACTATTTGGCACAAACCCGCATCAACAAATGCTAAGAGGCTCAGAAAGACAATGTTAAGATGCTGATGTTTCAGTTCACTATGTTCTTAGTTTAGTGCTTTAGCATGCTAACATTTGCTAATTAGCACAAAACACAGTACACTAGATGAAAAATCAGAGGGTTACCAAATATATAACAATTCATCCTGGGAGCAACACGATTGTCTGTAAAAAAAATTGCAGCATCCATCCAATATTTTCAAAATATTTCAGTAAAATATTCATCCTCTGGGCACTATGAATAACTGTGCAAAATGTCATGACACCATTCAAAAGTTGTTAGGATATTTCAATCTCGACAAAAGTGGTGGACAGACTGACCATTGTATTTTATAAGCTTTTATTCTGGGACCGTTGAAAATGTAATGGTACATCTCAAGGTGTATTTATCCTGGTACTGCATACAACATTTTACAATTTGCAATTTTTATTTATTTATTAAAGCGGTTAATGATCAATTAAGGAAACTGCTAAGAACTGTAGGATGTAGTTTGTTTGAGGTATTCTGAGTCCAGTGAACAGACTGAGTTACAATGTTCACTAGAGGGAGAAGTTTATTTTGAAGTGGGTCAAACTCAGGAACTTAAATTTTTAAAGTAGCTACAACTTTTTAGTTTTACTGGGCACGAGTAACATTTCTATGAACTTTAATGCTCTTCGCCTCTCTGACGTCTGCTGGAGCTGCAGACTGAATTATTGAGGAAAGGCCATAAAAAGTTTAAGAATGAGAAAAAAAAGCTTACTAAAGCTAGTAAATGATGTTGACATGAACACTTTAGATAATGTACCAACATACATGTTTAGGTGCCTGTCAAAACATTAACATGTGGGAGGAACTGATATAAACTCTTTTGTAGTTTACTTTAAATGTATTTTTTTTAAGTTACTGTGTATTGTGTAAGAATATTGTGTAATCATGGTAACACACGCACACGCACACGCACACGCACACACACACACACACACACACACACACACACCTGGTCTTAGCCACATAAGCTGATTATTCAGAGGAGGGACACAATTAACAGTAATCAATTTATACAACCCAGCTGTCTGTGCCAAGCAGACAGTAAGTGTACAGATGGAGATGGAGTGAGGCCTTACATAACAGCAAAGCCTCCATCCACCTGACTGACAGAGAGACGCTGCCTCTGTACCTCCACTCTGGACAACAACAGACAGACTCGCAAAGAAAGAAACGGGAATCTGGATCTGCTAGTGGCCGTGCAGGCAGCCACGATTACACCATTAATGACAAAAGATGAAAATTGAGTTATAGCCAAATAAATTGTTTGAATGAGCAAACCAAATAGCACATCTGGGCAAGACAGACAGCTAGACGCCCAAATACAGGTAATGACTACTTGGAATGACTACCAAAAACAATAGGCTACAACAATTAGCAATTATAAACCAGGATAGAAAATACAGGATTGTGCAAGAATCCAATTTAATAACATTCCTGTCATTCCTGCTAACATCAGACAGAGCTTCAGGACATACAAGTCCTCTTCAATCCAATTAGGAACAAAAAACAGCACCCTGTATGTTGGCCCTCTCAAAAAAAACACCCCAGCTTTGGCGAGGCCAGGTGTTTGGGATTCAAACTGACCTGTCTGAGGCACTTTGGCCAGCAGCAGCAGCAGCCTCCTGTACTCCTGGTACTTCTTGTTCTTAGCATCAGTCCTGCCACAAACAAGGAGAATAAAAAAGAAAAAAAAAGTTTAGTAAGTCTGAGGAGAACACGTGTGTGTGTGTGTGTGTGTGTCTATAGAAGTTAAAGACAACTGCACTTTCTGAGTTGTCTCAGGGAAGTTTCAGCCCTCATTCACATATGTTCATCGGTTCTGCTGAGTTGTTTCTGAGGTTTCGAAGGTTTTAAAATAGCCTTATAATTGTTGGCATGATTTTATAAATCATGTTTTCATTTTATAACATCCGTACATGTGGCACAGTAAATCCTTAGGATTAACTGTATGAGTGGATGGCTACCTTAGTCACCACCTTACCTATAGGCTAGTAAGCCTGTCTTCAGTGGGGAGTTAAAACCTTCAAAAATTAACTAATTTGGAGCCCCCCCCCCCTGCATTGACTCTGAGGACCCCTAGGGGCCCGTGTGAATTAGTTATGCAGGTACTTGATCATAAATGTATATAAAAGTATTGGATTCATTAAACGTTTGTCTTTATGATGGCCCCAAATGAAAAGTTTAGGGACCACCAAAATTATTACAATTCATCTTATGGGGGGACATGAATGTTTGAACCCAATTTTATGGCAATCCATTAAATAGTTGTAGAGACATTTCACTCTAAACTACAAATGTCAACCTCATAGAAGCATTAGAGAAAAGGTCAAGGGTCACCGAAGTCAGAGAGATTCATCCTGTGGGGACCATGAATGTCTGAACAAAATATAATGGCAATCCACCTAGTGATTCAGTCTGGAACCAAAGTGGCGGACTGACTGACAGACTGGCATTATCTTCCCTAGAAATATCAGTCTGACTGTAAAAATAAAATAAATACTTTAAAAAATATATATATATTTTAAGGGTCTAATTAGCAAAACTAATCAATTTAAGGCAGGGGTTAAATTGTCACAATTGGGTAAACAATCTTTAAGTTACACACTGCGACAAGTGAAGTAATCCAAAAAGTATTAAATATTTCGGTCTGGTGCCTACAAGAACGAATAATGAGTTTGCAAGGCTTAGGGAACAGTATTGTTTCTGTGCGAGAGGGAGAGAGAAAGACAAAGAGGACGAGGGCTGCTGTAGACAAGGTGTCCAATTATCCCAAAGAGAGTAAAGAACACCATCAGATGATGAGCATAACCAGCCAGAGGCCAGCAGAGAGAGAGAGAGAGAGAGAGAGAGAGAGAGAGAGGGAGAGGGAGAGGGAGAGGGAGAGAGAGAGAGGGAGAGAGAGGGAGAGAGAGAGAGAGAGAGAGAGAGAGAGAGAGAGAGAGAGAGAGAGAGAGAGAGAGAGAGAGAGAGATGTAATTTCAGTTTAATTGAGACTGCCACACGCTGAGTCCTGAGGCAGGAAACACTTAATAGAAGCCTCTCAGTTTATCCCCATGCTTGATTGAATGAGCTGGAGACTCTGAACGTCGGCTGCATCTTTATTCTTACTGACGCACAGCACAACAGGAGGAATTTGTCAGGTTTAAGTGAAAATTACTTTAATTCATTTTGTTTTCTACTGGGTTACTTAGGAATATGCACAATTTGTCTTAGGTCCCTAAACACATTTTTCTTAACACTTTGAAAAGAATAATTCCCATTGTAGTTGTCTGGATTATGTGTTTACATTCAAGATGTGTTAGACATCTGAAAAGATGGCTAAGGATGACACCCTGTAGGGTTTTCATTTATTGCTGCCATGGCTTTTCAATGCTAAAATGAACCATGGCCCGATGCAATTAATTAAGACTAAATGAGATTGAGATTAAAATTGGTTCATGTAAGAAAGAAACGGATGCAGTAAATTATTTTGAGCATAACCAGCCTGAGGCCAGCAGAGTGAGAGAGAGAGAGAGAGAGATTGTACAGTAATTAAATTGTACAAACTGTTAAGTATATTGTGTTATGCGATTTTTGTAATGTAGTGTGTTGTATAACTATCAGTATGCATTTTGTGTAAACTGCTTTGACAACAACATGTTTTCTTTGTTATACCAATAAAGCAAATTGAAGAGAGAGAGAGAGAGAGAGAGAGAGAGAGAGAGAGAGAGAGAGAGAGAGAGAGAGAGAGACAGGTGGTACAGTCTTGGCAGGTGTGTGTGTGTGTGTGTGTGTGTGTGTGTGTGTGTGTCAGTGTGAGTTTCCTATGTCTGACATTGTGTATCTAATGTCACAGAGAAGTTGAGGGAAAACTGGCACACTTATCTGACTTTTACAATCTTATAATCTCTTATGTGTTCACCTTCTGTTTGGACTCTTATAATGTATAATGTGGGAGTTGCATGTTCAGTGTATGATGGCTTTTGTCTGTACCATCAAAGTTCATAAAGATCCTGCATAAAAACAGACAGAGAGACAGAGACTGACGGCTGTCCAAGGAACATTTAAACAGAAGAAGAGGCACAGATTGCAGATGGTGGTAACTAAGTGTGGTAATATGACCTTGTGACTATTATATCATATTTTTTCTTTATATGTAGATACTGTGCAACAATTATTTGTACATGAACAGGAAATGCTATGAAAACAGAGGGCCACATGTGTTTTTATCATCATAAACCTGATAGATTCTCTGAGACTTAGAGGAACTTCATGTGTGTGTGTGTGTGTGTGTAAGTGTGCACAATCAAATGCATTCCTGCATGCAGGTGGGAAAACTCACGGGAGCCCGGTGCAGTATTTCAGTAGCAGGAAGTTGGACAGCTCTTGAAGGATCGGCTGGCTGTGCAGGGCGACAAACTGTTCGCGACAGACCTGACAGGAGGAGGAAGAGGAAGAGAGAAGTGAACTTTGAGTTACTCTGGCCCAAACACTTGCCCAAACAAGCTACCTAGACCCTCCTGCCTGTTGACCAGGTAAAAGATGGGGGAAAAAAAGGAATGAAGAGGAGAGCAAAGAAAAAGCGAGAACTAACATCTGTCTCGCAGCAAATCTGGCAAATGGATCATCTCCCATGGCTTAAACAACTCTGCATTTTGCTGTATGTCTTCTCCATTCATGTTTGAACTATACTATGTACTTTTATATACTATTCTTTGTCAAATGTGAATGGTCGATGTACTGCAAAGAAAAAAAAGGTAGAATGTAAAATGGAGGGGAAAGCGTGGATTTGTTTGACGGGTTTGATGGGGTTCTCAGGAGGCGAGTTCAGCAGGGTTAGAAAACATGTTGCCACAACGTAATAATAGCTTATATATGGACATTTTGAGTATTCACAAATACAAAAAACTGCTAAAAGAAACAGTAAAATAATTTTCTTTGAAAATGTAGATTTGAATGCAGCATATCTGGCAGCTCTGGCTAGCCAACATGACACATGGAACTCTAGTGAGAAACAGCAGCTATTAGCAGTGATAATAATGCTAACGTACAGTATAGTAGACTACACAAAGTTAGCTCAACAGGTAGTGAGAAACGAACTGTGGTCTCACCATCAACAGGCAGCAGGGGTTAAGAGAACAGAAGCCCTCATCACACAAGTGACAGTAGCATAAAAAAAAAAAGTTAGCATGCTGTTCACCATTAAATATATACCAGAAGTCTTATAGTATGTTATAATATGTATGTGCAGAACCTCAGATGTTTGCAGTGTATACAGGCAATGCTTCATTCTAAGGAAACTACTGTAGTACAGCTAAATAAAATGCGTATTAATGTGCGCTCCATCCACTACGGTATGGGAAGATTACATATTGGTGCCATTCAACCACTGCATAAAAAAAGAAGGTGCAAGATGATGTACTTAAAAGAGACGATATTTGGACTTTTTATCCAAATGCCTGGTGTTTCCATTCAGGTTTTTTTATGTGCAAATTTAAAATGCGTATAAAAACAGGTGGGTGAAAAGATGCTTTACTTCAACAGAGGATTTAATTAAAGTATTATTTATCAGTCACACATGATTATGAAAAGAAACTGACTGAGAACAAAAGCTCTCACTACTCCTCTGCCACTGTTCAATTACCTGTGTAATGAAGAAGGTGTACATTCACACATCAAGAGAATATGAGAGAGAATAAATGTACTGAGTGCTTCATTGGCGACTCCTCTGAGATTAAATGAAGACATAAAACTGTGACTGTGCTCTGAATCTACGTCTACACAGAACTGGGACTTTATGGTAATTTGATCTATTTTATGCAAAGCTGTGTCTCTGTCTGGGCCGGTTCACAAGCTAGTTTCAGCAGGCAGGGGCTGACCGTCATTTATTCAGCACAACAGGCTCTGTCTGGTGCTGCTACCTACAGCCAGCAGCCTCTAAATGTATGAAACTGTGAGCTTGTTTTACTGGCTTTCACAATGCTGATGCTTCTACTTTAGCAGAAGCACTGCTGAGTACTGATGCTGTAAAAACAAAAAAAAAAGTGGTTGTAAAAGGTGTAAAGAGCGAGCCAGGAGACTTGAGTCACATGTGACACTTTAATTAATCAGCATCCAAAAAGGGAGCATTTTAAACCCTGATGATACATGAGCAGACAGGATGAAAACTGCCCTGAAAGGATGATGGGGATGAGGAATGGTAAAAGAATCTGGACAGGTGGGAGTAAAAAAAAAAAGAAAAGGCAAGGTTGTACAGTAATATGATACCTTGTTCATGGTGTCCACAGTGAGGGCGTGGGTCCAGAAACAGTCGTGAACTGAGACGAACGTCAGGCCGGCACTAAAGGCAGAAGAGAGGGAATGAAGAAGGGGTGAAGAGCGTCCACGTGCAGGGATGGAAATCAGAAGAAGAACATAACAGAAAGAGAGGAGAGACTTTGAAAAAAGGGTGTATTACAGCGACGATAACTGCTAAAACCCTGGTGGATGTTCTTATCGGAGGTGATAATTGCACTGAAGATGACAGGGTACATTCTCAAAGCCATTTTAGATTGTGCATTCATGGAGAGTCGATGTCAGAAGCATAATACAGACTGCCTTAAGAAAAATGACTCTGCACATGCAACAGAAGACACAAGGAATGTCTTTTTGTTCAGGTATCCATGCTCTACAGTGTGGTGAATGGTACCTATAGCAGTGGAGAGCAGTCAGCATCATGTGTGTGGAGTCCAGAGAGTGGATGAAGTTTGGCGGGAAGGCGTTCTTCTGTTTAACTGTGTCTGGCCTCCTGAGAAGGGACAGACAGCCAAGCACAGACATATAACAAACACTTCTGTACTTTGACACTTTCTAACATCAAACCGCATGTTTCAGCCAATTTATCTCGCATGTCTGCAGTGGCCTCGTTACCAGCCATGCAGATAATTCCCACGGAGGCAGTTAGCAATCCTATATTTTGATTTCCTTTTTAAGTTTTCTTCACTATTTGGAAGACAGAAACCATTGCATTAAAACCACTGTACCCTCGAGGATGTTTTTTAAGTCTGATAATGTTACAGTAAATTTGCCCATAAAGTAAGGATGAGTGTTTTAGCATATCTGTGAATTAACAATCACAATGGAATTGTACAATCAGTACAATATAAGTAGCACATTTTAACCGCTGTTTTACTGAGTGCTGTTCATTAATATTTGCGCTATCTACACATGCCGCGTAAAAAAATGATAATTCATACACAAATGATTAAAACTGCGCTTTTAATTTCGCGGGGATGACACTTGCATACCAAATCACGTTCAGATAAAGCGACCATTTCAAATAATGTAAAGTCATGGTGAAACAGAATGCAGAAGGAATAGAGACCTAACAAACATTATCTGCAGAATTATGGGGAATTACTAAGAATCAAATCCTTTCAAGTGACTGGATCCTTCAAAAAAAGTGGCCGTGGCTCAGCGAATACAGAGATGAACGCGCTAATTAGTGAGCTTTAGAGGTGCCTACTCTACACAGAGACACAGGATTAGAACTTCTACGTTATATTTTCAAGGTCAGAGGCTTATACAGAAAGTCTGTCTTAGTAAACGACTTCATTTTCTTTTATTGTGAACATTTGTGGAAAAGCACAGATGTAATCAATGACACTATTAGAGGCATTGATATTCTCAATCACGCCTGCACTTTTCCTGCTATGACAAGTCAAAAGTCAGCTGGGCATGGATTTCAACATTAATATTTATTTTCTGCTACGTGACTCCCTGGGGACTCTGTAGCTCTGTGCTTTCTAAACAAAAGTCAAAATAAGAGCATACAAATATAGAAGTGATATAAAAGAAATAGTATATGGTGATATAAATGTCCTGCTGCTACTACTGATGATGGAACTAGCAGTAAAAAAAAAGAAGAAAAAAAAGAAATCCTCCATTACCCTGAGCCTGTGCCATTCAAATCCTCTGGGCTGCCACAGACCAGAACGCTCTTCTAATGAGAATTTTGGGCCAAACCCAAAGCTAAAACACACACACTCACACAGGCACAAAGGATGCCTGTCTGTCTGTCTTGTTTACCTTCTGCTCGTTTTATTTTTGGCTTGGAAATGTTAGACTTTTATCAGAGCGCTTTTACTTCTGCTGCTGCTGCTTTGGGCTCGAGCTCAACAAAAACAAGATTCCTGGAGATTTACTTGCAAGTGCACTCGGCGCAACACTATCTTCCTCTTTTCCCTTTGTCTCACACCTACACTCACACACACACACACACACAAAACAAACATTTCCCCTTAAACTCCCATAGGCCTGACAGACAGGAACAGTGCACAGTCAGTACTATGTAAGGGTTAGCAACCACAGCTGTGTATCCGTTCTCCCTACAGAGCTGTTCATGTCTCAAGAGATGATGAGCATTGACACCGGCTTTAGCATTTCATGTTTATTTTTTTTTGCAGTTTAGAGGCTTAGATAATCAGCACTCCTCTAAAGATGAGAGGGACGGAGGAAAAAGCAATAAAAACCTAAGCGCTTGAAGGCTGCCACGACTCCGTCTGTCATTCTACTAACACATTTAGACGCTGGACGAGCCTTTTTAGGGTCTTTAATTACAGCAAGTGCAATTGTGTGCGCTCCCGTTTGTGTGTGTGGAAGAAAACGCCGAGGAAAATCAGTCATGGTATGGTATGTTTGTGTCCAGTTTGGCTCAGAATGTCAGCCTGTGAAACACTGATGCTTTATCTTGACAGCAAATTTAAAGTTTCAGGCGAGGCGGCCTTTCTGAGTGGCATCCTGTTCCCTTTCTCTCTCCTCCCTCTCAACCTCAGCTCCCTCCGCACTGCTGGATCTGTAGAGCACTGTAGATCAGATTGAGGATGGCTGTCAGTCTTTGTCATCTCTGTCTTCAGTGCTCTCCTCCCCGTCTCTATCTCTTTTTGTCCTCTGCTCACCTCTGTCACTGCTCCCCTGTCGCCTCTTTTAAAACTATATCTACACATTGTTTTCTCACCTCCCCCGCCATAGCAGTCATTCACACATCCCAAACTAGCACTTACTCTGAGAATACCTCATCAATCATGGCCTTCTTTATCCTAAAAGGTCAAATATAATCTATTGAAGTGGACTGCCACTCTGTAAATCACAGGTGCTAAAGTAGCCGGTGTAATAATATAATGTGAAATGTCTTAAGCATATTCACATGTTAAGCATCAAAAGGATGAAGCTTCTCTGTCGTTCCCCTGGACACGATCATATGTGGAGTTTCTCATGCTGTTTACTGTTAATCGGAATTTAGTCGAACTACCACTATATAAACTGTAATTTAGCCCATTGTTTTTTTGTTATGTTAAATACTGCCACATACTTTTCATTAAAAAAACTCATTTGGAATCTATTTTTGACCATTTATGTGTGTTTTTCTTTTTGCTGCTGACTCGCTAACCTTTTTCTGCATAGTTCCTCTTTCTTCTGGTTGATGGGTGTAATTTGTCAGTAATATGATTTTGCAGTATATTGTGTTGTACACTATAAATGAAGCAGTTTGAACCACTTTACTGAACTCATTTCTGCTAGCAAAGACCCATTTTAACGTCTTCTATCTCAGAGTGGAAGTGTGAAACTATGCTTTCAAAACACTTCTGATGACATTTCCTACTTTATGACAAGTGCAAAGTTGCATCAGAGTTTAAGTAGGCAATTAGTGGAAATATCCACTGGAGACGGAGCTTTTGTGTGTGAAAAAATGTAAGCTAATTGCCGACAGAGAGCTTTACTTTCTACTTCCATTCACCTCTAAAAGAGTTGTCAAGCACTCTGAAGCTACATTCTAAAAACTCGTGACTGCAAAATCACTCCAATGACGAAAAAAAAAACCTGGCCTGCTGTAAACACAATTTCTCTAAACAGCTATCCTCTGTCTTTGTTCCAGGTCACTGATATAACGCTATGAGAGTGGGGAAACAGACAGAAAGAGGTGTTAGTTGCAGAAAGACTTACTCTTTGGTGTCATGGCTGATCTGGAGGTTGATATGTTGCATGGTACTCTTCAGCTGGAGAGGCAAAACAAAGACAGAGGAATGAGAGGGTTTATAATCTCAAGTTTTAACACTTTACACTGAACTTTCAGATTCTACTCAAGATCACAAAGGTTTTAAAATAACAAATATGTCAGGTTGGAGGACAACACGCAAGACAATCTGTAGAGACATTTTGCAATGCAGCCATTGGGCTATATTGGGTATATCAAGTTTTAATATTTTACTCCTTATTAGCATGATACAGTGATACTCCACTAAAGTCTTTGAACAAGGAGATACAAAATAGTAGGGCTGAAGCTAACAATTACTTTCAGTATTGACTAATCGGACAATTAATTAATTCATTCTATCCTTTGGTCTTAAAATATCAGAAATTAAAAATAAATAAATAAATAAATAAGTAAAGAAAGAAAGAAAAATAAAGAAAAATGTAAAAAAAAAAAAAAAAGAAAAGAAAAAAAATGTACATCAAATGTTTCTAAAACCTCAAGGTCTTTAAATGTCAAATGTCTCCGACCAAAAATCTAGAAGCACAAGATATTAACTTTACTATCACATATGACAAAGAAAAGGCGTCAATCACATTGGAGAAGGAACCAATAAATGTTTGGAAATCAGATATTAAGATCTTAAGCTAAAAAAATAAAGATGGGAGGATGAAAACGGGAATGCATGACAAGAAAATATCCAATTTCATGAGCTAAACATTAGCTTTAAATTGATCATTTTAGGCTGGAGGTATGGTATGTTTCGACATCTTGCAAACACTGAATGAAAAAAACACTGCATATTTGAAGATGGGTGTTGTTGAGTGTGCTACAGCTTAATCAGTCAGTTCCCACATGAGGCATTAGATTGCAATGCAGACAAAGTTGCCCAGTTTATTACTTGAGAGCCCCTTTACATTTTGCAAACTACAAAATCAACACAAAACCATTGCTGAGTCACTTCACGTCATGGACATTTCCAAAAGAAGTGATCAAACCAAAGTTAAATCCAATTTAACCTATAATTGGTTAATGCAGATTCTCAGCCCACCTGACCAGAATCCAGAGTGAAAGTAAATCCATTTACTATCAAATCATGCTTGAAAGCACATATAGACGTAGAACTGTAACTATCCATCCATCCTGCAGCTGCGTATGTAGGTCAGGGTGGCACAAAGTGGCAACATGACGCCACAGAGACTTAACACTGGCTACTTGACCCCTAAAGGCTGTGACTGTGGTTCAAAGCTTCAACTCTGATTTACTAATTAAAAACCAATGTTGTGGTCATCTTTGTAATGGCAGGTGTAGGCCTTTATTGGTGAATTAGGTATCAGATAAATATTTTCCAATGGGGATTTTATCTGTTGTGCTGTATTTCACAACAACAACTTTATCCAGAGTTATTTAACAGCATCCTATCTTTGCATATTCCTTTAGTATTGCTATTCCCGCTGGATCTCGGCTAAAAAAAAAAGCTTAAAGTGAGCTGCAGTGTACTGCTTTTGGGTGGAAAAGTGCTAATGAGGGATAGTACTGTCAAATGTCCGAAAGTAAAGAGTCTGCTAAGTAAGAAAAGCTTCTGGAGTAAAGTGTGTGTGTGTGAGCACTCCACAGTGACCTCATCATGTCTGGCATACCTCCATCACTTAGTTTCTTACTTCATTTCCTGGAAGACTGTCACCTGGAAACCAGTGAATCTTTAATGGTGACCTCATTGTGCACAAGTCAGTGTAAACAAAACCCCAACCATTAAGGCCATCACAGTTTTTTAAAGACATCCCAGCCCTCCTGTTTCTGCTTAAACAATGTAATTGGTTTACAGTTTAAAATTATCCCTCACCCCGACATATGGTTTCAAGAGAAATGACCTTACATTAAGGAAGTAAAGATACTTTATCTTGGGGACATGAAGCGGCTATCACCTGTTATCACCTTCCTCTCATACACTCGGACACATCTGCATATAGCGTCTTTGTGCAAATACACACCAATGCATCCCTACTCCAATAGGGAGTTAAAGTTAGTTCATGGTGATACACTTCCACCACATACATATAAGAAATGGAAATGAGAGGCAGATAGTGGAAAAAGATAGAGAAGAGGGGGAATGAAGAACAGGAAACTTCTAAGCAGGGGCATCCCCGTTTAAAAAAAGAAAACAAACAACATATTTAAGGTTTTGCTGAAGTTACAGGAGTATGCTACCCTGGAAATCCTGGAGTTCTCACGAGAGCACAATTTGAATTTGCTCAGTGAGTCACTCTGGCATTGAGTTATGATGCTCATTAACTATGCCCTTGTAGCCGAGCTGCACCAATCACATCAGTGTATCTGATATAGGCGGGCCAGAGGCGAGCTAAACAGATGACGACAGTTTAATGTACCAGTTAGCTCCGCTGGTAGCTAAGCGTATGGGGCTCTGGATACGTCACCCCGTGTATTGTTGTGATTGGTCGTAGTGTTATCCAATTATGTGCAGTGAGATTTTCAAACGCATGCTTGGTGCCTCCCCTCGAGTTGGGCCATTTTCATTACTCAATGCCAGACACTTAATCTTTCGGATTTGGGTCTGGATTTCAAGGCAAGAAATATACTACAGAATTACACCTTAGTAAAAATTGGTGGTAAATCAAAATATAGTATACTGGTATAGGACTAGTATTATTACAACCCTAATGACAAATTAAGCACAGCAAGAAATATGCTAGTCTATGCACACTGAGAGGGCATCAGGAAAATACCTCCTTTTTGATCTCTGCTGTTTTCTTCATCTTTTTTTTTTTTTTACACACTCCAATACCAAGGCCGTAAGTTCCTAGGGGAGGGAAGATTTAGCACTCTGATCTCCCTAGCTTTGCGGACCCATCCAGGCAGCCGTGCCAAGGCATCTGTGGCAGGGCAGTCTTTCCCTGACCCTTGGAACCATGCCTGGGTAGGAACGACGGGCTACTATCAGGAACAAGATATGACTGGCGACGGGTCGCCAACTGCTCGTCAACGTTAGCCCGTTTACTTTGCATTCAGCCTACACTAATGTATCTTAGTGTCTGTTTGTCTGTTGCTCTGCTGGAACACATCTTGTTTTTTAACTGATGGAAAGCCGCTCTTAACGTGGAAACATTTTGCCATTTTCAATTCAATGATATTCAGAGCGCTGCAAATACTTATCTCTATCTGTATTCTGAATAACTGAAGTGCTTTTATTGTGAAAAGTCATTAGACATCAGTACTGTTAGATACTATGAATGAGTAGAAAATATGTTCATGTCCTGTGTTTGCGTGGGGTAGGATAGGCAGAAAGAAAATGAATGAATCAACTAATATCTGTTGTTGGTTTGCTTCATACTACCATTGACTGACTGTAAACTGACATCTTCCAAATTTGTTGATGAACGGGGTCTTTGAATTTAAATCCTTAAAAAAACACTCCTCTGAACAGGATGGCAGGAGACCACAGCATTACCACTGCCGTTCTGACACCCTTAAGAGCCTGTAATAACTGTGTGTTTGGTGCTAATGTACAGCTCTTTTATTTGATCTTGCTTGCCTATCTGTAGAAAGAACACTGAGGACACACAGGCCCTTTGAAGTGCACATCCCTCCACAATTTGAACTATTCTCCATTCTGCATCGTGCTCTTTCCGAATCCATAATGACCTCCTGAAAAGCTGGATACATTTCATGGGGGATGCTCTCCTGAGGTTTTAGGAAGAGTGCAATATCTTGTGGGCCCTGATGGGGAGCGGTTTTCACATTTGAAAGGGAGAAAAAAAATGCACCGTAGAGCAGAATTACACAATGTCTGTTAATTTTAGTCAAAATCGACAAAAATGCTGAGCTGAAAAAAAAAAAACACCATTTACACTTTTTGAAATTGGCCCACAGACAAATTGAGAGAGCGCTCATTTGCGCAACATTTGTCCCAAAAAACGTAGGAAAGAAACTGTCAAACTTCGGGCGGAAAAAAAGTAAAAAAGAAAAAGAAAATATGTACATAGCTAATTTCACCGTTCAATATCTATTAAAGTGAAATGTGTTCACATGGTAGAAAGTAGAAGTTAGCTTCCAGGAGCTCGGTTTGGTGATTCCAGTCGAATGCTTGAAGGTCGCTGTGTGATGAATGTAAGAATCACACAATTATCACGCGTAATGTGGTAAAAGCACATCCGTTTCTGCCATGGCTGCTATCTCATCCATCATTGCTCTAGGAGGACTTGTGGGGGAATGTGTCCATCATTCCCCTCCTTACATCCCCTCTTTGTGTACGGATAGATTAGAAGAAGGGAAAGGAGCTGAGCAAAAAGGTGTGAGTGAAAGAGATGGAGGTTACCTTTGATGTGAGTAATGGACTGCCACATTGTAAATGAGGTCACTACCCTACACTGAACCCCTGTTCATTACACTGCATACGTGCATGATTTGTGTACAAGACCTGGCTCAAATGCTGAGGCTGTGATGAACGAGACCTTGGCTAACCCTGCTGTGTGTCTGTGGGGAATAGGCTCCTGTAGTCTAAATCACACAGATGGTCATGATACAACAGCCATCACTAACCACATAAAAGCCATGCTGCCAAGTGGGGAATCCCCATTCATCACATTGCTGTAGTGGTTAATAACACACGTCTTATCGATTCAAGTGGAAGCGGTCCCGCATTCCCCCCCCCTTTCTGTGCTGTTTCTGGGTCACCTGGTCCACGCCCTCGCCTTCTCCCCCTGAAGACAGCTGCAGACTCATTGTCACACACATACCCCTAAGTCTTGCTACTCTTCCACTGACCTTTTCCAGACCTTCTCTCTACCAAACTTTCTTTCTCTTCCACTTGGCGGTGTCCTTGAAACTCACACTGCATTCATTATTTCACCCCAAAATGCCACAAGATTCTGCAGGATCAACGAAACACCATGCTACCCCTGGGAACGGCTTGCTTCTCTTCCAAGGAAAAAGGAGGGCATGGAGGGCATCAAGCTGACATTTAGAGATCTGTAGTACACCAAAATTAGAAAAGCTGACTAATTCTGATTATACAGGCCCCGATCACTTTTCCAAGTCTGCAATCGATACATCCTGCTTCGATCCAAAAAGGAAAATCAGACCAGACAGAAACCAAAAACATCATCTGTTTAGCAAAGAGAGGCAAAACGACAACAAGGAGACTCAAACTGACCACAATTGACCATAAAGATATGCAAAATGACCACAAAGAGACACAAAAAACAACAAAGAGATGCAGAGCTACCACAAAGACTCAATTTGACCACATGGCAACCATAACCAGATGCAATATGATCACGTAAGAGATACAAAAATGACTAACAGAAAACAGCCACAAAGAGATGCAAAACGTGTGTCTCTTTCGATGTAGGTGTCTTGCTCCTATGCATGAGCGGTGGGGGGGCCTGGGACCTGTCTGTACCCAGGGGGGCCCATGGTCTCATAATCCATCCATGATCAGGAAGATGATTTTTTACTTTTTTTTTTTCTCACGGCCTATATGACATCATAATAAACTAGTGCTGTCAAACGATTAAAATATTGAATCGCGATTAATCGCATTAATTTCATAGTTAACTCACGATTAATCGCAATTAATCACACATTTTTATCTATTCTAAATGTCCCTTGATTTCTTTTTGTCCCATTATATTTTCTCATTTTAATGCTCTTATCAATATGGAAAAGTGGATCGGCTGCTTTGTGACAATGTTTTTTTTATTGAAAACAACATTGGCATATATGTAGTGTTCAATTTCACACTAACATTCACACTTGGAGCTAATAATCTGCCACATAATGTAACACCGTTACCTCGATTTTCCATTGCAGATAGTACTGCCTCATGCCTGAGGCGAGCGTTGGTCGTCGTCATAGCGACCATGGTTCCCCCCCCCCCCCCTATCCTAACCACTCGAGGTGAAATGCCTAACCCTAACCAATCGAGTTAAAGAAGTGGACTAACAGATCCCGTTGCTCTCTCTATGCGTTAATCGTGCGTTAAAAAAATTGTCGGCGTTAAAATGGGTTTGCGTTAACGCCGTTAATAGCGTGTTAAACTGACAGCCCTATAATAAACTATTTATTAATGTCGAGAGTTGACTTGTATTTTTATTGTTATACTGTACTAAAGCGATGCACAATGCATAACTGTCCAGGAAAATCACCAATTACCACCAAAATCAGAATCTTTCCACATAGAGGACATTAGATCACTCAGCTTTTAGTCATGCTATAAACTCACAAATCCAGCCAATCCAGCTGACGACTCCCTTGTGTCACATCCCCTGAGAGTGGGATTTCACTGTAACCTTGGCTGGGAGGGGGACAATGAAAAACAAACAAGGAATCTGAGCCAGAGTGACCTCTGATCCGATTGACCTCTGATCCGATTAGTATCTCCCAATCCTGTTAGGCAGCCTCCCTGATCTGTGTTCATGCTGCATTCAGCTACTCCATCCTACTCTTATTTCCTCACCTCCCATCAGCCATGGAAAATACTCGACCACACCGGTCGGCATTTGCACTCATCTCTGTATGCACACTGTAAAGTACCCACACGACACAAACGCAAAGATACACAGCCATGAACACACACTCCTTTCTGATTATGTAATGCTATTGTAGCTACTTTCTCTCCACTTATTGGTGTCCTTTTTGTGCATCACACTTCATCTTCTCGTTCTATCTAGTCTTAATTACTAATGACCCCTAGAAACACTGTGGCCTTGGATTTAAGAGGCAGAGAGACGACTGGGTGATTGAATTTAATCCAGCCATGCAGGGAAAAGGTGACCTTACTGCAAGTTTTATTTTTGTTGCTCAATGATGCGACTGGATTAGGGAATTATTGCAGGGGATGAAAAAAAGTTATCTGTGAAATTTAAGCTAAAACCTCATTCATCCATGAAGTCATCCCTTCAATCACTTGGAAAAAAACCCCCCACAGAAGCCAATCAGCTTCCTTGTCCCTGCTGGACATTAAAAGAAGCAGATCAAATCAAGGGAATGTGCCCTGCTACATCGACGGAGAGTGATGCACCCTCCGGGGACCCGCCATCTGTCACCCTCGCTCTCTTGCACCTTCTAATGACGTGTCACTCCCCCTCTAAGCCAACCTTCTGCTTGATGTCGTACTAAAAGAGCAGGCGACATGCCGGGCCATGTCATGAGCTAGCAGTCAATCTGCACTTGGCATACGCTATATGCCTGTCTCCTTTCACTTAGTTAATGAACTTATAAGGATATAGAGGTCAAAATGGATTTTATATAATCACAAACATATATTTCTTTTCACTCACACACATATCTCTTTACACACACACACACACACACACACACACACACACACACACACACACACACACACACACACACACACACACACACACACACACACACACACACACACACACACACACACACACACACACACACACACACACACACACCATGTTATCTGCTGGCACACAGACATGTTATCTCTAAGACGTGCCGCTGTCAAGATCTCCAAAGTGACGGACAACTCTAGTGATGTTGTTAAGCTCCATTAAAGTTGGGCCACTCACAGTAATCACAATACACCATCAGTGGTGGATCCAGCTGGGACATTCCGCCCACAAAGCATCCAGTACTTAAAGCTTCATGATAGGAGACTGAAACAATAATTATTTTAGTAGGTTGGAAGACTGAGGGAGGAGAATAAAGAGTTGTGAACACAACACACCAAACCCAAAGCCAGACTGCAGTATATCTCACAATCTCACTTTTTATTTTGGGATATTAGTCTGGAAAATAAATTCACTGAGCCCTGACAGGTCACCAGTCTGTTACAGAGCTACAACCAGAGTAAGAGTCATCATTTTATTTTTCAGATACAAATCCTGAAAGCCTTTTTGAAAACAGCCCAGTGAGTGTCGAGTGCATCCAGTCCCTTGTCAATTGTCTCTCAGTTAAAAAAATAAATAAATAAATAGGCTGATCAAATTGCATATTGTGAGGATGATAGCTTGCTCTTAGTTGATAAAAAACACTGAATTTTAAAAAGATGTATAGCTTGTTATAAGTTATTAGGAGAACTGCTGCTCTTATAGTGTTATTTTATTTGTGTTATTCATATGTGTGTGTGTCAGCCTGCTGTATTTCTCTGACTTAAAACACACCAACCGATTCACAGCTAACTGGCCACCCTTATATATTATTAGCTTCATCAGAAATTCCATCAAAGTCCAATGAAAAATAATGAGTGGAAATTACACTGTGAATTCTGATGTTCGCTATGTTAACAAAAGTGAAAAAATTATGTGTGTATCCACCCCGTAATTTGAATCTGCTCCAAGATTTATAGGGTTCTTTCTTATCCTACGCCCTTCAACCAAGTTTCATGAAAATTGGGCCAGTAGTTTTCCCGTTATCATGCTGACAGACAAACAAACCAACAAACCGAGCATAAAACATAACCTCCTTGGTGGAGGTAATGAAGACAGGCCTGTAATTTGCTAAGCAGTGTATCATACAGTGTATGAAACTGAAAAGTAGCACAGATGTCTGTGATAAATACAATTTATTACAACTTCACTAAGAGAGACTAGTAGAGAACCCCCACACATGCCTTAGTATAAGACTTACCACTTGGTTGCGTGTGCGGTGGTAGGGCTGAATGATGGGTAAACCCAGGGGTGTCACCCACTCCACAGTGTGGCCAGACTTGGAAATGAGCCTGGCGCTCTCGGTCAGCCAATCCTGCAACACATGGATGCCAGCAGACATAAATTGAGGGCAACACACCGTGTTGAGGAGCATACTCGGAAAATATTCAAAGCCCTTCACCAATCAAGAGTGTGAGTCTGCGTATTTGTTGTGCTTGTAAGTGTGTGTACGTGGACAAAAGAGCAATCAAGTTCAAATCAGTAAGTTTAGACAGTTGGGCGGGGGATTTAATAAATCAGGATACAAATATAAAGAATTTGGAACAACAAACTTTCTCTCACAGCATCGACAAATGATCTATGCATTTAGGTCTGCTGTTCTACTTCCTGAAGCAGCAAACAGTTGCTGCAAACTCGCCAAGAACACTTGAGAAGTTGTTGATTAACTCTAAATTAGGCTGTGTCTGGCACAGTTTATCTCCAAGAATAGAAGCCCTAAGAATGTCTCACAGGTGGTTCCTCACATGTGCAGGCACACAGAGAACTTTAGGAAAGAAATATATGTCCTAGCAAGTCGAGGTAGCAGTCTGGCCCAAAACAGCTCCATTCATTATCACCTCCCTTCTTATATGCCCAGGTACATTGAAATGAAGAAGCAGCATGAAAGCAAAGAAACAGGAGGGAGAGATTAGCTAGCAAGGTAGTGGGAGAGGTTGACTGATCAATCAATAGATTGATAAGAGGCAGAGGGAGAGTGAAGGGTGGACAGCAAGTGGGAGCACAGTTTGAAGAGAATTAGTAGCAGTGTTGACAGACTAAATGGGAAATGTACAGAGAACGTAGGCGAGGTCAGGGATGACAGC
Source organism: Gymnocephalus cernua (assembly GCA_023631565.1). Taxonomy (NCBI): domain Eukaryota; kingdom Metazoa; phylum Chordata; class Actinopteri; order Perciformes; family Percidae; genus Gymnocephalus; species Gymnocephalus cernua. The sequence goes on from CM042432.1 coordinate 17,263,881, forward strand.
CCCCCCCCATATTAATCAGCTACCTCTCTCTCTCTCATACTTCAACTCACTGCTGTGAAATACAAGAGGATGTGACCTATTTAAAAGCAGCAGGTGCACGCACCCACGAATGCGCGCACACGCATACCTCAGACTGGGCCATCCCCACACATTCCCCAAAGGATACACACACCAGCAGTGGGTGGTGTTTCTATTTGTTCGCCAGACTCCTGTCTGCCTGTGGAGATAATAAACAATCCCCCACCAGGTGCAAGTCCTAAATCTATAAATGGAGTCTATGTGATGAATGGGCGCCGTTGCCAGGGTAATTGTGAAGTAAACTAGTCATTCATAAAAAAATAAATATCATCCTGTATGGAGTAGGTCAGTAGTCAGATACCGCAGTAACATTTAGATTTTTCAGGTCTTTGAAATTATTACTATATAATTATTACAATTATTACAGAGACAATAGTGACTGCAGTTCTGTTATTCAAGTTATCTTACTAAGAGTCAGTTAGTTATGTCGGGTTTATACAAAGCGGTTCAGATTAAGACAAATGTCTTCAAACTGTTCCATGTAAACCCAATTTAATATAAATTAATTACTGGCAACTTTATTCTTCATATATGTTAAACTGTGTTTGTCTGTAGACACATGTTGCATGTTTAGCTGACCTGCCGTGCAATAAATAGGTTACACTCTCAATTAATTGGAATTATTTAAGCTTGAGTGTTAGTTGACCATTGTCTCTAATTTCCCCTATTAAATACATGTGTGGGCGTAGATTCAAGTAAAAATAGGAGCAGCAACTGTATTTTAGGACAATATGTTTACTGAATGTCAGCACTGTTATGCAATTATCAACACGCAAGTGTGAGTTTATATTGCAGGGAATTTGTTGGATGAGAAAATGGTATGTATTTGACTTCATGTTGGTGCAATGAACCCACCTGGATCTCTCTGGTCCCTGTGAACATCTCCTTTAAGCCACTGAACACCATACGCACCAGGTAATGAGATGCATCCCATACGTGCTCCTGGAAATACAACACATGATTATACTGGAGTATTTTTTCACACATTATCTTTTTGCTCCTGTGCATTTCTCATTAAAACAAACTATATATTGTTTTGTCCACTTATCTAGGGATTAAATGCATAATGCAAATATAAGCAATACAATTTACAGCACTGAATGAGTGTGTTATATTTCTTATATTACTACATTGATATGATCTCCTCCTCGGTTGAAACTGCCTCATCTTCCCCCATTCTTCCTCCTGTAATCACTCACTATTACACTCCCCACTAATTCCCTGTTTAAACAATTAGGGACATTATGCAGAAGCCATTTAGCATGATCCTCTGGCTGTGAGATGGTAGATACACTGACAGCAGGATCATGCCGATCGCATCTATACAGACTATGAGATTCAAGACTCAAACTATTGTAAGGAACTAAATAGCTATTTGACAAATAATAAGCACTACAGAGCTGTACAAAGATTAAATGCCTCCATTCTACTGCCATGGTGTCATTTTGATGGGTGTGCCCATCAAAGAACCACTTATGTCCAACGGAATTGAAGTGCAATGGTTCTAAACTAAAAATAGATTTGTAATGACAGGATATCAAATATACCCATTGTTGTATTACACACCTGGCCTCCCTTATACAACCATGCAATATTGTGTTTCACCACAGTAAGATAATACATAAACAAACTTGACTAAATGTTTGCTGATATGCAGTCTCTGTCCACTGTGTGAAAAATGCCTTCATGCACATGCAGTAAAAAATGGAGCAACAATATCCAAGGAGGATGGTACTCAGTCTGGGCTCAATGTGTGAAAGAATGTAAAGCCTGAGAAGAAGACGTAAGGGGAGCCCCATAAAGAGGAGATCCTATGCTAAAAGGCCATTCTGTCGTACCCTGCTGATGAAACACTCAAAATAAAACAGCATATACAGTGCGGGGGAAGCCCCCATCCACTGCCACAACTGTACCTTGGGGAACTCCTCAATCTCCTTCAGTCTTTTCTCTATCTGGAGGCGTCCCCCATAGCGCGTGACCCCGTACACCACAGTCATTACGGTCTGTTTGACCACCTTCCTGCTGATGAAGCCCTCCAGGACCTGGGCAATCTTCAAACCGCTCTTTGCATCCCGCACCCGGAACTCCTCCACCTGAAACACGCCGACATGTCGAAGGTTCCCACAAAGATGTATAAATTACATGCATGCAAAAGTCAAAACAGCCTCTGTTCAAAAGGTGTCTTTTGGAGAATATTTTAATGCGTATCCACAAATCCACATACATATAATCAGAGTAGAAGTAATGAGAAACGTCCATCACAGTTTCCTCAAGCCCAAAGTGACGGCATGAAATGTTTTGAATGACCGACAGTCTGAAACACTAACATAAACATAAAAAAATTACCCAACAGTTGACAATTTAATTTCTGGTGATCAACTAAGGGAGTAATCAACTAATAGTTTCAGCTCTACTAGAGTCAATCCACAATAAAATGACTGTTGCCAATGTTACTTAATGCACAGCTTATCTTTGCGAGTTAGATTTTTTTAATTTTTCCCAGGTAGCTGGCTATTTCACAAGCCTGATATATGACTACAGTGTCATATTGCAATACCCCAGAGGTAAAAATACAACAGTGAGCTAGTGTGCTGCAGTGAGCTGCACTCCACTTTCAGTCAGTGGCTCACTGACAACTCCACAATGTACTTTTACAATTACAGCCCTTGATACGACCTGGGACAGACTTTTGTTTTCCTCAGCACACTCTGATTCCTCCTGTACTGAAATGTCAGTACAACAATTAGCTTCAAATGGTGTCTGCTTAAAAATATGCAGGTTCAAAGCGAGCTGGGTTCTTTAATAGCATTGTATGCACACTTGCCCTTTGTGCCTTTGAATATGGGAGTCGATTCTCACTGCACTTTAATGCTAGCTAGGCATTAGAAACTTAGTACTTTTAAATGCAAGACTGAAAGCGAGAAACTTAAAATATATTCTCAATGGCTATTCTGTCACTCACTGTGGGATATTGTGAATCATCTGAATATTAACAGCTGAGCAACTGCACTGTGCCTTGCAACTGAAATCAACCGCAGTTCAGTTATGTTGTGCAACTCCGAGCCAATGCAGTTCACTGAAAGGAACAAAAACAATGCAAACCACAAAGCAGCTCTGTGGTGCTGACCTGCTGTGCTACTCCGCTGTACACATCCTGGGGCACGTCACAGGGCATGAGGTTGACTGATGTGGCACCAATCACATCTCTGCCTAGAGCAGCGTAGTGCTGGAGACCATTACAGGAGCCGTCCTAGAGAAGATGTGGAGAAAAGGAGAGGAAAGCGGTAATGTGAAGGTGGAGAGAACCCAGACAGAGAAGGAATTACAGGGATCGGCACAGATGGGGAGAGGTTACAGGTGAACGAAACAAACAAGATGATTTCAACATTGTGAAAGTGAAAGAACAAATAATCTGAAGAGAGGAAACAAAGGAGAAAGGGCAATATGAAAACATGAGCATCGGCTCAAGAGATGAGAAAAAAGATGTGGTTGAGGCTGTTAGTTTATAGCAACATATTTCCATGTCCCGCAGCACAAAGCCACAAAGTGAAGTTTGCACTTAATGCAAGGCTATCAAACCATCTAGTAGCATCTTTAATTAAGTGCATCATTCATCTGGACTGGATTTGGCATCAGACAGAGGAAAGTCATGAGGGGTGTACACAATTAACTGATGATCAATTATTCTTCATCCACACTATTATTTGTTATTGCATTTTATTTAACAGTGTCTCAATCAAAAGTGAAATGCTTTAAGCTGTCCACCAGACTGAGTTGTTAAAATGAGATTAGCTGTTATCTGGGTACCGGCAACGTCCCTATCTTCAGCTCTAAAAAAAAATTAAAAAAGGCCAATAAAAATAGTGCAGTGAAGTTGGCCACGTTCCTGCCAGCTGTCAAATTGATCTTTTTTCCTTTCCATCAAAACGTGGCCTCTGACCTGAATATCTTTCTACTGTGCCTATACAGTTTTGATGCCTTCCAGTCGGGTGTCGCTGAGACTGAGACGGCTCTTGTTAAAGTCTTTAATGACATCCACTTAAACACAGATAGTGGCAAAACTTCAGTCTTAGTATTACTTGATCTCAGTGCTACATTTGACAAGGTCGACCATGACATATTACTAGATCGATTGGAGAACTGGGTTGGCCTTTCCGGCTCAGTACTAAACTGGTTTGAATCTTACTTAAAGAATAAGGACTACTTTGTGTCTATAGGTAATTATGCATCTGAGCATACAAATATGACTTGTGGAGTTCCCCAAGGCTCCATCCTGGGGCCTCTTCTGTTTAACATCTACATGCTTCCACTGGCTCAGATTATGGAAAACAACTGAATAAGTTGCCATAGCTATGCGGACGACAGAAATTTGCATAACCTTATCGCCAGGGGACTATAGTCCAATACAAAAATTGACTAAGTGCATTGAACAAATTAACGACTGGATGTGCCAGAACTTTCTTAAGTTAAATGAAGAAAAAACTGACGTGGTTGTTTTTGGAGCAAAAGAGGAACAATTAAAAGTCAGCGCTCAGCTTCAAATGACAATGTTAAAAACAACAGACAAAGCCAAAAATCTTGGTGTAGTCATGTACTCAGACCGGAATTTCAACAGCCACATTAAGACAGCCTATTATCACCTTAAGAATATACCAATGGTTAAAGGACTTATGTCTCAGCAGGATCTGGAAAAACTTCTGTAGACTTGACTACTGTAACGTTGTCTTTTCACGTTCTCCCTAAAAAAAAAAAATCAATCACACAGTGGCAGCTGATTCAGAACGCTGCTGCTCGAGTCCTCACTAAGACCAAGAAAGTGGTTCACATCACTCTAGTTTCGAAGTCTTTACACTGGCTTCCTGTGCCTCAAAGAATTGATTTTAAAATACTTTTTAAAAAAAGAAAACGGTTTAGGGCCAAAATGCATTTCTGATCTGCTACTACACTATGAACCACCCAGACCTCTCAGGTCATCTGGGACAGGTCTGCTTGCTGTCCCCAGAGTCAGAACTAAACAGGGAAGCAGCGTTCAGTTTTTATGCTCCACATATCTGGAACAAGCTCCCAGAAAACTGCAGGTCCGCCACAACTCTCAGTACTTTTAAATCAAGGCTGAAGACCTCTTTTTTATGTTGCCTTTCTTTAAATAATTGTTAATTTTGTTTTACATTTTTTAATCGTTTTAACTGCTCTTTAATGTTTTATGTAAAGCACTTTGAATTGCCCTGTTGCTGAAATGTGCTATACAAATAAAGCTGCCTTGCCTATAGCCTTCCACTTGCCTTGTCTTTCCATGCTATAGCTGTGGCATGTGTGTTGTGTGGAGGAGCAGCAGGCTGTCAGTGTGCTGAAGTGACAATCAAGTTCTGTAACTTCAAATTAAAAGTTTCTCCTTTTGACTATTTAGATCCTTTCCTTTATTTATTTACTCATTATTGTGAGTACACGTTAATTAACATCAATTTGATGTAAGCGTGACAGACTTCAAAACTGCACAGAGTGAAAACCTTGCAAGGAGGAGGGCGTGCTAAATACTTTTGGCCATACTCATTACACTGCATTTTATGTATATGCTGTTCTAATGCTTTTCTCTTGTCTTATTCTTTTAAATATGTGTAATGCCCGGAGTCAGGAAAATTATTGCCACTTGTATTTTTATTGGTGTGCTTTAATTGAATTTGCCATGACTACTTTCAATAATTTCTATTGTATATTTTATAAATCAATTAAAGTGTATAAAATGTGCATTCCTAATAGCAACATAAATGAGAGACATTTTAAGTGAAAAATAAAAGCTTCATTATAACAAGGCTATTAACAAAGGCCTGAGGAGCAGACAGTGTTGTTTTACTCTGGAACATTATAAAAGCCTCAGATCACTGACATAAGCAGTGGTGGAATGTAACTAAGTACATTTACTCAAGATACTTGTACTTTACTTGAGTCTTTTCTTTTCATGCCACTTTCTACTTCTACTCCACTACATTTCAGAGGGAAATATTGTACTTTTTACTCCACTACATTAATCTGACAGCTTTAGTTACTAGTTACTTTACAAATTAATATTTTTGCACACAATGCATGTGTAGTTTATAAAATATGATGTTTAATTAAAAATTAAACTACCCAACAATATAACAGCCTACAAGTCCAGCTGAAATTATTAGACCATTAAAAACATAACAGTTTGGATCGTTTCCAGTTTCTAAAATGTCATTTTTTTTTCAGTATTAAATACTTGCAATACTTTAGGTAAATTTCCCCCATGATACGTACATACTTTTGCCTAAGTAACATTTTCAATGCAGGACTTTTACTTGTATTATGCTATTTTAACAGTGTGGTATTAGTACTTTCACTTAAGTAAAGGATTCTTCCACCACTGGACATAATGCTGCACATAATGCTGCACAGTTAGTGGGCTTCATACTATAGTAAATAAATATCCAACACTTGCACTATTCTAGAGGATCTGTCTGTTGCTTTGGTTTGTATCCCAGCACAGACTAGCTGTGGTCTGTTTGGTAAGATTAGGGCTACAGTTTTATGACAGATGTATAACATAAACATAAAATGGCCCCAGATGGCTGGGGAGGTCTTGCCTTGTTAACTTTAATGTGCCCTCTAAAACAGCATTATAAAGCATGACTGAATGACACACCTTATTTTTAGTCCTAAAGTGATTGTCAGATGAGTAAATTCCTCAGTATAATCTATTATAATCATTTTATATTTTTCATCTTTGCTTCACCCGAGTGAATTTACCTTTACATTTTTGATTAGCATTTGAATGTCCTATCAAAGAGCAGTAGACCGATACCACGAAGATGCACCACAGAAGGACACAAGAAATCCTTTCTTCCTGTGCGGCTATCACACTCTACAACTCATCTCCCTTGTGTTGAGAGATGGACCTCTGGTTTGTTCCGTTTCTCTCACCCTCTATTGTCATCTTAGACTATTATATTTGCACTTTTCCAACTTTGTATTGCAAAGTTTTATCTTATCTTACATTTGTAGGAGATCAAGCATGTGTTTCAAATTGCTATGCAACTCTGTAAACAGATAAATAATTGTGCTGTTTTGCGGTACCTGGTGAACAGGAAAGTGAGAGATGAACTGTGTTGGATCGGGAGATCTCACAGCATTAGCTAGCTCCATGCAGCAGGACAGAGCCTGCCAAGGCTCATCTGCATTCATCCACCACTTCTTACCCTGAGAAAGACAAAGACCAGCACATGGCACATTATCTTGCAAACATAAACACTTTGGGAAAAGCATTTTCACTTTTTGTTTGGACAGATACACATCAGATTTTGTCACTGCTTAAACTAACCGTTCCCCCAGTAAGACGGAACGGGGATATGCTATAATCTGCATATTTCAGAAATTTTATAATAGCAGTTTTTGTATTTCTGCTAAATGTAAGTGTAATAAGTTCTAACAAGAGATGCTACGTGGAAGTTTGAATGTATGGTTGGACTAAGCTATCAATGAACAGCAAAGGGCATTAAAGACCAACTGACATTGAGAGGGTTGTCAGCAGAGTCCAGTATGTCCTCCATGATCGTGTTGGCGTACTCCAGCCGTCCGTCTAGTGAGCTCTTCTTCTTCAGTCCTGTCAGATTGACTAAGTGGATCTTTAGCCAGTCCAGTCCCTTCGGACCGAGGGGCTTCCCCTCCGCAAACATAAGCACAGCCCGTGTGACATCACTTCCTAGGTGATTAAAGTACGGAGGACAGGGGTAGGTACGTCCCCGGAAGTCCATGTTGTGAGGGAACCAGAAGATCTCATCCCGCATGTGGTTGGCGATGGAGAGTTTATACAGAGCGTCCATACGCAGGCTGTGCATCTCACTGCATTTCTTTTTGGCATTAATCACCTCCCTCTTCATGTGGGCCTTCTCAGAAGCGGTGTAAGTGGGATCTTGGGCGTTGAAATGGGGTATTTTGGGGGCCTCTGACAGAGGAGGAGGGATGTCTAGCTTATCACTACCCCGATCATTGAAGATAGAGATAATAATATCCAACAAGGGTTTGTTGATTCTCCAGGCACAGTTGCCCAGCTGGTTGAGAGAGTCCAGGACAGCATGGAGGTCCTGGCATTTCTCCAACAACACCTCGTGTTGTGTGGCCCCTTCCACTGTGCGCATCAGCTTGGACGGTGTCAGCAGGTAGGCTCCAAACTTGACAGACGTCCAGGGCACAGGAGGGCACAGCATTGGCATCACATAGGAGTCAAAGGTCAACTTGGTCTCCATGGCCTCCTGCTGCATCTGAGTCAGGATGGGGTGGGGTTTGATGAAGCCGACCTGGAGGGTGAAACATCAGAGGAAATCCAATCAGAAGCAGAAATGAGCAGACAAACATGTATTTGAATGTCATTTTTGTAAATAAATTCCAGTGGATGAGATACATATTCTGTTTCGTAGCAGTTTAAATCATAAATTAGCCGGATTAGCCAGAGTCAAATTCGCAAACCTGGCCAACAAGCCAATTCTGATTCTGATAACAGACAAGAAGAACAATGAAAAAACTCTTCACTGAGTAATGATCAGATCGCTGATATTCATAAAAGAGTATATGATGATGAGAAACTGTAGCTCCCTAAACCTCCCCATTTAACAGGTTTGTCCCATTGTCAGTGAATTAAAAGTGGTCACTTTAAGTGTTGCTTACAAGCTGCAGCTTCCACACTGCAGATAATCAGGTGGAACGTTCTTTTCTTTTATTTAATTATATGAAACCCCTGTCAGGAAGTCAGGGGGGGGGGGGGGATGGCTTTGATGTGACAGAATTATTGTGACCTAGTTCAAACTTGCATGTAGGACTGGACATAAATGGCATCATGAGAAAAAGATACAGTAACCTGACAGAAAAATAATACACCTCTGCCTTGCCTACAGGAGTCAGACAATCATGCTGTGCTGTAAAAATCGTTAGGATGCTCCCCTGATGGGCTAACCTCTGAAGACCGAAAGAAAGGGGAGGGGAGGGAGAGAATAAGAGAAAAGAAATAAGAGGGAGAAAGAGAGAGATGGGGGGGGGGGGGGGACACACACACAACAAACTTCTGCAACAGTGTCAAAGTGCATCAAGTCCAAAAGTCCTCTCTCTCTCTGCTCACCCTCCTGCAGGGTGCCGTAGCAGTAAATCAGCAAGCCAATTAAGGGGACACTAAAAAAGGGATTAGCCCGGAACCTATTCATCTAACTCAACTGTTCCCCCTGCCAATTCACACAAGGGGGAAATAGTCTTATAATTCACACTCTTTGGAGCTTCACACTGAGTAGGACGCACGAGGCAATAGGCTTCCGAGTGACAGATGGTCTTCTTGTCAAAAGTGAAGGTCAAGTGTTTTCAGGTATTTCCTTCGTTTCTGCTCCACTGTGGTTCTTCCCGTATGAATGAAAATGTTAACTTGACTGTAACTGTGCCTGGAAAATCTTTTAAAATCAGACTAATTGTGTGTCGTTTTCAGAAAGTCACAATGAATATGATAATTTGATTCGACTGATGGAATGTTCTCATAATGAACGTCTCTTTGTGTTTTTTTTTTTTTTTAAACCTTTTGAATATTTTGCTCAATGTTAGTTTCCCAGGAAATCCCTTTAAGCATAATCCTTGACCATTTTTCCACATAAATCTCAAATGAAAGGATTTTCTTTTGGTCTGGGCTAATGCTCAGGAATCCTGTTACCAGGTTATCAAAGCCCTTTCTATTTGGCAAGACCACTTAAGTACAATCGCTACCAACTCCAGGTTAGCAGACTCCTCTGATACCCCCTGTGAAAAAGGCGTGCACATCCACTGTACCTGCCGTGTGCTACGAAAGGTGTACATGTGGTAGAGGATGGGGATGAGCTTCCTGTCGAACGCCGGGTTCAGGATGTCGCTGTTAATTTTGAGATTCTTGACCATCATATCCACCATGTAGGTGCCCAGCTCCAGAGTTACTATGTATGGCCAGTGGGTCTCTCCTCCCTGCAGCGTGGGCCCCGAACTCTGGTCCGTCTCCAGCTTACACCAATGCTCCCTGGGAAGGATGTCATACTCCTGGAGGGAGAGAAGAATGGAAGGGAGTTGGTTTTCATTTAGTGATGATGGAGTCGTCACTCATCACAATGAGCTACAGTGTTTGGAAGGCATGTCGACATGCGTGAGAGAACCCAATATCTCAGTTTTGATATTCAGATCTAAAAGATTTTGTCAAACAGGCACTGTTGTTTTTGTGATCCAATCAAAAGATAGCTTTCATGTTTTAAGAAAATGTGAGAAATAATGGAAACGCTTGATGTATTAAAGCCTTCAAGAAAGGAAATGATCCAAAAGAATAAAAGATGATTAGGTCCTCAGATGAGTAAGAAGTTGGATTCATGTTTTATGTCATAACAACAACAAAAAAAAAACACAATAAAAAGGCATACTTTTAACTACAAAGGCTGCATGTAAACAAACACCTTAACTAACTTTTAGTGTACCAAGCTACTGAGTGTAATGAGCTTACTCATTAGTTACTCATTACAGTCTTGATGACATTAGCAGGGTTTTTCCCCAATGTACCAGAATCATCAAAACACTAGTGGAGTCAGTGATACTGGCTGTGGTGTTGTGACCCCAAAATGTTTCTACATAGCACTAAATAAAGAGTTCATGACAACTAGGCCTGTAACAATAATTACATAATTGTCAATTCTTTTACATAATCGCGGTTTCTTTGTTTAACCGCCATTAATTGCTAACATTAGCTAAGGTCTTAAGGCGTATGACTGGTAATTGTTCAATTTTGTTTAGATATGCCAAATTGTAATTGTAAGTGATTATTGGTTGGACTATATATTTTTATTTTAATGGTTAGTTGCTGGCACTTGACCCTATACACGTTCATAGCAACAAAAACGACAAGGGGGGTGGGGGGGGGGGGGGGGAGAGATACAGTTAGAAAACATGTTTTTATGATGATAAAGAGGCGTGGTTTACTTCATAGGCTGTGTATTTGTAAACCAAAATATGTATCCTGGAATTCATATAAAAGTTTAATTTGAAAAAAGTAATAAATGAATAAATATTTTAGAAAATTAACCTCAAGAGACAATTGTAATTGTTAATCGCAACTATTTCTGAGACAATTAATTGTAGAGCAAAATTTGGAATTGTTCCAGCTCTAATGACAACTGAATGTAAATTTCATTTTCAATTCCGGCAACATGGAACTTTATAACAGCATAATATCGGCGACTTCAAAATGAAACAATTGAGTCATTCAGTACGGTTTCTAGGACAGTAAACAAAAGCAGCGCTTTGCAATTAAAGAAAACCAGAGGATAGAATCTCATCACAGCAGATTTTAAACAAAATAAGTTGTGATTTATTTTATTTTGCTAATCAGAATGGAGAGCCATGTATTGTGTTATCATATATATATATATATATATATATATATATATATATATATATATATATATATATATATATATCATTTATTGTGGCATCAAGAAATCTCAGTTCGGATTGACAACTACATTCAAATCATTTGTTTATGTGCTTTAAAAAAATAAATAATTATAATTTAAATCATAATTATTTGATTATGTATGACATACACCCAAATAAAGAAAGATTTCTACACACTAAATGCTTGCTCTTGAGGGAATTACTAGAATTGTTGGGTCTTTGTAAATTATAGAGTGTGGATTAGACCTACTCTATTTGTAAAGTGTCACAAGATAACTCTTGTTATGATTTGATACTATAAATAAAATTGAATTGAATTTCTACTGTGTTGCACCATAGTGCATGCAAAAGAAATCTTGCTCCGATAAACTAACAGGAGATACATTGTCTTTTGCAAAAACTAACACCCATAAGAAGAAGTACATATATACGAGAAGACATGTGGAGCATGATGGTTTCTCTACCTTTGTATCTTTGGCCAGCAGGTCTGTGTAACCGTTGTAAATGTTGCCCAACTTTTCCACCATCTGATTCTGGTGCTTCTGCCGCACAGAGTACTTTGTGTAGACCCTGTTGCCCAGATCACTGGCTAAAATCTTCAGTGACTCTCCACTGGGAGGAAGGCTGGCAACACTCTGAAGAGGAGGACACGGTTCAAAACGTCAAACAGAAGAAAACAATTCATGAAAAAAAAAAATCGGTCACAAAAAGCAGATCTTTTTGCCAGATCTGATTCACTTTTAATGAAAAAAGGACTCCTTCAGTCAGAGGGAGAAATCAAAGTGAAAATGGTCTTTTCGGAATTAACATCACATCATGTGTGTTTGTCTGTGTTGTAAGCAAAGGTATCTGATCAAAACATGCTCTCCTTTGCTGCCAAAGATAAAGCCTTTTGCAGCTGTTGTCAGCCACTTGATTTGTGTTTTGTGGTGTGACATCACTACAAATCTTTTTTTATAATGTTGTAGTAAAGCAGTCAATCAAATCTCTTTGACTCAAATGCTGACTTCTTTGCTAAATCCAAGACTTAACAATTCCAGATTTAAAGGCATTTCATCGAGCGGTAGGCTGGGTTAGGTGGTTTGTATTACCTGTATCATGATGTCAACATACTCCCTATCCTCCAGCACACAGAGGTAGGGATAAAGGTTAAGCCTGTAGTCCTTGGTATTGGTGTTAGCCAGGATCATCTTACTCTCCCTCAGGGCCTGGAGGAGGATCTTCTGCCACTGTGCCCGCTGATCCGCCAGCAGCTCCCTCTGAAAGGACAACACAAATGGAAGTCATCCTCATCTCGTGACAGTGACTGCCAGCGGGAAACCCTGAACGAATGTGTCAAATAAAATGAACAATCCTGCACCAATGCTCTTTTATCACATACTGCATGAACCAAATCATTATTCATTGTGAAGCAGTAGATGGACAGCCTCTCGACAGACACACAAGGTATTGTGAAGCATGAGCGTGCATTCTATTTGATGAAGAGTATCCTTCAGAGAGGAATACAACTGATTGAGGAATGAGACAGATTCATCTAAGACTAAAATTGGCTATTAGAATTTGATAAATTATCAAACATCATTCACCATCCAGCAGATTTAATTTATAGGAATAGTTTGACAATTTGGGAAATACTGTATGCTTAATATTCGAGCGATGCCACTCAAGTATGAAGCTAGAGCTATTATGCGGTTAGCTTAGCTTAGCTTAGCACAAAGACTGGAAACAAGGGCAAACAACTAGTCTCGCTCCAAAGGTAAAGGAAAATCTGCCAACCAGCCCATCTTATGCTCACTATTTAACATGTTACATCTTGTTTTTGTCATGGGTACAACAAAAAAAAAGAAATGTAAAAAAGACAAGTTGTGGTTTTACGGATATTTATGTGGACAGCGCTGCTTCCATTTTTGAATGCTAAGCATATAGCCTGCTGGCTTTAGCTTCATATTTAGCACACAGACAAGCGTGGTCTTGATTTTCTAATCTAACTCCTGGCAAGAAAGTGTATTTCCAAAAATGCCATCTTATTCCTTGACTACAAAATTAGGAACCTTAAATTTGGGTCTTTTAGCTTTGCTAAAAAAACAGCCAGAAGGTCTAATATGTTTTAAATGTAGGAGAAATCCTGTTATTTAAGCCCAACCAGCACTTTACTTGCATTTATCTGGTGCACTATAAATCACATTTCTAGCTTCTTGAATTTTATGATTAACATGAAACAATTGACTGAACAATGGAAAATGGAATTCTGTAGATGGGTAAGCAGGTTTGTTCATGCATGTGCACGAGCCTGTGGAGGTATTGTGGTTATATGTATGCTCTGTGCATGACTGTGTGTGTGTATGTGTTCACTCTTAAGGTGAAGAGTTGTTACCCCGTCTGACTGAAGCAGAGGCACAGTCTGGAGAGGTGACTCTGCATTTTCTCCAGAGGCTTCCATTACAATACATTATTATTCTGCCCTGCCTGTCTGTAAATGCTTCCTGACCACCAGGGACTCTCAAGCCTGCTCGCTTCCCACGTAGCCCATCTGCAGAGGCAGACGAGCCAGACTGCACTGTAAATGCCAGAGTTGGAAAGAAGGCACACCACAGGAATATGTTTCCTCCTCTAACCTGTCCGTCCTAAATGCATAATATTTAAAAGTTTATACCAGAGAAAAATAGAAACTTCACTCACAGGAAAAAATAACAATTGGTTAATGGTGTTATATTAGTATTAGTAATGGTGTTATATTAGTATAATCGAAAAGACACCTGCCAACTGTCTGTATTGTGAGCTAGTGTTGGGTTTTGCAGGAAATCTACAGGGTTGTTTGCAGTTTAAAGAGATAGTTTTGATTTGTTTTAGGTGGGGTTGTATGAGGTACTTATCTATGGTCAGTGTATAGTAGATGGCGGTCGGCACGCCCCCAGTTTGGAGAAGCAGGCAGGAGTACCGACACAGAAGCTAAACAACGTACTGCTGTGGACGGGGGAAGCAGCAACACATATTTAAAAAAATCCAAACTATCCCTTTAAAAAAACAAAACAAATTACAACAACAACACTATTGTACCAATTATTTCAACCAGTCTGTCACAATTAATCTTAAAGATTTTTGAAATTCCATAAGTTGTACCTCCTACCTGTTTTAGGATTTTCGGTTGGGTAAAGATTTTTTAAAACATAACCATGTATTATTATTAACAACACACTGTTTTTCAAAGTATTTGCAGTATTTGCAGTATTTGCAGATTTTCAGCATCACAACTATAAATCCACATTTCTAGCAGTTTAGTGTATTGAGAGTGTGATGAAGATGAAGAGATGCGACAGGTGGGTTTGTTTACCATTTTGGCCATGTTCTCAGTGACGGGCTTGGCAGCCTCCACAGAGTCGATGGTGATAGTGCAGGCCTGTTCAATGCTGAGCTGATGTTTGAAACGCTCCTGAAGCTCCTCCTGATTGAAGTCCAGTTTGGGGTACTGGTGGTCTGACCTCTAAAACACATGCCCACACACACACGCAGTGTTTTAATTGTCACATGTTTCCGTGGTGTCAATAAACATTTCTTAAGTAACATTGGTATAAAATGTACGTGAAAGCAAAGTTGAATGGTCCTCCCATATATCTCTCTGTCTGTTTGTAGAGCACATTAAATCAGATTGGCCGCATGTTTATTCTGTTACAAGAGGCTGGTCTGAAGCCAAATCTGGGATCCTACTGTGCTGCATGGGCCGCAAAGCGGTTTACACTGACAAGGTTACCAACTAAGCGACAGACTTGTACGACATTGCCAGTTAAAAAAGTCAATTATTGTTTGTGACCTTGTCAAGGCAGGGGATGAAGTACTGCAGTAAGAACATCTATTAGCTCGTAGACAGCCGACAAGATAGACTGTAAATCAGGCCTCAGAGAGATGGAGCATGGACAGCAGCCAGAGCAAAGCTTAAGGTAGTGTACCACATGAATTACTTACCAGACAGCTCTTGTAAAATATTACAACTTCAGAAATGAGCTAAGAAGCTAACACCACATTATCAGTTGACCAGGAGAAAATGTGCTGGCTGACATGAGTTTTAAAAGTACAAACTTGAAGCTTCTGGTGTACGAAGAAAAGCAAGAAGGTCTATAGAAAGGACTGTGCTGCAGTATTGTTAAAGTACAGCTGTGTGATTGTATTTGAATACTTTGTAAAATGGAATGAACTCAAATTTCCAAACTTATGTTTTTCCTTGTCCCTACTGTGTCAAACCCACAATGAATTAACTGGAGGCATTGACACAATTTGACCAGAAGACTGAGGAGGATTAAATAGGCACACATACCAGCTTCCAGATGAAAATGAGAATCAAATGAAAGAAAACCACACAATCTCTGATGACAAGTTGAAACTACATCAAACTGCATTTCGTACGAACACCAGATTAATCAAAATTCCATCTCACAACAGAAAACAATATTCTAATTAGATTGTGTGTGTGTGTGCTGCTAAAACTGATTCAAAATCCCCCCCGAGAACATCCAGTCTGCTTCTCTGTTATCTAGTGGACCAGTTATTTGTATAGCCTTTCAGTCATTAAATCAACCTGCCATAGAGTCACAGTCATAGTCGGATAACCAGCCTTACAAATGCAATCAGAGGCAACAGTAATGGAGCAGTCACATTTGGCCTGTTTCACATTTCACAAAGTGGCATAGCCGCACATACACTCTCAACATAAATATGCATGACCTGCTGATTGCTACACACACACACACACACACACACACACAAAGATAAAGTAGACCAAAAGTATATAAATATGCCACTCAGAAAGAAGACAAATATGGCGTGTATTAAGGCTAAAAATACTGCCATTGCAGAAAGAGCTGTTAATGAATCATGTGAGAATCAGGAGGTAGGAAAAAGCAGGGGAGAGGTGAGAGGAGGAGAGGCCAGGGAAGTAGAGGAGCCATTAGAAAGCAGAGTTGGCTCACTATAAATAGGCCAGGGCCTGTCTGGCTGTGAAGGGGTGACGATCAAATCTTTCGTAGTCACGTTGGAGCCTTCTGACAGCTTTCCCAGCTCTCTGGTGCTACGGAAAAAATTACTTTTGATCTGGATTTATAGCCATACATGATCACTTTTTAACATAAAGCCCCATGCGGTTTCTAAAAACATTTAACTCATTTCTTTAATGCTTTTACACTGAAAAGCCATTCTTTATGAAATGCATGTCATGGCATAGATGCTAATTCTACAGCTCATCTTTTTAAAAGTAACACAAACTGGGGTATAAAATTGCTGATTATGACAAACACCTGCCATCCCAATATTAGCATGTAATGGTCAATTTTACATCCACTGAAGCCTGAAGACCAGCAGCCAATACTTAGATGTACATTACATTGGTTATGATGACTTTAGTGATTCAACCGTCTCTATTTAGTCCAGCACCTGGTAAGTGACTATATAACAGAGCTGGGCGATATGGAGAAAATCAAATATTTTTGACCAAATACATTGATGTCGATATTGTGGCGATATTGAAGGGTTCACTATTAATGCTTTCACAAATATTTACACGATGAGAGTTTTGATAAATAATCACCAATAATGTGGATACCATGGCAAATTATAAAACAGTAAGTCCGTAAATATCACAATATTACGATATCCAAAATATAGGACGATATCTAGCCTCGTATATCGATGTCAATATAATATTGATATATTGCCCAGCCCTATTATATAATGATGCATGCTAAAGCCCATGCATCTCTGAATGCTCAACTTAAAGTTAACTTTGGAAAAACCGATGCTTACTGCCAGGCCCAGTGATATTTCTCTGCTAGCCCCTAAATACTTGAATTTAAATCTGAAGTATTTAACATAAATTATTCATGACTAAATGAGCAAGAATTATTATATTATTCTTAGTTTTCATTTATTTAAAGTTTAAGAGTCAACAACTAATCTGCCACATACGGGCAATGTGGGTGTGGTTTGATCAGGTTCGATTGCCAGTGGTCTAGCAGCATCAGTGAGCTGACTGACTGACTGAAAAAAATATATTGCTAAACTTTGATTGGTGCACAGAAATGCATATATACCTTTTTATCCTAACAGACCCCCACCCACTACCAGCCAGTGGGAAAAGCACGGACAAAAAACACAAATGCAGAAATCTCACATGTAAAATAACCTTAACTGTTGCAACTTTGACAGAAAACTGTGTGTTCACGTAGGAGACCATCACTCACAGTCAGCAGGTGATTGAGGAAAAAAAAAGGCTGGCAGTGCCTTGGGGTCAACTAAAAATAGATCAGTGCACTGTATCACAATAATTGCAAACATGCGGTACAGGTCAAAGCTAGCCTGCAATACCTGTTTGTAGAAGTCCTTAACCAGCGATGAGGAGCACTGGTTCGTGTTTGTGTTGAGGCTGGGCTGGTAGTCGGGCTGGACAATGTGCACGGCCTTTAGCACCATGTCCCTCTCATCTTGCCGGAACACACACTGGCTGAACAGGTCGTCCACAGACAGGCCATCCTCCTCCATCTGGCTTAGGCACCTGGATATACAGGGGCATACAGTTGGTGTTCCAGGTTTGTATTGGCCCTTAAGCAGGTGTTAGCCATGTTACATCTGTGTGGACCTTGGGATGCTCATTAGGACAAGTGGCTGAACAGTTATTTTGCACGGTTCTGAGATTTCTGGCTTTTAAATCTCACTTATTAGAGTTTATTTGGGCTAGAAATATGCTGTCCAGTCATTCCCCAATCATATAAACTCTATGATGACAATTAGTGGAAGTGCTTTAGTAGCAATAAACAGATCAGACATCACCTGGTTAAACTGTCAACCACAGAATAGTATGGCACTTGTTGTACCAAGGATAAAACAATGCAGAAATGGCAATTTTTTGGCAATTATATCCTGCCAAGCAGATAAGAAAACACAGAAGTACACTACAGTATAGCTGCAGGATTCTACACGACTTCACCTCCCATCCCATCTACAGTAGATGAAGACACTATATAATCAACAGTTAGGCATACAATGCTAGGAAGAATATACAGACAAAATTACTACAGCATATAATGTCAAAAGTAGGGCTGTCAAATGATTAAAATTTTTAATCAAATTAATCAGAATTTTCAGTGGATTAATCATGATTAATCACTATTTGCAATTACACCTGAATCCTAACCATTTTTTTTCTGAAATGCATACCAAAAGATACTAGTGCTGTCAAGCGATTAAAATATTTAATCGCATTAATGTCATAGTTAACTCGCTATTAATCGCAATTAATCGCACATTTTTATCTATTCTAAATGTCCCTTGATTTCTTTTTGTCCCATTATATTTTCTCATTTTAATTCTCTTATCAGCATGGAAAAGTAGATTGGCTTGCTTTGTGACTGTTTTATTATTGAAAACAACATTGTCATATACGTTATGTTCAATTTCACACTAACATTCACACTTGGAACTAATAATCTGTCACATAATGTAACGCTGTTACCTCGATGTTCCATTGCAGGTAGTACTGCAGATAGTCCTGCAGATAGTACTACAGGTAGTACTGCCTCATGCCTGAGGCGAGCGTGGCTGGTCCTACTGTCTATGGGCTCATAGCGTCGTCAGCGGCATCTCGCTCGCTCTGAAGATAATCGCCGTCACGAGCCTACAAGCTACGCGGCTAGCAAGCTAAAACCGGCCGAGGCTTGTGTCTGTTTTGTTTGCGGTCTGCGAAATTACAAGACCCGCCCTTCAATCACTACTATTGGCCAGGCGTCGAAGGTAACGTAACTCCATTTGTTCAGGTCCTATCCCCTGACCAATCCACTATCCTCACCACTCGCGGTGAAATGCCTAAACCAAACCAATCAGCTGCTTCGTAGGGCGGGACATGGCGTGGCCATAGACAGTTAAAGAAGTGGACTAACAGATCCTGTTGCTCTCTCTATGCGTTACTCGTGCGTTAAAAAAATTATCGGCATTAAAATGGGTTTGCGTTAACGCCGTTAATAACGCGTTAAACTGACAGCCCTAGTCAAAAGATAATATTATTAGCCTGGTCCTACCAGACTCTGGTACATTTCAACACACACTAGTTCACCATAATCTACAAAAGAACTACTTACATGTCCCTCGTCTGCAGGTATTCCACGCTAAATTGGAAGTGCGCCCTCATTTAGAAGAAGTCTCCCTGCTAATCCTGCCTTGTAACTGACTGAAGTTAGAGAAACAAACAGCTATCTGGTGTGAGCCTTACCTAGCTACTGAGCATGTGCGACTCACTACATAGATGGTAAAGAAGTACGATGTCTCACTCTGTTGCTACAACAGAGAGCTGAACACAGGCTGAAAAGTGGGTGAAAAGAGGAGCTGCAGCAATGTGTAGTACAACAAAAATAAAATGAAACCATGTAAACCTATTCTGGTACAACATCAAAATACAATTATGAACCTGAAACTGAGCATAATATGGGCGCTTTAAGAAAACATGACCTCCGTACAACTTACAATACAATACTTTTCCTTTCATCAGTTTAGCTCAGTGTTAGTTTAGATTTAGCATTTAGCCAGAGGACCAGCCCATCAGATGACACAAGAAGTAGATTTTCATTCACGTGGGAGATTATGGTTGTTATGATGGAACAGACTTTGGAGTCTGATCACTAGTTCAGAGTTCACAACCTTCTGACCTGGCTGTTGATGTGGAAATGGGAGTAAAATAATCACATAACTTGCTGGGCTACCGATTAATTCAGCGTTCTTAAAAACTCCTTTGTCTGTGGGATCATCGTATATATCACGCCTACCCTGATCTGATCGACAGTTGCAGAATATCAATTTAAGTATTTGCATTGACAGGCCTTTCTGTCAGACTCAAAGTGTGAGTTTGATCGAGATGGGCACTGACGACATCAGTGAAATGTTTATTTAAATAGAATCTCCTAGAGAGCTCCTAGAGAGAGCACAGTCTCCATGACTGGACTGCAGAATGCAGATAATACCAATGTGCAACCAGTCCCTGGAATACAAATGAGAGCTGTAATAACGTAATTATTGCATTACTTAATTTGATATGTTACCTAAGAAGGTCTGGGAATTAATATGGCCAGCCTGGTGGATCGTTATTCTTCTGCGATTAGTGAGATTCAGAGGCTGTAGTGATACATATTTTGATTGTATAAATGATTTATGGATGTTGGTATATAATGTTATTAAGCTGTACACTGATGTATTTTTCTATTCCAAGAATTGGGCCAATGCAATATTTTCTTACATTGACTGGATGTCATCCAAGTGTTATATGCTATTTGTATGTGTACACTATTTGTTTGTATATATAATTACAGATGGCGTATGTCTACAGGGCTAAAACCCTGTTAGTGCCATGCACACTTTGAGGTATAAAGCCCCAGGGCAATAACGATTGAGGAGCCTGAAGATGTTTGGTTGCAATGCTCCCTAGAGGTTAACAACAGAACGACAGGACTGAGCAAGAGAGAGAGACAGTGTGAAAAAAAAAAACATTTGTCATCGATCACCGAGGATGAGAGAGCTCTGCTTCACCCCGCACACCTTTTTCCTCAAGACAATTATAAATAATAGCACACCAATTACCATCTGGAGGAAACCTTGGCTCAGCAACTTCCTCTGACTTAATCTAATCAGTAGTGAGCAGGTTTCTGCACATTGAACGCATACAATGAAGAAAGAATTGTACAATATTATGTCATACGCCTGGTGTTTGAAGTTATGAAGTATTATAGTTCTAAGGCAAAGCAAAGAGGTCAATTTTTGGGGGGGATTTTGTACTCATGCCTCAGAGTCTCCTGTGATGCAATGTGCAATTTTGGTCTGAGTAAATTTGAGAGGCTCGAACAAAGAGAGGATTAGTCTGGGTGCTGGCACTGTGGTCCAGAGGAACAAAGAGCAGAGAGGTTGAAAGATGGAGCATAATCAGCCTGGTGACTGCTGGGCTGCACCCTAGGGAGCCAAGAACTCTGGAGGACACAGCACTTACAAAAGGGAAAACTTAAAGGGATAAGAGTGAGCGAGTGAGTGAGTGAGTGAGTGAGTGAGTGAGTGAGTGAGTGAGTGAGTGAGTGAGTGAGTGTGTGAGTGAGTGTGTGTGTGTGTGGTGTCATGTGCATTTGACTTGTTTATGGAGGACTCTTACTGTTCTAAGGCTCTAAAATACCAGTCATTGCTATCTACCACTGAGAACCTTGGGTACAAATGCAAGCTCATGGTGCTAGTGTTTGGTAGTCCAGGTCATGTACATAGGCTGGCGATCCGTGGACTTTGCATTGGGGGCAAACAGTTGGCAAAGTACTGTTCAATCTCAGCAACTATCGGAAGCATGTTTGTTTGGAAAAAGTGATGTTTCCTGTACCCTTAGAATTGTATAATTCATAACAATCTGCTAATCTGTTGGATCATTCAGGAAATTTGACTTGTAATGTGGACTCAAATAAAGTATATAAAGTGTGCGCGCGCGTGACAGACACAGAGAGAGAGAGAGAGAGAGAGAGAGAGAGAGAGAGAGAGAGACAAATTGGTACACTGAGGGAAAGGATGCCGCGGGGGAGACTTCAGAGGCGAGAGTGATATTAGGAGAGCACAGCAGTGTGGCCATAATAAAGGGGGAATAGCAGGCAGACTACAAACACATTGAGTGACAGAGAAAAGGATGATGGTGAGGACTGTAAGAGAAAAGAGAGGCTGTTTGGCCAGAGACTGAGCAGGAGTGCACCACTGCAGAACAACAATGTCATACAAGCATCAGCTTACAGTGATCAATGGACCAACCAGATACCTACCCACAACCCTACTGCCCTGCCACCTGTCCTGCTATTGGACCATGCCGCATAGGGTGATGTCCAGGGAGAAAGTATGTGTGTCCCTCTGTGTGTGTGGTTTGTGCAACACACGTGACTGAGAATAATAATAATAGAATGCAAATGTTGTAGGGGGGCTACTTTGCATGGTGTGATCAGAAATTACAGTATCCGTGCCCCAGTTCACAAGGTGCCTTCTTTAAAGGACATGCAGTAGCTTTTGATGGTAACACCTTGAGAAGACTGAAGGCTGTGGGCTGAACCTGCACTCCCTTTCCAAATGAGGAGGTCTTATGTCAGAAAGACCAAAACATATGGAACATTCTGGCAGATCTTGTCAAAATGTAAATTCAAGAAACTCTTTTAAAAAGGTGCTCTAAGGGATGTTGGGGGATGTCACTTCTTGTTGACATTCGAAGTATGTTCAAACAAAACGAGGCTAGCTTGCCCCTCCCTCCTCCTCATCCTGTCCCCTCCCTCTCCCTTCCGTGCACTAACACCCCCCCCCCCCCCCAAACCGAGGAACGAGGTGGTGCAGGTTGGAACAGTTTGTTTTTGTTGCCATTTCTGGAGCCTGGGCTGTCTACAGAGACCGCGTTTTTACAGTGTGTTCAGGAGACTGGCAGCTTACAGATAGTGAGGAGATGTTTGCTGACAAAAGAAATGCTGTAGCCTAAGAAACGCATGACATCGCTTAGAGCACTTTTAAAAAAAAAAATCTGCCAAGAGAAAGTTGTCTTCAAAGTTACCAACATGTTATGATGTATTCTTGAAATGCAGACTGTGACTCCTGAACTGAGACATGGCTTAGGTAACCCATTTCAAAGAGGGCATGAAAGTGCATTATTCAACAGGGTCAACATGCATTAGGCTAAATTAAACAAATACTGCTTTTGCCGTGTGTTTTTCGTGCTATAATGGGCCCCTAAGAAAAAAAGAAAACAAAAGTCTATATGAGCCCTGCCACTGCCCAGGCAGCAGGCCAGATGATTATATTGGCTGCCATCAAACAGGCGCACGCACGCACACGCACACGCACACACACACACACACACACACACACACACACACACACACACACACACACACACACACACACACACACACACACACACACACACACACACTTCTGCTGAAGCTGTGAGCTGTGCCCAGTAGGTGTATGTGTGCTACATGTCATGCAATAAATCTAAGTGAGGGGCTGACACGCAGCCAGTGACGTAACAACTTCATTTGTCAGGATCACCAAGTTACCGCTGGGCCGCAACTGGGCTACTGGCTGTCAATGTTGTCCTTGATGAAAAACGTAATAACTTGCTAGGTTGTCTGAACAAAGAGCAATTAGATACACCACAGAGCATGACAGCAGAGTTCTGCTGTATTGTAAAAATTTAATTACTCTAAGCCAATCTTATAAACACTGTGTCAGCATGCTTCAAAAACTATTTTTATTTGCCTCATGAAAAGCTACACTAATTACAGTATCGACAACATTTAAAACAAACAAACAAAAAAAACGGTGTGATGCTGGGTTGCCATGGAAACAATATTAGTGATGAGGGAAAGGAACAGCAAATAAGATGCAAAGTGTGAGAAACACCTGATTCAGTCAGCTTAATACAGGGGAGAGCCCGAACACTGACAGGCACTCAAAATTAAGCATTCCTTAAATTTACAATTGATACACAACTTGGTTTTTACAACTGGACCCTAAAGGCAACGGGAAGCATTGACCATCCCAGTTGAGATCACATTGCTACAGCAAGGCAAGCAAATGGATTTAATTGACTATTATAAAATATGACAAAAGTGGTAAAACAACTGCTATCCTGCAACCCTCAGCTAAATCAAAAAGAACCCAACAATGAAAAACATGAGGCAATGAAAAGGAAAATAAAACAACTATTTGGTAATTTCCTACATTTTGCTACTTCTCCGACACCATTATTTTTTAGGTAAGAAACAGTCATAAATACTAACAATCATGGCTACAATCAGAAACATATAGTATAGCAGCATGCTAGAAAGCAGAAAGGATGTGCAGAAGTGTAAACCATGAGCACAGCCTGACCCCTGTTGGTAAGTCTCTGTATTACCACTGCTCTCGTGTAAAACTCAAGTCATTGTCTCCTGGCTTCACAGTAAAGGCCAATATATGGTCCTGCGTTAAATCGACACCATTGGTACGTACAGTACGTAGGTACGTGGAGATACGGACCCTACGCTGTAGCCTGACGTGCATCTCTCAAAAAAATCTAACTACACGTCGCAGACCCCAACAACTGTGATTGGTACGCCTTGCCGTGGCTTGGTAGCGTCGCATTTCCCCCTACTCATGTTGGGTTCTCCTTCTCCACAAACAACATGAAATCACAGAGAGGGTTCACTTTTCCTACTACAGATTTCTGACCGTGGTCAAAAAAGCACAGGGGAGACACTTTGTTTCTCCCACTATGCCTCCAGAGTCTGTCCTCGCTCTGAAGCTATCCCCCGTCACTCTGTCACTTGCTCTACCACACACTACCCGGCATGCGCACGTCGCCCCTGCTATTCTCTTAAAGAAATATAATAGAACGACGCAGACACCAACGCACAAGTATAGACGCAGAAGCATAAACCCCGCTTAATACCCCTCTTGTAAAATATCTAATGAGAAAGAAAGACTGAAGAAATGTGTTAACAAACACAGATGTCTATGAGTCATGTGTGTGTGTGTGTGTGTGTGTGTGTGTGTGTGTGTGTGTGTGTGTGTGTGTGTGTGTGTGTGTGTGTGTGTGTGTGTACATACCTTGCGATGACCTTTGGGGAGCAGTTGGGATTGCGGCCCATACACTCCAGGGCAGCACAGTAGGATCCCAGATTTGGCTTCAGACCAGCCTCTTCTAACAGAATAAACATGCGGCCAATCTGATTTAATGTGCCCTACAAACACACAGAGAGACATATGGGAGGACCATTAAACTTTGCTTCCACGTACATTTTCTACCAATGTTTACTCAAAAAAAAAATGTTTATTGACACCACAGAAACATGTGACAATTAAATTGCTGACTAAAGACGACACTTCATTTTAGTTATGTGGTCCACTTGCAGTATAAAGTGCAATAGAAAGACTGTCAACTACTGGAGAAGCAGAGAATGTGCAAGTATTTACAATGAAAACACTCTCACATTATCTGAGTCACAAGTAACAAATCACCATTCTGAGGAAGTTTGCCATGAGTTCTTCAGCCTCATATATCTTAGTGTTTTGATTGGTTAAGCACCACACACACAGACACACACAAAAAACCTTGCAGAAAAGAGCTGTACCTAAACAAGTGCTAGTTTCAATCAATTAAAAAAAAAAAAAAAAATCTGTCAAACTTTGAATTCTTTTTAATGGGACACACAATTACACAGCCAAACTTGCATAGTCTCAGGTTTAAAGCACAGCGTCTTCAGTTGTTTAACTCACCTTCTTGGCCCACACCCTCATTATTATGTTGTAGACACCTGTGTTCAGGTGTTTACGTCGACTCATAACTCTGTGCTGGCTGAGCAGGAAACGGTGCGCCCTCTCAACGTCCCCAGCAAACACACACGCCTCCAGGTAGGAGCGGATGCTCAGCTGGATGTCCCCACATGCAGCTCCCTCACTGTACTCCTGCAGGCGCTCCGGGTTACTTGAAGATGTCCACTGGCTTACTTGTTGACTGAGCCTCCTCTCCAGCTCCTCCACCTCAGCCAGCTCTTTGGCCCTGCCCTGGGGATCTGCAACAGTCTGCTTTTGGCCCTCTTTACCAGGAACCTGATTTTTAGAGCCCTTCTGTTTCCCTTTAGATACTTTATGTGCCATAGCTGCTGATCCCGCAGCAGCAGTGGAGGCAACTGGTGAAGAAACTGCAGCACGAATCTCATCTGACAATTTCATTCGACCTTTTCGGCTCTTTATCAAGGGCACAGTTGTTTTTTTTGTGGTAGATATAGTTTTATGTGATGTACCGGGGAGAACCGAGCTGCTTTTGCTACCTTTAGATTTGGCTGTAGGTTTCTCCTTCACATTCTTCTGTATTTTCTGATGGAGGTGCTGCTGTTTTGTGAGTTTGATGTTCTTCTCCTGAGTTAATTTTTCCATCCAGCGGCTGGGCTGAGTTTCAGAAGCTCCTTTAGCAACAGTCTGTCCTGATTTAGAAATGCTACTTTTCTCCTTAGGTGTGCTTTTGGTAACCCCTCTTCCAGAAGAGGGGGTTTTAACAAATTGCACCTTTGCATGCTGAACATCTAAAAAGATGTCGGATTGGAGTTGCTGGATCCTGGCCTCAAGCACTGACAGAGGGAGAAAAGTGAGTTAACAAAATGACTGACCAGCTTGTTTCAGAGTAATAGACAGACAGAACTACAGACTCCAATCACGTAATAGGCCAGGCAAGTCTTGGATTTAACAGTAAACAAATGCAGTTTGGAATGGCAGCATACAGAGAGAAAAAAAGCAGCCAGAGAACTCTGATATACCAGTATTTGGTATAAAATCACATTTATTTACAAAATGTTACTTAGTGGTAGTGGAGGTTAGAGATGTGGCAACATGACAAACTGCCGTGTAAAGCAACATACCGTCTAACAACTGAGACTGTTCCAGTACACGTTTCTTTGCATCTTCTCTCTTTGGGATTACAAATGAAACATTTCTTCTTTGAAACAGCAATGGTGTCTCTGAAAAACAAGACAGTTGAGATAATAATTAATATAGATCAATATGCCTCCACTTCCTAACCAATAAGACAGTATTCAACAACTAAAACCAGTTGTGATAGGGCAGTATGCTTACTGCTTGCAGTTAATAAACAACTACTTCTTTTACCACTTCTAAATTCTAGGATTAGGGTTGAGAGTCCTGCTCAAGGACCAGATCTGGGGATCGAACCATCAACCTTTTGGCAGACCTCGGTCCAGAGTCCCAAATGATATCAGTGACAATTATACCATCGGAAGGTATTTCAATGAACAAATGCACAAAGTACAAAAAACACGACTTGTAAGAAATGTACTCACTCCTTGCTAAAACCGTTAACTGTAAAGCTCGTGGTCACAAACAACGCATCCTCAGGCTGGACTCAATAACAAATCATTTTACCAAACTGTTACATGTGTTGATGTGCTCGTCCTACATTACAAGAACTATTCGGGAAACCCCAGATTAGATTAACGTGTAAGTACATTGACATTTAACACAAGAGTCCTCGGCGAAACTGGACCAACTTGTACATCATACTGTAACTATAACTATAACTGTACTAGCTGTGACTTCAAGCTGAGACAGACTGCTTCGGCTCACCTGATATACGTCTGACTGCGCCGCCCCTTATTGACGCACACAGCTGACAGCGGTCCGCAAGAGACACGCGAACAGCACACTTTCCAAATAAGCTGCGACGATTCAGACATTTAGCAAAAGAACACACTCTCAGAAGTGACATGTTGACATGTAACAACCTCGTTTCTTCTGAGCACTAGGCAGCCATCTTAAATGAGACCAAGCTAGTGGCGAGAAGCGATCGCTGTTGTTTAAGGCATGGGTAGAAGATCGCAGATAAATCGAGCAGGGATTAACGGCTTGTTACCATAGACTGTATAATAGTATACAGTTTATGCTTGTTACATATCTTACTGTAACAGGAATTTTGATGTAGCAAATATTTTATATGGCCGATAATGTCAAAGGTGTTTGTTAATGGTATCATTAAACTACATTGCTAAAAGTAATTAACTTTCCTGTATTGTAGCTACTTAGTGTAGCCTACTTTGGTAAAGCCCATGCATGGTTTACATGTTCAACTAGCTATCAAAGACTATCAAATATGAGTTGGAAATTCAGGTGTCATACTGAGCCATGCAGTGTATGTTGAGCTTCAATCCAGATAAACAGCTGTTTTACTGTAGGTCACGGATTAATTAAAATGAACAATAAAACTGAGTAATTAGGCATTACCAGTTGTTGAAGTTACATGGTGGATGATTTTGTATGGTCATGACACATTAACTCAATGTTACACACTAACATTAAACAAGCTAGTTAGACAAAAGGCTCAGGTTATACAAACCTCCCATACGTGGGTACAAAATCAAGAGACATGTTCAAACAAATTCCAAAAAAAAACAACCTAACATTTATTGTTTAAAATAACCAAAAAAAAATGAACAAAATGAACCTATGATGGGAAAGGCAGAAAGAAATACATGGCTTCATTGACTTTGTTAATGTTATTATTATTATTATTATTATTATTATTAAACACATTCTTTTTTAAAAACTTTGCAAATATGGGGGGGGGGGGGGATTTTCTAATTCTGCTATTCAAAGTTTTATTTAAAGCAAAAAAAGCTACCACGTCGTGCTTTTGATGTCACGCGACTTCCTGTGTATGGATGACCATCGTGGTTGGCATCTGCCATCTTGTCTGCAGCCAGGTTCTTTTGGGGTTTAGTCTCTCCTGCCCTGCCTGCAAATGTTCCTTGCAGTGGATTCAGGAGGACAAAATTAGACGTATTTAAAGGGCTGGCAGTAATTAGACAACAAACACTTTTAGTTATCACCCAAATCAAGTTAAATTGACCTAAAATATTTTCCCTTTTTTAAATTGCATAGGCAGAACTGCACTTGTTTATTGGTAAATATTTATATAAAATCTTCCTATTTTCCTTTTTGCTTTTTCAGTGACTAAAATGAAACGTCCATTAATTACGTTTGACCTACAGGTGGCAGTCTCATCACAGTCGATCAAAGTATACAAGAGGTCAAACAGGACACCAAGGTGAAAATAAGTGTCCAACAATGATACAAGCAAAACGTTTCGTATCATAATTTGACATTTGTACTCCAATTTGTTATTTTACACCCTATTTAAATATATGATACTCTGAGATGTTTTGGTCATGCAACTTTAACGTCAATGGTTTAGTTTAGAACCGAAAAGTTATTATTATGCTCTAGTGTACTGCTTAATTGTACTTGAAAATTGGTCGAAACAAAGAGTCCAGCACTCAAATGTACTTCCTTTACTAGATTGTGAAAACATGTGCATATTAAGACCTTTGACATGAATGATACAGTAAAGTGAAATTCACAATGTTTCAAATGTCTTTGTAAGCACAGAAACTACCACATAACTGTGGTGTGGGTATGTTGTCTCAGGACTTGTAAAGCATTTACTGTATACAGTCATTGTGACGATTAATATAAACTTATCATTAATCGAGGAAAAACACATCTGACAGCATATGAGGTTACATTTGTTCCCATGAATGTAATCTAAAGCTGGTATACACATGCAACCCCTACTCACTCACACCGACTTAACCAAAGTACCTGTTACAGCCAATTTAAAGTTATTGTTCTTTCAGTCGACTTTTGAAGTTGGTCATACAGTTTAAATCAAGTGTGACTCAGCTCAAAATTGAAAGTAAAACTAAATGTATCTCATTCACATCCTGTATACTTTCTGACCCCCAGCAGTGTCAGCCTCCCCCTGTCATGCATCCATAAAGCATTCTTAAACACTTTAGCGGCCCTTTGTGTCTCGGCAGGCTGGAGGTTAACACAAGCACTACTTGACAGTTTGAGAGATCGAAAGAGAGAGGGAGAGAGAGAGAAAGGGGGGGGAGGCAGAGAGGGAAATGAGGTGCAGGCAGTACATCTTTTCTCAGTGGAGGCAGTGGCTGAGAGCACAGTGGTGGGTGTCTGCTGCTGAGCTGTAGGTGAGGATCAGGAGGTGTTTGTTGCCACGGTTCACGAGCAGGGCCCCTTGACAGCCTCGTTTGATGTGGTTGGCCCCTGTCGGCGGCTGGCTCTTTGCGCTGGTGTGA
This sequence comes from Gymnocephalus cernua, assembly GCA_023631565.1. Taxonomy (NCBI): domain Eukaryota; kingdom Metazoa; phylum Chordata; class Actinopteri; order Perciformes; family Percidae; genus Gymnocephalus; species Gymnocephalus cernua. The sequence continues at coordinate 17,294,084 of CM042432.1, forward strand.
CAGTCATTGCCGGGTGAGTGACTGTCAATGCCTCGGCCGACAAAAGAGGAGAAGACAGGCATTCATGGGGCCTGATAATGGCCAGGCCAGGACAAGGCTGCCATTCTCACACACTTTGATCATGTGGATTCTTTTGCACACCTTTGTAGGGGCTCCCTATTTGTTTAACAGATGGAGAGAGGGCTGTTTTTGATGGAGATACTTCTCTGTGAGATGCTTGTGTTGGTAAATGCATTTGGCATGTGTTTGTGTGCGTGCGTGCGTGCGTGCGTGCGTGCGTGCGTGCGTGCGTGCGTGCATGCATGTGTGTGTGCGCATGTGTGTGTGTGTGCACCACTTACATGGAATTAGTGACCTGTGGGGAAAAAAAACTGCTTCTTAAGGAACTCCCCATGTGAGACTACACAAATGTAACAAATGAAAAGTCATATTTAGAGCAGAATTAGAGAATTTTATTACACATATTTTATTTTTTTCCAAATCACACTATAGTACTTTTTGCAGTCTACTGTAAACTTCCAGAGCACTGACACAAACATTAATTATGGAATATGACTCATCACATCACACACTTTAAATCCATTACTGTCCATTACAGAGAGACAGACTTCAGAAAGATCCTTCAGGCTTATGCACGGGCCTTTACTGGACTGCTGTGACTCACACAGCTCTTACTGCATTTAAAGATGGATTCAATTAGTGAGTCGGTTCAAACGTCTTAAGATGTGTCATGCTACTATTTACAAATGCATCTTAATAGAATAATTTGAAAGAATCATGTATACTTCAGAGTTCGATGGCGGCTAGGTCAACCTCAACATTCAGACAAAGAGAGTGAAGAAATGCCAAGTCACCAAAGACTTTTTTTTAAAGTGCTTTTTCCGTCCTCACCACTGCAATCCTGTTCTGTTCGTGTCCTCTGTTATGTTCGGATACATCAGATTAGCAACATTAGCATGTTACATCATCCCTGACAAGTCCCATTTTTTTCACCAAACCCTATCAGTCAGTTGGATCTCCGCTTGTGATCCTGTGAAGAACTGGGAGGCTGGATCTCTCAGAACTCTTCGCAGCATCAGATAGACGACCCACTTATCATAGTGCCACTGACAATAGACAATGGTTCCAAAGCAGGATATGCAAAGGGCCACGTCCTCAGTGGGGCTGAGTTGGTGTGGTCTGGTCAGTTCTTTTAACCACGTCCGGATGTTTGTCAGCTAACCACAGCCGACAGCTCAAAGATATCAAGCAAACCTGTGTTGGCTCTGACACGACAACACAGGCAGTGTTGGATGCACTGAAAGGATAAATTGCATAATTACTGAAATTATGAGAATTTACTGCCCGTGAATAATACGTGTGAGATAATTTCCTTATGTGAGTGTTGTAACTCCTTGCAGCTTAACATCTAGAATACACAGAAAGGAGATTGTTGTCTGGAAACAGTTTCATTTTAAAAACAAACACTTTCCTACCACTGAGCTACAACCTGGCACAATGTCATGTCAGTACACTTAAAAGCATGAGGTCAAGGGTGAGCTAAAACCCAACTACAAGAGCATGAGGGAGATAGAGAGGGACAAGGACTTAGCAGGCAGGCAAAACAATTAATAATAGGGAGCTATTACTGAGGGATTGTCAGTGCTAGGAGGGAGGTCGGGTTTCAGACCCTTTTGAAGACTTTGATGGTACAAAACAGGCCTCATTATAGAGATATTATCTCTATTCATACACTTACAGAGCCGCTTGGATTCCTGCTGGGAAAGATTAGGTTCCTCGACTTGAGAACATCGTCCTTGGGTGCCTGGCTCACAGAGTGGTGTTCTCAGCTTAGGGCACACCCACACAGCACGGCTCAACTCAAGTCGCCACCACGTTGGTCCAGACTGAAATATCTCTTCAACTATTTGATGGATTAAGAGTTTATACAGACACTCGTGGTCCTCAGAGGATGAAACTTAATTACTTTGTTGATCGGCTGACTTTTCCTCTAACGCCACCATGTGGTTGGCATTTGTGGTTTTTGAGTGAAATGTCTCGACAACTATTAGATGGCTTGCCTTGACATTTGGTTCAGACATTCATATGTCCCTCAGGATGAATTGCGAGAACTGATCCCTTGACTGTCCCTCTAGGGCCATCATCAAATTTATAATTGTCCAATACTGGTTAATGACCAAATAGCTGCAAACTAATTACATTTTTATCAGCCACAGTTGTAGTGGTAGTTGTGCTAATTAGCTAATAATAGCATGCTAACAGGCTAAAAATGTGTTAGCACTTACCCCAATGCACCACTGTGTCTATAGTCACACAGAGGTATTGTTTGTTTTTTTCCTAAAGTTTTCTTGTACCTGTTTCTAAACTAGTCAGAACAGATACAGTGCATTACACCCTGACTTAATTATAAATTGTGAACTGGACAAATGTAAAATTCTCAGTATATGTTACAAAGTTGAAATCATATAAATGACGTTAGTTCTCAACATCAAAGATGCACACTGTAAAATAGCAGATTGCACATTATGACATTTAACAAAGAAACACATTATACTTGTGTCTGCTCTGGCACTGAGCTCAGAGCCCAAACATTTGCTTCCAAGACACCACAAAGCAATCTGCTGCCACATCTGACACTCACATGAGGCCTGAGCTTTGTTGTTGACCTCATGGGGCATTCTGATTTTTGAGAAGTTATACAGTGCATTGAATGATTGTATGATTTTAATTACGGGGAATTTCAGCAAAGGAAGGACAACTAGCTCTTCCTGGGGCTTCTTATACTCTTTTCTCTCCCACTTTCTCCATCTTCTCTCTCTTTGTTTTGTTTGTTTGCATGTGCTTTGTGTGTGCTTTGTGTGTGTGTGTGTGTGTGTGTGTGTGTGTGTGCGTGTGTTTGGTAGAGAGACACTACTTCAACAGAAGGGAACGATAAGGGTAGCAACTTAATAAATCTATGGTATTTTAACCATTTCAAATTTTCAAAGCAAGGCTCGGTATTGAACTGTGATGAAGATCTACCATGACCTTACTGTTTCCAAAGTAGCCTTGGAATACTTTTAACTTCAGTTAGGACACAATAACATCATTTTAATTACATAATAATTACATTACATTATCTTATATGCATGTTATATATTGTAGCATTTGAATAATAGTGTGCACAAAAGGGTTCAAAGTAATGCTTCTTTGCTTTTAAGTGTTAATTGATTTTGAATATTAAAACTATTCCTGTACTTTTTAGAAGAAAACAAACCTATAAAGAGAATTGCATTTGTCTGACTAGTCTCTCTAGCCTCTCTAGTCTCTCTAGTCTAACTTCTTGAATAAAAAACATTTATCCGAAAAACAATCCCCTCAATCAAAAAAGTGAAGTGAAGAGAGCAGCAGGTTGATTATTACTTCTTCAGAACAAAAATCATGTCTCAGTTACTAATTGATCAGTTTGCAAAGAGTTCCAAAGTGGCCATGATGATTCAGCTCCATCAGTGTTTTACACTTGTGTCCATAATAACACAAAGGCAGCTGCTACTAAATGCCCTATATGAATTTGTTAACAAATATGTCCGATTACAGTACTGATAGAGAACAATAAATGAAATACTGAGCCAAGCCTGCAAACACTCAGATGTCCTGAAAACTGTCTACATGTTTTTGTAGTTGTTGAAGATGGAAAAACAAGTTCATACAACACTAACAAAAAACACATTCACAATCATCTCTGTCCCTCTCTCTTGCTCTACTTTGTTTGACTCCCACCAGTTCCAGTAATGTTGAAAAGCTTGTGCATGGTGGTGACTAAAAACTGTCCTATACGCAGAACAGATTTGATTTCCAAGGACAGAGACAGGAGTAGAGAAAAGACGAGTTAAGAACCGGAAAGCAGATAAAACCAGAGGAAGTTAACAGACACAGCAGCTCGATTTAATTGAGGGTGAAAGACTGTTATTTTTTACGAAGGGCCCACATGATCTATGCTGAAAGTAGCTTTGATGAGGAGCCTGGCGGGCACCAAGGACCAGAACATACTGGCAGGTAGACAGGAATGGCTTGTGGGAGTTTGGGGGCTGGTGCTCGGAGTTTGGAGAAAGAGGTGACTGGTCTCTTTCTCACACGTGTTTCTTTTATGATGGTAAGGTTTAAATAGGGGTTAGGGGGACAGCAAGTCTCTGGGTTGCTCTGGGGGAAGTTAACAAGCTAAAGAGTGTGAAGTGACTGTCACCCTCTCTGAGCACATACTCTTCAAACACACTTCCAGCACCGGACAAGCGAGGCCTCAGGGTGGTACACATAACTGAAACAGGGACTCTAAAAAAAATTAAATAAAAGGTAACTGCCACCGCTAACTGGACAGCCCCATGTGAGAACATCTGTATCTTCTCTCTCTATTTCACTTTTTCAATCTCTTTTTATCTTTCCATGAGCTTCCGCAAAGTAGCAGAAGGTAATTGCTAGTTTTTATTCGACTTTGAAAATAAATAAAAAACCTTAAGGAATAGTTAGACATTTTTGAGAATTGCCTCTAGTTGCTTGCTTGCAGAGAGTTAAGGCCAATTCATGGTTGCTGCATCTGCTTGGCCATCATGATCCTGCCATGTCCATGAAGATACACCTGCAATGTCTGACTGCACATGGTCTAAAATACAGTCCCTCCAGAAAAACGTGATTATGCGATCGCAGAATTCAACGCATAATCAGCCAAAGTCCGCATATTTATGCGGGGGCCGCACTTTTTTCAAATACGCCGCACTTTCGCCGCATAAATTGCCGATTTCCGCGCAAAATATGCGGGGCTTGCATGATTTCATAATCCCCGCATTTTCATTGCAAAAAAGTCACATATATCTCAGCAGAAAGTTGAAAAATGTTGCGTTTACTTCACACAAGAGCAGCCATTTTCCCCTGTTGCCATAGGAACGTTGTGAAGTGACATCATTTCACCTACTGAGAACACGGTGTTGGGGAATCACTTTTTTTCTCTTTATCATCAAACCGCAGTTTTAGCAAGTTCCCGCAATTTTTGCAAGTTCCCGCAATTTCATCGCATAAAATGGCATAAATATCCCGCATATTCCATCGCATTTTTTAAGAAAACGTGCCGCATAATCAAGGATTTTTGCCCGCAACAATCACAAAAAAACTCCGCGTTTTTCTGGAGGGACTGAAAATAGTAAACTGGTCACTTCTCTAGTGCACTGTATGAATGTACTGTATATTCTCTTTAAGCAGTCGCCCCTACAGCATTTTCTCTACTTTTTCGTTGTTGTTTAGCCACATGAAACAAACAAAGGAGCTCTTATTCTTTCTGTCTTAAAGTCACCATCTTGTTTTCTAGTACAGAATATGTCTGTGTACGCAGACCCTACATTGTAGTAGGCCTATGTTTAGACGTGTATGCTCATCCACTGTCCGTTATAGCAAGTCCACAGCTGTCCGTATATACGGTGTTCGTATTGAAGTATGATCGAAGCTTTAGCTTCTAATGTCTGTACAGCAAATATGTATAAGCTGGAGCCAGCAGGCGGTTAGCTTAGCTTAGCACAAAAACTGGAAACAAGGGGGAACAGTTAGCCTGGCTCTTTCCAAAGGAAACAAAAAACGCCCACCAGCACTTCTAATGGTTGGTGTCCATTGTGGTGTTTTTTCACGGCAGGAATCGCCCGCTTCCCAGCATTGCACGCTTGTGGGCATGCCACTGGCAGTTATCAGTTTTGCTTAACTGACCACTGACAAGCAAAGAAAACAGGCTACACCCTCCTACAACCGCAATGGCTGCACTTGATTGGAAGAATTCTTCACGTGGGGCTGTCTGCTCCTGGATTTCAAAACAGACCATAATGGTGGCAGGTTTGGAAAACGTTCTTTTTTTTTAACGAAATAGTTCACCGAAATGTGTTTTTAAAAAAAACGGAATAATAAGCTATGCAGTTGCTGAATCTGTCTTCATTTTAGATCAACAACGGTCAGTTTAAACGATTTTTGTGAGTTTTTGAAAGGGCAAGCTGCCCGCTCCTCATTTGCATAAAGTAGCCTGGATTCAAATTTATGCAAATGAGAAGTGGGCAACCCGACGCCCAGCTTCTCGAAAGTCACCGCGACACTACCAGAATGTATTGCGCCATTGCTCACATCGACAATGAATGGGAAGCGTGGAAATGATGCTTGGCAGTGGGCAAGTACCATAAAGCTCACTACTTATTGAATATCTTACACTTACTGTTTGTTTATTCTGTACAAAAACCAACATGTCTGTTTTTCTTTACAGGGGGTTATATTGCCACCAGGCACATCCTTTGACGTCGACACGTCTAGTGGATTTACCTTACAAATGTGAAAGTGGTATCAATCTACTCCTTTAATTCGGAGTCGGATAGGATAAAATATATACTGTTCTTCCTCTATTTCACATTACTGTTATTAATACAGTAATACTGCATAATCAAACATGCTCAGAATAAAGAATCATCACTGTTAACTGGAATGGGCTGAGCTTTGATGCCTTGCCCTAATCAGGGTCATTACACAGCTAGTAAAAAACAGACAAGAGTGTTGGAAGTCACAAAAGAGGTGTTCTTCATTTCCGTCCTGCTCTCCCAAATGAAACGGCAAAGATCAGAGAGGGTGTTTCATTGAAATATTAACACAGGTGATCAGAAAGTCTCTCAGGCTTCATCTGGACTAACTCTGCCGACACTCCTGCAACCTGCTCTGTGTTTCCGACTGCTTGATGATTCAAACCAGCGGCGGCAAAAAAAAAAGAAAAAAAGGAAAGGCTCCCTTAATTTGCCCCATGTGGCCAGAGAGAAGAAAAGAGAGTGAAGGTGTCAAAAAACGGTCTCCTAGCTGGTTCACTGGATAGTAATGGAGCTGATTTGACCGTGTTACAAAATGCTTCACCGTTCACATCAAGGGAAAGACAGCGGAGGTCATGGGATAGCAAAGGGGATGTAAGTCTTTCCAGGTGTAGGAAGAAAAAGAAAGGGGGTTACTAAATTCATCAGGTGAAAAGCAAATGACTTGTTTCTCATAGGATCAACTTTTCTGAGAGAATAGAAAGGGGACGGTACTTGATGCAGGCTTTCTCATTTGTTTGAAATGGTTATGAATGAGTGTGGTGGCCACACCCACCCTCCACCCCACCCCTCTCTCCTTCAACCCCCTAGATGCTGGCCCTGCCCAGGATAAAACGCAGGACAACTCAGCCGGTGCCTCCACAGAAGACAGGACTGACTGACTGACTGACTGACTGACTGCACACAGCAGAGCGTGAGGCCGTTCACTGCTTCACTGCACCGTGCTCACTGACACACACTCGCTGACTGCCGCTCACTCTGACACACACAAACACACTCTCACTGCCTTTCTCTCTCTCTCTCTCTCTCTCACTCTGTCGCAAACACACACCGGCTCTCTCCCTCCCATACTCGCTCACTCCCTCTCTTTCTCTCAGTATCACACACACTCACGCATACACACACACACAGTCAGTTACCAATCCTCATTCAACTCCCTCTCAGCCACGGGTCAGCAGCTCAGACAGGCATCGCAAGGTGCACACACACACACACACACACACACACACACACACACACACACACACACACACACACACACACACACACACACACACACACACACACACACACACACAAACACACACACACACACACACTCACACACACTTGCACATCCTCATACAGCCCAGGACTTTATATGTGGTACGGGAAAAGAAGACATCAGTCCAAGGAGGAGAACAAACAGAGAAACAAGGAGCGACACTAAAGAGGAACTTTTAAAGGTGGATTCATTAATTACAACACTTCATGAAAGGATCGGACCAATAGAATCGAAGACTGAAGACAAGACAAGACTGAAGATGACAACTGGAGAGACTTTGCCAATCTTGTTGCCATAGGAAAGGCCTGCTGTCAGCCCAAAGTAGAGATTGGTCATCTGTGACATCCAGAGGATCAGTGAGTGCCATTTCCCTCCCTTCTCTCTTCAGGACTCCCACCCTCTTGTCATCTCTCCACTGGGACATCTCCTCATCATCAGCATGCCTACAGCTTGCACAAGGTGCACCTTGGGAGTCTGACCCACCATGTGCAGATGGACGCCGTCCGTAGCTCATCTCTGTCCTAAACCTGCCCTTGTCACCACCACTACTGCAGCCCCCCTATCCAGTGCAGCCTCCCTTTGCCTGGCATGCTTCACCCTGCTCCTGGTCACCGCTGGCACCGCCACAGGGGCCTGTCCTCCTGGGGTTGGACATGAACCCCTTCAGGTGCTGGCGAGTGGCATCAACTGTTCATGGACGTTGGAAAGGCACACTCGCAGTTACAATCACCTAGAGGGCGACGTCCGACTACGGCGACTTTACTCTGCTAACAAGTTCTTCCTCTGTATTGACAAAACAGGCAAGGTGGACGGCACTCGGCGGAAAAACTTCGCAGACAGTAAGTGCACCTAAGTTCTGTATATCTCACATGTGTGTTGAATGTCACAGAGAGGACAGGATGCCCTTTGACGTTATTCTTTATTTTTATGGCTGGACTTTCTTATCAGTTCACTTTTATAGCAGTTCATAGGGATATCCTGTGGTTATATCACTGCTGGGCTATTTTTGTTGTGTTTAGAGCATGAGAGACATGTTGCTAGGTAAGAAGGGAATACCCTAGTGTGGATTTAAGAATACTCATGGGACAGTCGGCACGGGAAGGCTGACTTGAGGAGAGACATTGAGCATCAGTTGGCGTTGCAAACTGGGCTTGAGTTTCACAGGGGATTAACTTGTCAAAACTGTGACGAAAATGCATCAATTGTAAGTAGCAGGTGTAAACGGAAACACATTCCTCCGACAAATGCAAACACGGATTCATGTGTATCGTTCACAGTTTGATTTGTCGTAAACAATGTGACTGCTGTCAGATTTAACGTGCTGAGAAAAGCTTTAGCTTAAAGCCTCATGAACACAGCACAGCTGTAAACCTTTCTATAGCGTCTGTGGCTCTCCACACAATCACGCCTCTTAGCACGTTCTCAGACGGATGCAGTTCCAGATAGACCCAGATTATTCTGCCTAAACTGTGGTTCAGGGACACCTGAGAAGAAGTTGTTTGTGTCCAACAATGGGCGTCTTTCAGATGCTTGACCAGGTCAGATGAGCCGACTCTGGACATGATCTGACCTCCTTCTCCATTAGTCACTGGCTGACTGACTGACTGGATAGCCCTGAGAGACGGTTATGCCTTTGACGGTAATATTTATGCATTTGGTCGTTAATGCCTTTTTATACAAGTGTGTGAGTCAGAGTTTTTCCATACAGCTACTGGGGGCTGGAGCAGCTGCTGCGTCCAGCTAACAGGCCAGCCAGTCTGTTGCCACTGTTTCAATAAGCTTCAAGCTGCAGACTGGATGACATTTGTTAACCTGTCGGGATTAGTCACCTGGCAGAATGTTTTGAAACCACACACACTGGTAGAAATTCAAGTTGAGATGAATTATTACTGTGTTCAATTTTGGACCTGTGGGCTCCAAGTTGGGACATCATTCTCTCAAATTAGTGGTAATATATGTCAGCTACCATAATAAAATATTACTCCCAAGCTTTGCTTGAATTTGACACTGAAAGAGTGGTAGCAAGACGAGGGAGTTTGAATTAGTATTCAGAATCTTTGGAAAGTAGCAATAGTTATGGCTGAGGATTTGTGAAATTCATGCTTTTTCTTGCCGTAGTCATGCCATTAATACTTAAGTGGTTGCAGTAGCTCTCTATGAAAAAAAGGCAGTCCCCTTAAATGTAATGTCCTCATACACTTTAGACATCATACTCTCATTTCTTTTGGTGGAAAGAACGATTCTATCTGTTCGCTCACACAGAGCGAGGGGGTGTACCTGCACCCTGAGCTGAGCACAGTGCCAAACCAGCGGTCATGTAGACCTTGTGGTCAGTCTGTGGTTGTGCCTCACAATGGGGCAGATCTGGTTTAAGGCCGTTTTGAGGTCTCTCTCTGCTTCTGTTTGAGGCTACCGTTACTGCCATCACATACGGAGGCTTTCAATCACACTTAGAGCCCCCCTGACCCAGACATTTTCTTGATACTGATACTGGTGGCCATGCTATAAATTAGAGTGGCAGGACAAGCAGGACGTTATGCATATTTAATGACAAGGGCAGTGATGCGAATACTACAGTGTAACATAGGCATAAGTCTCACACAGGAAAGAGGACACATTTCCTTATAGGATTTTTTTTCAATACTTTTGAAATATCTTGTTCTATCTGATTTAAAGCCAGAAATAGGTTTGAGACATGTGCATAAGTGCTTGCAAAAACACATGCACACAGAAAAATACAATGTTGGAGACACAGTCGACTGTATTATAATTTCCACATTCCTCCATTGTTTTGTGCAAGATTAATCTACCACAGCTGAGCTCATGACTGTCCTGAGCAGTGCATGGAGCTTCCAAGAGTGCTGGCCAGCAGTCTGGCCGACCCCTCCTCTGTCCTCTGTGTTGCCCTTACACTCTTGTCGACACAGCTATATTGCCCCGACAGCTCTGCCTGCTACACCCAGGCCCTCACCTCCACCTCACTCAGTTTTTCCAGCCCCAACTCCCAACTCTCAGGTGCAAAAACAGTTGGAATTAGTCAACAGCTCTCTGCTAATTGAGGTTGGAAAATATTGTATCAATCCCAGTGGAGCAGGGGCATGGAACAGCTGAGGGACAAGGCGAGAGAGGGAGAAAGATTGACTTAGCGAGAAGAAAGAGCTGGACAGGGTGAAAGGGAGATGAATAAATGCATTTCTGTTTATCAGACTTGCCTTCCAGTTCATAAGGTATTAGCTACTGGTATGACATTCAAAAATATTGTGCAGCAGTCATTAAAGTGCCCTTTCAGATGTTATTAAATTATAGATATGAGTGATTAAATTCAAAACACACAGGTCTTGTATCATATCCAGTTCCAAATTGTTCTGAGAAAAATCCTGCCTTGTGAGCACACATGAGGACACACACACACACACACACACACACACACACACACACACACACACACACACACACACACACACACACACACACACACACACACACACACACACACACACACACACACACACACACAGACAGACAGACAGTACAGTTTATCTATTCCTGAAGTTTGTTTTCAGAATTAAGCAAGTTGTAAACTTGACTATGCATTTGTTAACCAAACCAGAGAGATAGCAATCAGACAAGATACGTGATTTGACTATTATCTGACTACAGTGGGTGAAACGACACGCTCTAAATATAGATCTGCCTACATACCACTATCATCGAAGTTTCTAAAAATAACTTCGAAATAGCCACGAGAGGAGACAAAATACAGAACTTTGAGGGACCCAAGCGGAGGGCCTCGACATGTTTTTCTTTTTACCTATGGCAAAGCTGAAAATGATGAGGGGAAAAACACACCCAAGTGTTTACAAAAGCTCCAGAGGCAGGTACGCATCATATCCTGTCCTGGGTCATCGGTCATAGCCTGCTAATTAGACAGTGTGCTACAGCACAACAGCTGTGTGGGCACGCCCAGCAACCAAAATCATGGTCAATTGCAACAGCAAATTATAAAACTAAGTAGTAGTAGTATGGAATAGAGAGTAGAGTACAGGGGGGGGGGCTCCATGTAGAATCACGGAAGTTAAATCAAGTTACTGTAATACATGCAGGCTAAATTAATTTAATTACAATCCTGTTTTTCTATTATTTTGTTCTTTATGTTTCCTGTTATACAAATTCCTAGCTGTTTTTTGCCATGCCACACTGCATTTATTTTATTTTATGTTTCATTTTTTCATCTTATTTTAATGTATGGACTGTTCCATTTTGGGTGTGTGTGGCTGAATACATCAAAGGTTTGTGCAGCCTCCAGGTAGTGACAGCCCATTCACTCTTAGGAAATAAGGTCACCTCACCACGCAGTTATAATCGCCGAAGTCACTGCGGCCAGACTCCCTTTGCCTCCACAGCCGCGCAACTCTCTCAGCCAGGATGTGTGTTGTGTTTACCAAATTCCCCTTGGTGTACAACATATTGCTGTTTGATGTGAGAGTTTTCCTAGTTTATGAGTGTATTTGACTTGGATGGGACCCATGGGAAGAAAATCTTCCACCCTACTGAAATATGTTCAAACTTGTTTTAGACAGGGGAAACTGTCACTCGCCAAGGAGAGACTGAGTTGAATTTGAAATGGTAAAAGACAGGACGAGTGCTGCAGACAGATGACTAAATCCACCTAAAAGGTTTGACCAGTTCGACAGCTGTGGCAGTGATGAACGTTTGCAAGAAATGAAGATGAGAGTGAGGAAGAGTTAATCTACCGGAATGTGAATTTCTTGTGTATAAAATTCTTCAATGCATTTTAATGCATTGGTAAACATAAGTGTAGTAAATACTAGTTCAATCATGCATCATACTCAGGAAATAGTATCATTATGTACCAGTCATGTACAGTCATATACAATGAAGAACTCACCATTGCAATATACTATAACAACAGATATTTTTAATCGGAGATGAAATACTCATACAAAGCCCTAAACGTTTTAAATTAACACAAAGTCAGACTCGAAAAAACGGCACTATTCTCCATCATCATCTCATACGTAATCTAGGACGCGATTTTGGGACAATGGCATACACATGCCAAAGCGACAGACATTACAAATTGTCTGTTCCGTGCTGTCTGCCATTTTAAAGGTGTAAGAAAGTTCATTCTGTCCTGGCCATTATACATCCTTACCATGACTCACCATTAATTCTGGTGGAGCTCAGACGGGGACGTGTGACTGGATCAACAGCGCTGGGGCTGGAAGGGCTAAAGAGGGAAGCACCTGGCCGAAGGAAGTGCTTTGGTGTTTTGAATTGGGAGAATACACATGTTAATGAGGCTAGGAGAAGGGCTGGGGCGTGCTCTGCTCAGTATTGAGGTGGAAATTAAAGGCTAGAGGAGTGCTGGAGTGTTTCCCGTTGCTCATTAGGCATTATGTAAGGTTTCCTCTGGGTCGTCTCAACTGAGAGGGGATTCGTGGACATTTTGGATGCCAACAGGAGGGTAAAATCCCACGAATCATGCATTTATTATCCCTTCAATAAGGACAGTGCATGGCCTCAGCCTGTGGGAGACAAATGAAAATCGACACGTTGCCAGCTGTTCCGGGTATCAAGAGGCTGAAAGCTAAATAAAACATCACTGCCACACGCATGCATGTTGAACATGCATGTTAAATCTCTCTCTTAGAAACACACACACACACACACACGCACACACACACACACACACACACACACACACACACACACACACACACACACACACACACACACACACACACACACACACACACACACACACACACACACACACACTCTATCACTGTCCTGGGAACATTGCAGGACAAGAGTGTCAGTGTCACCCTAATTAGCCTAGGATCCCTGGTTTCTGCCACCAGGGTTTGATATCATGAATGGGCTCTAGAAATGTAGCAATTAGTAGCTAACAACCTTTAGCAGTCTGGCTCCGGCTCCTCTCTGAGATTTACTGGGTTCATCAGCAGGTTTATAGAGTCTGACTTTGGCTCCAGCAGCCAATTCCTTTATAGCATCCCACAGCTCTGGACATCCTGTGGGTGTGAGGGGAACACAAAAGAGAAGACTTCACAGTGCCAGTAACCAGCTACTTGGATCTTAAAGCCATTGATAAAAAGCTTCTGAAAAGCTTTTTAAACTTGAGAATGATACTGAATACAAGGTTCAAGTTTATCAATTTCTAAATACTCGAAGGAAGAAATATCTGAACATCAGAAAATTATTAAAGATTTTAATAGAGCGAGATTGAGAATTTACTCTTTATATATTCTTTGGGCCAGAAAAAATAACCGTTATACTATAATTTCCTGTATTTTTCCCATGAACATCTGTTGCCATCCAAAAAATACTCCCAAAATGATTTAGGTGCTTTATACGTCATTGTAATGAGCCACAAATAATTACAGTATGGCAATGCAACATTGAACATGTTCTCAGCCAGGCAGTACATTTTTAAAATGGGGGTAAAGCGTTTGGCCTTTTCCCCAATGAGAACACATTAGCACTGTTATTACTGTGTGTGCTTTTTGTGTGAAAGGTGTAAAATGAGTATTAATTAGATCAGATGGGAACAGTCGGCCAGCTAGTCTTACTCATGCAGCACCACATATTTGAAATCATTCGCCAAAGGAAATGTTTCAGCAAGGAGCAGCCGCCACTCACATCTCGGACCCTACCCTCACACACACACACACACACACACATACATGCACTGACGTAATCAGCCCATTGAGTCCGGGGAGACAGGTCTTGCTTCAACTTTAGATAGACCAAGACAGATTAATGGTTCTGTTTTGACCCTTCCAATAAAGCCTCTCACCTCCCTGCTTGAACTGAGCCAGACATCATGTCTTGGAAGGCATTTTACCACTGGCTCAAGAATAAAGAAGCTGAAAGAGAACCCCCGGTAGACATGGGGAAAAAACAACTTGGCATCCCTAAATACAGCTACGGCTGACTGGCTAAAGCTACAGGAGTTAAAAGGTGTTCAGATTTAACCTAACATCACAAGGAGTCCGAGCCTAGCAAGCAATAATAGCAGGAATGTAATGCACCTGTTGCCCTGAAGACAGATATCCCTCCCTGTAGGATTTGGTCCATATCATAAAGGAAGCAATAAGAAGCAGTACAATCTGATGCTTCTTTCTTATAGGTGACATTCAGGTAAATATGGGGCTCCCAACTTTTTTTTTTTACTAGATTTTAATCTCAGCCACACACTTACAATGTACACACCCAAACAGAGCAACCACAACCTGCCCATCAATCTGTGTAGCTAAATATTGACTTGCTGTCAGGCAATCGAGTCATAAAAATCTAGTTCACAGCACCAATGTGTAATAAACTGGAAATCTGTTTACTCTTGACACCTCTATGGAGAAATGGTGCTGCATCACATTGAGGATCATAACTGGAAATGACATATTTACTTTATTTTAGAGATCACACTCATCTGTGAGGCAAAAAAGATACTGAGCACCAGGAAGCGTGCAGTGATCCAACATGTCATATCATGTCGACATTATGTCATGTATTTCTGCGTGAATTACGATTTTTAAGAGCAGTTTTAACTGCTCTGTGAGGCTGTAAACAGATGATGGTGCTACAGTAGATGACAAGTCAGGGGATCACCAAAGTCAGTAGAATTCATGCTCTGGGCACCACGAATGTCTACACATGGCAATCCATCTGATAGTTGTTGAGATATTTCACTCAAAAACAAAAATGGTACTATGAGAAAACACTTGACCAAAAGTCAGGGGATCCCCAAAGTCCGTAGTACCCTAAATATGTGTCCATAGTGGGGAACCAACAGACATTGCCATCCATAGAGACGTGCCGCTAGATTGGCAAGTTTATAAAATCGTATGATACCATGAATATGTAAATCAAACTGAAGAGCCAGTGATTAATAACTGTGACTGTTTCATACAGATGATAGCAGAATATAAGTGCTTCAAATCTGCAGTTCAAAGTGTTAAGAATAGGGCTGCCAATCGATTAAACATTTTTATCGAATTAATTACAGACTCTGTGATTAATTAATCAAAATTAATCGCATACATAATTTTTGCTGTGAAAGTATTTCAAATATTTCAATTCAAATGAATCAATGAATAATCAGCATTAGTGACATTAAAGTTAAAAAACTATTTTTATTATTATTTTCACTGTTCAAATAATGACCATAACAATATAACAAAATTACCTAATATGCTGAGGAAATAAATTCAAAACGGTATTTTACAATAACTCTGAATGCACCACGAGGCTGTAGGTTACCAGTTTCAATGAACACACCATCTCCGTCTGTGATTTTCCGACAACGGCAGAAACACAGTCAAACTTTACACCATTTAGTGTTAGCTGTCAGCATTTTAACTGTTTAATCCAGCTACTAGTTAGCGGAAGGCTAACGTTACCTGCTGTTGAGTTACCTGCTGTTGAGTTACAACTGTTGAGTTAACTGTCTATGGTAGTGTTAACCATAGACAGTTAAAGAAACTAGCATCACATGCAGCGATGTTTCTGTTGAGCTCTATTCTCTCGTCTCCCTCCTTCATTTTACAGTCGAATGGTGGCTAGAACGGCTCTGGCTGAAAGGTCAATATGGAATGGATTAATGCGCGTTATTTTTTTTAACGCGTTTTTTTTTTTTCTCAGATTAATTAATCGAAATGAACACGTTATTTTGACAGCCCTAGTTAAGAATGATCACATAGCATTTTTTTGAATTTCAATCCCAAACCCCAATGGAAGACTTGAGTACATTCATTCTATATTCCTGTTGCAATCCATAAGTACCAATACTAATACTAATGCATGGGCCACAATGTAGAAATTCAGACTATACGGATTGACACCTATCTCAAATTGGACGTTCAACTGATTTTTTTAAATTATTTTATTACATTATTATGTGAGTGTGTTTAAAAATCACATGCTTGTTATATTTTGGTTTGCTTTGATTTAGATTTGGATAGACAATTTTATGAAAGCAAACAAATAATCAGTGAGATTTTGTTCCATTCAGTTAACAACCTAGGCGCTAAAGCTGCTGTGCCTTGAAAATTGAAGCAGAGAAGTCTCTGTCTGGACTGAATAACCGTGTTGCAAATGCATTTCCTGGAAGTAAGATAATTAATGCAAATGTGGAAGGCTAAAAACAGTGACTTCGATGCAGGTCTGGGCATACCAACAGGTTGAGACGATACAGCGTCTTCTTTGAGATGCATTACACACATCCACCCGTACCTGCTTTTTATCTCTAAGGCCATTTCGCTAAATGAACACGAGCAGGATGTAAGTATCGTGTTAGTGCTCTTTGAATGTGTGTGTACATTTTAGAAAGCATGGGCCTGTGTTTATACTTGTGCCATTGCAGGAGCATGAAGTGGACACTAAACTGAAAAAGATGTGTTTCCTCTCCCTAATGGCTAATATGAACCAGACCTTACCTTGCACTCAATTTAGACGCATACGTGTGTGTGTGTGTGTGTGTGTGTGTGTGTGTGTGTGTGTGTGTGTGTGTGTGTGTGTGTGTGTGTGTGTGTGTGTGTGTGTGTGTGTGTGCGCGTGTGTGCGTGCATGCGTGCATGCGTGCGTGCGTGCGTGCGTGTGTGTGTGCTGAAATTTTTCCCGTCTGGAAGGCCATGCTCCTCATTAGAACACAGAGGGTGGCACAAGGCATTGCAGTGATAAAGCTGAAGTAGGACAGTACATTCCTCACTATGCATCAGGCTACTCCTGTATGGACACTGAGATCTTTGTCCTGAATGCAGCTTCCTTCTTGCTGAACGGTTACTACAAATTTCATCTATCACTATCACTATCCCTCTCTCACTCTCTCTCTCTCTCTCTCTCTCTCTCTCTCTCTCTCTCTCCTGCTGGCTCCATTTCCCCCCTCTCCTCCCCTGCAGTGGATAGGATTGGGGTCAGGGCCCTTTGGCCAGTGGAGCAAGTGACAGCTCTGACAGGGCCCTGATTTCACTCTTGTGCCTTCTGTCACCTCCCTGTATGCCCATCTCATTTTAATAATGTAAATTTGGGGCAGGCTCAGGCCACAGAGAATATTCTGTGTCCTGGTGCTCACTCACTGGAACCTCGTTGCACTTCTGAGCCACACATGCACACACTTACAGTTGATAGTATTCTCCAAGCTAACTCGCATTTTGTGAGTTTTCAGACCGCTGTCGAATACAGAACTACCAGCTACAAACTGTGGTCTGTTTGTTTAATGGCTTCCAGGAAAGATGAAGTAGCTGATGTGATTGACAAAGTCCTGAGAACAACAAGAAAACATACAGGGAGCAACTCAGATTAAACAAAGAATGGTCATAATTGAAGCAGCCAAGATATCCTAAAACACAGGATCCTACATTTCCTATAATGCAACTATATTCTGTATTTCATTAGACCCGCCCTGCCTCCTAAATGCCCACTTCTTTCAATCATCACAACTTCAATTTGTAATGTACGTTTTCTGTTAAAAAATGTAAGTCTCAAGCCTGAGGTGAGATATGAAATTATGAGGGTCATTATTTTCTTTTTACCTTTTAACTTCTCCCACCACAGAAGACATTTCACGACAGTTTTCACAGGCTGAGTAGTATCACGTGTACAATTGTTAAAGTGCCCCATTAAAAGTGATGTTCATTGACAGTGTTTCACAATATCCATAATATTTCAGTTTAAATACCTTTACGTAACAGAAAACTTCAGGAGATGTGAGGCATCCATGTTTGTTTGGTTTCAAGTCTCCACTTTCAGAAAATTACCGAAAAGTTTCCCAATCATGATCATGATCTGGAGTTTGACACGAATGCTATTTACAAGTCGGGAAATCATAATAATGATAACTTGGATATGGAGCCAGCCTGTGCAATCATCACCTACAAGGTCTGAGTTAATTTTGCTGAAGTGGAATGTAAAATAAGTGGCTCACTTGGTTCACTCTATTCTAATCCAATCTGAAAATAAAACTGTATTTGCCAATGTAGGCACAGATTCGCTGTGGTTAAAACTGACAGGGAATGCTGGTTTGGCTCAGATACGGATGCTCTTCAATAGCTACCAGGGAAGATGAAGGTAGGACACTGTAAACAAGGCCTTTGTTTTGTCCTGATTATGTTTCCACTCAGGGTGGCTGAGTCTGGTCTGGACAGCCAACCAAACCAGCCACAGATGCAACACAACAGCTTACTGCAATTTAGTGGCACAGGAGAATGACCTCAGTCTAATGTGGATCCCTCCGTCCCAGCCGCCCCTCCGAGGGTACCAAAGTGGAGGAAACTGCAGAAGCCGTGAGTCACAAAGCTCTCGGCAGGCAGATCTGTTCGTAACTGTCTGTGAAGCCTTTGATAGCTTGCTGTTTGCTTGTTACGGATGTGATGCATGATTTAGAGGCAGTTTGCCCTCCTTGATTAAAGAAAAGGCCTCTCGGTCGGTAGGATTGCGGCCCCTCAGTACCACACAGACACAGACGAGTATACCGTGGGCTTCGTTAACCTTTTTCACCTCTGCTATCCCTCAGCCTCACTACACCAGCCTTTCACCCCACCACTCGCCCACTCCCTCAGGTCGTCCTCTAGTGTTACCTTTTCTGGCAGACTTGCCCCCACCATGCTTGTAATTTTGGGGTTTGATCAGCGGAGGGTCTTTTCCCTCTGATTCAGCCTCCTGGAGGTCCCTAATGAACTGGTTGATGTTCCATTACATACAATCACAGCTTAGCATGTCCAAGGAAGTCAGTGTTCAGTGGTATAACTACCATGGAGTGCATGCTGACAGGACATGCAAATGCACTAATCATCGTTTGATAAAGGGTGTGTGTGTGTTCTTGTTTAACTATATTCTTGGGGTCCAAAAACCGGGAATACAGTATACTTGTGGGGTCCGGACAGCTTTGTGGGGCCTTTAAAGGGCTGTTTTAGGGCTAAGATTTGGTTTTAGGATTACAGTTAGAATTAGGTTATAGTTAGGGTGAGGGTGAGGTTTAAATTTAGGCATTTAGTTGTGATGGTTAAGGTTAGGGTAAGGGTCTAGGGAATGCATTATGCCAATGACGGGTCCCCACAAAGATAGTGCGACGCACTGTGTGTGTGTGTGTGTGTGTGTGTGGTAGAAGAGTACCAGTACTGCTGCAATCTTTGACTTGAGCTTTTTCATAGTTTTTCACTCACATGCAGTGCCCGTTAGTATTACTTTTGCAGTTTCATTGACTGTATAAACAGTATTTTTTAACATACAGCTGCCTCCCCACACACATAGTCCGATATATCCAGATGTGGGTGGTGATTTTGGAGCATTGGGTCAATCTGTCTGGGGATAAATCAGACAGACTAATCTGTCCTGTGAGGGGATGGAGGGTAATTGGTCACATTTGACCCCCGGCCTTGCGGACTGTGGGAACGCGGGCTTTATCTATCAGCGGTAATTGGCTAATGAAACACTTCCGCAACTCCTCCACTAGATTGTCATCCACCGGTTGGGATTGGGTGAGGCATGTGTGTGTGTATTTCTGTGAGTGTGGCCGGCACAAGTGGCCAAGAGGCATGTATGTGTGTGTGGGGGCGAGAGTGTGTGCGAGAAGTCTAGAGAAAAGAAAATGGCAGGATGCGGAACACCCAGTGGCCATCTCCAAAACGTTATCAACAGCATCGGTCTCATGATGCCTGCAGCATACTGATACATTGACAGAACACACATAAAGGTTGTGTGGTTGCCATTACAATTTAAATTTAGGTTTAAAGTAGAAATGGTTAATGTGATTCAAATGAAATCTTTGGCCCGTAGCAGGGCTTTTTGTGTGCCACTCGAGTGTAGAGTGTTTGCAGAATTGAAATCATACTCTCAATACCGCGGTCGATATGACACAGCTTTGTTTCGTATTTTATTGAATTTTGCTCATGTTTTATAGCCGTTTTGTGTGATCCGTTATCTGGGCAAAGCCATGCCCACATCAATCGAAAGACAGGAAAACTCGGGTGGGGAGAGTGAGTTGTGGGGGTGGGTGGAGGGGTACTAAAAAAAAATAAAAAGGTTTAAGTTACGGTGGTGAGACATTGTCTCTGAGGTCCCATCAAGTGAGCCATTCATAGATGCAGGCCTACCAGTATGTGGAGCCAGGAGACACTCCGATAGAGTGGGGCCCAGGGTGGCCTTGTCTTTTTGTCCCAAGCTGACCCCTGCACTCCCGCCTGGCCTCTGCGCCCCTCACCTGGCCTGTCCCAGCGCACTGGTAACAGGATACCTGTAATTTGCTCTAATGGCCTTTGAAAGACCTGGCTGGGCTAATCCCTGGAGTACTTCTCCCAGCAGCACCATATAAAAGGGTGGGGGTAACAGGGCAGAGTGTGAGTCCTGAAAGAGGACCGGCCTCTGGATTGTGTGTGAGAGAATGTCACCCCTTGCGGCCGGGGCTGGGGCCGGGGGAGTTCGGGAGTCAGCTTTCAGCGGATCACCACCATGTGGCTTGTTCACAGGCTCAAAAAAACTGGGCCCGGCTTGTAGAGAAGAAGATTGTCTCTGCTTTACACCTCCCTCAGTGGCTCAGTCTGGCAGGCAGGGGGAACTGGCCCACGACCAGCCTGCACAACACTTTTGAGAGAGTGCACTTCAAATTGTTTCCAGATTTCCTTTTGTGATTTGTGTGAAGGTATTTCTTCATGGATGGCATTTGCTTATTCAATAACAGAAGAGATTAATATCCCCAGTACTGCAGAGCTGCAAGCAGAAATAAAGAGGGAATAGTTTGACGAAGTTAAAACAAAGCAGCCCCTGAGATGGAGATGGGCGAGAGAACATTATACGGGAGGGGATGTTACACTGTCATGTATTATAATGGAGGATCTTTCCTCTGGCAGCAACCTTGGTGAATGCCATACATTTTCTGAAATAATTTGTATGTACCAGTTACGAGTAAAGCTAGTAATAATAATAATAATAATAATAATAATAATAATAATAATAATAATAATAATAATAATTATAAAAAATAATAAAACCAGAATTCCTACTGACCTGATTGTTTTGTTACTTAATGACGACTCTAAATTACACATGCTTGGGAGACAGAAGACAATTTGGCTAGTCAGCTCCATTGTGTTTGCCTGTTCTGTATGTTTAAAAAATATAATATATATATATATATATATATATATATATATATATATATATATATATATATAGATATATAGATATATATAGATATATAGATATATATATATATAAAACTAATAAAAAAATAATCTTAAAAAATAATAAAACCATTGCTAAACAAAAGGCACTGGCTATTGAAAATTGACTGAGATTAAAAAGACAGGGGGGAAACAAATCTTATCAGTCTCATCTTGACTCCCATCCCTCCAGAGATTTTAATGGAATGTGGGAACAGCAAGTGATATGTGGGCAGGGAAGACCAGCCCTCTGCCAGTCTTTTCTCTCCTTTCTTCTTGTCCTTTCTATCCATCATCCCTGTTTCTTTGATGGGGCGGGCCACATGCAAGGAAATGTACTCACAAAAATACACAACACATGCAGACCAGTTTTTCCTGTGTCCTGCTTCTTGAAGGTATAGAGGACACTGTCACATTGAAATGGCAGCACACATGCACACTGTGTGTACAGATTGATTTAGAGAGTGACAGCATGTTTAGATCTGTGGAGGTTCAAGTGTGTGAAAAAAGAAAGGTGCAAAAATAATGCTGTTTCTTATTTCCCTCATTGTTAACTGAAATGATGTACTTTATAAATTCTGTTTGATCAAACATGAGTCGAGTTGAAGGATTCCTAACTGTCCAGGAATCCAGAGCTAAATTAGGCAAGAGAAACACTGTTCAGACTTCCAGACAGTCTGAGCTCATTTGAGGAACTGAATAACTTGGCACGGCTTGAAATGTGCTGCTTTGACTAACATGTGGCAGATGATGAGAGCGAGGGCTGTTAAGTTCATTTCACTAGTGTCTTGGAGAATTTTTTTCTATTTTTACCTCTTACCTTGTTGTATAAATCTCGCTGCCATTGCAAAGAAAAGTGACACAAACCTGAGATTTGTAACTTCAGGCTGTGTGTGTGTGTGTGTGTGTGTGTTCATTCCAGCCCGGCTCAGCTTGAAGCAGACATATCTCATAGCTGTTGGTAAGGGATGAATAAATCACCCCAGTCCTGTGAGAGTTAATAGGTATGATGCATGTCCGGAGACCCGCTGCAGACAGGCCGGTAGGGAGGGAGAGGAGGGCTGACACAGGCAGGGAGAGAACCAGTCTAAGAAAGAGAGACCAAAGAGGTACGACAGAGGAGAAGTGAGGGACAGACGGGCGGTGAAAGGCAAGCTGGCAGATGGGAGACAGGAGGAAGGAGAAAAAAGACAGGTACAGTTTGTCGGAAGGGAGGGAGGTACAGCCTGTAGACCGACAGCTGCTCTGCTCTGCAACAGAGGGCCACACACACACACACACACACACACACACACACACACACACACACACACACACACACACACACACACACACACACACACACACACACACACACACACACACACACACGCCAAAGCACAAATCCTCTGATGGAACAGTAGAGCTCTCAGAGTGGCAGTCACAGCTCCTTTAAAGAGACTGTAAATTTTATATTGCTGTCCAGAACAGGTCACTCCATTGAACCAATAAAAATATTTAGAGCCTGATCACACTTATTCAAACAAAAATAAATGTCATCATTTCATCACTATGTATGAAACGTTATGGACATTGACTCAACTGGAGTGTTTACAGTAATGAAAGGGAAATCATGACAGACCCTCAACTTTAACCAAAATAATGAAGTATAACCTTATTTTCAGAATCAAGAGCATAGCATAGCTTTCCCTGCACGTAACCAAAACATAAAATGGACCTGAAACCCCATAAAAGCTGTATAAAAACTGGACTAGATAAAATCATTTAAATTGGAGAGTAAACCTGAAACAAGCGAAGTAGATAAAAAATGTGCCACTGCTTATAAATTGACTTCGGTAATATCCTTGGCATGTCTTCAAAAGTCTGAGTACAAATAGTAATTCAATTAAAGAAGACCTTATTCATAATGTCAGAAAAGCAGATGTAAAACACCTGCTCCGACGTTTCTGCCTAGAGAGCAGTCCAGTCCCAAAACACCACGTCTCTTTTCAACATTACTGTTGACGTTTTCAAAATACAAGTGTGCATAAAAGCACACAGCTGACCACCAAGTTGAAGATGTCCTTTACACTGACGTGGCTGCAGGAGAAGCACCCAGTGCATGCTGGTAGAAGGAGCACACAGCTGCGGGAGTGAACGCGATATTATGCAAGTGGCGAAGAAAATATAATATACTTTACTTCTTCAGAGGATTTTTTTTTAAACACTTGGGTTGTGTTTTTGCCCATATATCTAATAGTTATTGCAACTATTTGCATTAGACCGCATACCAGCATATACACTGTTTTCACCAACGACCGTTTAAACTCACATTGGCTCCCTCAGCATTGGAAATAGCCATATAGGGAATTCCAAACCATGTGGAAGGCTGTATGGGGAGGATTTGTCCCAGCGGTCAAAAGTTTGGTTGATAAAGTATTCTTTACCAGAAGAGACTCTCAGTCATCCACTGAAGTCTTGGTTCATCAGGAGGATCATGTTTACTTTTGCCTTTGACTCAGTTTGGGTGTGTTTTGTATATGTGTTGTGATTCGACTCCATCCTCAGGTTTCAACTAATCTAGAGTCTGTGTGGGGCTGATCAGGGCTGTTCCTGTCTGTGCCTCCCTGATCCGACCTGTGTGATATGAGAAAGACATGTACTGTAGCTAAATGTGCAAAAACGACCATCCACATACCCTCATAAAACCAAAAATAATCAAACGTTTGCTTTCAAGTGGTGCTACACTTAGTCACAGTCACACCAACAAAGCTTCCTAAACACCTAAAAATTCTAGTATATATTAAACTGTTCACTTTCACAACAAACATGGCAGGGCTGCTTACAGTAAAATGATTGCCCAGTGTAAGAGAGTGGAATAACAATAATATTCAAATTCCAAACTGTTTCAGTCCAGCACACTGTGTTTCCTGTAAGTTATCTCTCTGTCTCGGCAGCACTGCCATATTCCACAGCAAATTGAAGATCAGCTTTCATTTTACCCACTCACTGCAATGAGATCATCACTGACCCAGTATCACGTGCCACACAGGAGAGATATCAGTGTATTGTGCACTGTGTATTGGATTTTTCTTTAATTGGCACAGCTAATTCACCATAGCAGACCCAGTTTAAATTCATTGCAACATTTCTTTTATTATATCTCTCAGACAGAGGATGTTAGATGAAGACAGAGCAGTGACCATGCTCCCTGAATGCCCTCAGAGCCACTGGCTCAGAAGCAGTGATTGTTGTGGTGACACACCACTGGCCTTGAATTTGATCAGTCACCACATGCTAAGGGCCATAATCACAATCATCATTTTTTTGTGGCTAAACATTATGTTGTCAGGGCATAAACAATGGCCTCTGCCCCAAATCAATGTCATAACTATGCTTTATGGACTATTAACTTAAAGGGCTGAGTGCAGTTTTTGCTTGTGATCCTTGGCTGCCTTTCAGACTGCAGGTCAAACTGGCTCATCGCAAGTAAAACAAATCTCTTTTTAATGGCAGCATATTCAGAAAAGTCACATGACAGTTGAAATTTCTGGGTGGTGGCACTTTATATGTGGTCTGAAGCTCTGGAGCTGAGCAGTGTCTTTTACGTCGTTATTTTCATCCAGTGCTAATGAATATAACGTAAAGGACTCTGCCTTTTTGTTCAACTCGCTGGCAATATCTTCATCAATCAGTTCCACACGGCAAGTCACTGTCCTTCATGATAAACGGATCTTTTCAAACTTGCCTTTGGTCACCGGACATAGGAGATCTTATGTCTCTATCATGCAGTCTTTCAAAAACTCGCCTTCTGAGAAAGGCTTGCTAGCCTTTGCTAATGTAAATTCTCTAGATGGATTTTTAATAAAACTAATACCTGGTTTCTGTATAAGCACGCTTCATCTATGGTTTTGTTTTGAAGGAGGAAGTTACTTTAGAACAAAAGCATATCGTGCTGGACTCGGTCGAGACCATCTAGAATATTTGGCCAGTCCAATGCCGAGTCCGAGGCAAGTCCAAGTCCAAATACCAACGAGTCCAAGACGAGTTCGAGACAACAGAAAAGCGTCTCGTAAGTCTCGTCAAGTACAACAGCCCTGGAAGCTTCTATTTTACGTATTTGTCTGCAGAGTGTAACTTCTTATGAACATAAAGCTCAGTGGTTCTTCAAAAAGTAATACAATGTAAATTGTACTAAGCCAACGTTTGGTAAATAGATTAGAATATAATTGTTTTTTGGTGAAAACATTTAAAAAAAGATAATGCTCAGGTTACACATTTCCCTCTGGAAACAAAACTACTCCAAGTCCTTTGCAATAATTGGTTGGTTGGTATTTTACTGTACATTCAAGGGTTAATGTTTCCATATCACACCACCTGTGACAGCCTCCATAGAGTGCCTGTTCTCATGGTAATCGCTCAAGGTGTTTAAAGCAATAGTGAGTGATGCAGCCTTTGTCAGCGCCGATACACACAGGCGACTGCTTCGCCCACTACCAGACCCTTCGAGAGGGTCATGGCAGATCAAAGGTGCTGGTCACAGCCATTAGGCCCGGCAGCCCAGACCCGACATGAAAAGCTTGTGTTGTGAAAAGGAGGGCAGAAGGAAAAAAACAACAGGGCCCTCTTCGTTTAAAAAGCAAGCAAACTGTGAAATAATTGAAAAGGTGTGTCAATCAAGAGCAGGAGCGCAGCGGGAACTCCAAGATTCCCAGGCTCTGCTCTGGTCGAGCACTGAGCCATGGAGGGCTGCTCAAGGGGGCAACCCAAGAAATTAAAGACCTGGGAAAAGGAACAAAAAGAAGACAGGAGGAAAGGAGCAGAAAATTCTCTTTTTCTCACTCTCTCTTTGCTCAGTCTTTCACTCTTTTCTGCTTTAAATGTGTGATGAAAGGAACCATTTTGCCACACTTTGTAGAGCTCCATTCAGACCGCTGGGTCATTAATAAGATCTTGTCTAGCTCTTCACCTCTCAGGTGAGTAACAAAGACTTGTTCGGGAGAGCAGCCCCCCCCCCCCGTCTTATAACCAGCACCTTCTCCCTGTACTCGCTCCCTCCTCCTCCCCCATACCATGAGACAAAAGGGAACCCCGTGAGAGTGTCTCTCTCTCTCTCTCTCTCTCTCTCTCCTTTCTGCCTTTTTTTTTCGAAGTCAGAAAAGGCTTGAATGATCTGACATTGGGCTAACGTCCAAAAAATGGGGGACGGTAAGAAAAGAAAGAGTAAAAAAAAAAGACTTGGTAAAAGACTTTTTCTATGCTTTTAAAAATCCCATAGAGGAGACATAAATGGCAAGTCCACAGTTGACTAGACATGTATAGTGCAGGATTTGCTTGTAATGGCAGCTTGAGCTTATTGACAGTCCCAGCCAAAACATGTCAAAGGTTAAGAGATCTTGCCAATTGCAAGTGGGAAGCCAAAAGCACCTTTTTCATGAGCTCAATAGGGCCATCGGTTGATACTTGCTCAGCAGAACACGGAGAAGGAGGGACCTTCAGTTTCCAATGCAACCCAGGAACAAAGAATGAATTTGTCTCCATTGTTTCTTTCCCTTCTTTCTAATTGTGATATTGTTCAAAAGACACAGTCACACTTTTTGAATGAAAGTTAGTCACAATTCCAAAATACTTGATTTGAGTGATTCATTTTCTCTAAACATGCCACTATTCAGTCAACTATTACACTAGAATAATGATAATGTCATTAGAGCAACCTAGATATTCTGGCCTGTTTGTGTAGATAAACATTTTTAACAATTGACATTAGACCATGTGTTACAAAACAGGGTTTATTAAAGAGAGGATAACCCCCACACTGCACTTAAAAATGTAAGACATATTCAGAGGCGGGACCTATTCAGCCAATCTAAATTTAAGTTGGTTTGCATGGGGCTAAAAAGTCATAATAAATTGTTTAAGGATGTCTAAAGAACCGGCAATAATCAAATCTCTGGAAGACTTTTTTTTAAAGGCTTTAAAACAAAACGTAACAGTTTCAGTCAAAAAGGTATGCTTCTATAAAACTGTATCAATATTACAGCACATTTCTAAACTCAGCAGACAGCCATTCCTTCCATCCAGTAGGTGACCTTTGGATTTCAACAGTTAGGAAAACCCTCTAATAGCTTGAAATACCTCACTCTGATTTCTCAGGCTTTGAACACAATGGAGTGACTTTTCAAAGGGGGGACTGTGAGTTATATGGATCTAACTGGTCTTTATAGATGTGTGGTCAAGCGTCCACAGCCCAAGTGATTCCTCAAGACAATGTGAAATCCCCATTTCATGTCCCCAGATCTTTTGTGTCTGCTGGCTGCTACACCCGCATGTATCAATAAAATGACATGTAGGGTACCAATGAGACCGGAGGAGAGAAAGGACAACACAAACTTTGCGACAGATATAAGCCTGTAGACTCCTCAAACTTTAAACTGTTATTTATTTAAGTAATAAAGTAACTAGTATAAAAAAAGTTACTTTTTCTAATTTGAAACGTTCAAAAGCTGATTTTTTTTTACTGTTCACTCACTGACAACTCTTTACAATGTCTCAGATGTGACAAGCATCCCTCCAACACACCTACTGTGCCTGGAACTGCAATTAATGGCAATATCTTCTGGCACCACTTTCAGGCACCAGTTGTTTTCATTGGCCTGGACTAATCCCCCATAAATCTTTGCAGTCCTCCAATCACCAGCCGGGTCTCAGCTAATTGCTTATGAGTTCCTTGCACGCTCCAGGTGCCACCATAGCACACCCTGTGTTTCTAAACACCGCTCGTAAAGAGGAGGCTGCCATCAAAGTGTTAATGTTTCCTCTGGGGATCAGAGGCAGTGCAGGAATGATGGGGGCGCAGCTGGGCTTGGTACCTGGATGGACTCGACTCAGGCATTTCCCCCCCTACACTGCAGCTGTGGCGAGCAGAGAGAGGCCTTCATTTACACGGTCCTGTCAGAGAAGAAAGACACTCAACAGGCGTTTGTGTTTGTTTACCTTCCTCTGCCTTTCTTTCCTCCTTTTTACTCTTTGTACTTCTTTGTGTCTGTGCCTAAAGTAGATGACCTCACTTGGTAAGCACGACTGGGGATATTCAGAGCTGGAAAAAAAAAAAAAAAAAAGTTTTGAGATAGTTGCGTGTTTAGAGTGATGGGAGCAACAGATGTGTGGTTTTAAGTTTTAGAGTCCAAACCAGCAACAGTAGTCTGATGATATTAGCAGCGGCGCTGTCTAGAGAAGATCGGTTAATAGCACCTTTGTTGGGTATCAGAATAGGAGATTGTGTGTTGTGTTGCTGTCATTTTTGCAATGTAAGTTGTCACAACATTTTAAAGGATTACTAGGGATGTCTGTTTTGAATAATTATATGGCCGTTTTGTATATTGAAATAGTTTTTGGTCGATGTTATTATTTCCCCTAAGTTGAGCTGAAACCAATACAGGGCTTTAGTCTGAGTTAATCAAATCAAGTGGGCATCTACTCAGTTTACTACAGTATTTTCAGTTCCCTCTTTTTCTTACTGTCCATCCACTTGTTAACACGGAAATACTGTCGGATCAAACATGAAGAGAGTGAGGACTGTGGATTTTGATCCATCTCTTTATGTCAAATTCCGTCAGAAATGGATCCCTTTGACGGCCAGTATGGACGAGAGGTACAATTGCAGCAAATCAAAAACCCTTTCAATGCACATAAGAGCATCTGAATTTTGTATTAGAGACCGTCTTCCCAAGAAGAAAAACAGCATCAGTTGAGCCCCAAAACAACATCTATTCACGTCTAAGAGACCTCTAGCAGCTAAGGAAAGAAGGAAGGAAGGAAGTCAGGTGACATTGTAGAGCGTAGAAGTCTGCGTAGGGAGGTTTGCGTGCATGAGTGGCTCAACAAAATGTTCGCTTCCCATTTTTCAACCGACGGTCAACGTTTTTTTTTTTTTTCATGCGTGATCACATGACCACAATCCTTCCCAACACTCAAACAAGTGCTTATTTTAACACAAACCACGATCTTTCCCAAAATGTAACCAAATTAATTTTGTGGCTTTAACCAAACCAAACCTAGTGTTGTCACATCATAAAACAGAACAGGTTCTGGCAAGCTTCAATGTGCTATTCTAGAAGGCATTAACAAACAACGCATTTTGTTGTTTAATTTGGAATACTTGTTGTGGAATACTTGTTGTGGATTCAAAATAAAGTGAACCTACCTTTTAAAGCCTGTTCTAAAACAAATATATAACTTGTTATTTCAAACATATTAAGTCGATCCTTTGTGCCAAGTTCAGCTTTACTGTTCTTTCCAAACTAAATCTGGATTTGCACGGTAGAAAAAACTGCAGTGCAAGCGAAGTAGCACCTGCGTTTATTTTTCATTGCTGGATGGGTTTAGCCAGCGACCTGCTCAGGAAGTCAGTCACTGCCCTGCACAAGACTGGTGGTTGTACCGAAGCAGCTGGGGGTTGGTCAGCTAAGTGGTCAGTGACCCGCTGATGCCTTCATTTCCTACCAGCTTTGGATCCCTCTGTCCTTCAGCACCTTGATCTGGTGCTATGTTTGCAGCATCTATCCAAAGCCAACAATCCCTTTTTCACAAATATCCTGCAGTGCCTAGCCTTTGAGCAGTGACATTGCATGTTTTCTCTGCACATACTTGGTTTTCAGGGGTGCAAAAAAGAAGATTTCGTAATCTGATCAGATAGCAGGCCACATCAGGGCGCTTTTGAAGGTGTAAGTGCGCGAATAAAGCAGGAAAAAATATCATCCAAAAGAGAGCTTCATCTCCAGCAATTAGCTGCTATTCAGAACCCAGCGGTAAGCCCTCAGGTCATCTCCAAAACATCTCCCTGTCGTAGCCATGACAATGGGTGCGTGCCTTTATTTTTGTATGCAGACAAAAACCAGATCAAGAGTGAGCCACATGGGACTTGTTTGCAATCAGTGCCCAGAGGAAACAATTAGCTTGCAAGCTTGCCAACTTTTTCATGGGGTGAAGTGAGTTGGAGAGGCTGCTTAAGTGGCCAGCAGACACAAATTTTGTGTCCCTCAGTAAACAACACGGGGCACGGGGACAAGGGGGTGTCACATCTGGAGTCAGGAGGCTGGAATGGATGCAAGCAGATACGCAGAATAACATTGTGCAGACTCAGACACTGTGCATGCAACAGAAGTGTGTGTTACACATTGTATGTAGTTCAGGATGTGGTCTGAGACTGGGGTGCATAGGTATGTAATATGTTGTTCAGTTAAGCTACTATGAGAAAATATTTTTCCCTTCTTTTCTGACATGATCAAATCTTAACCTGTTATTCCAAATGCTCTGAGCTCGACTGGTCTTCTCACAAAGAGAGCTCTCTCGGGCCATTGTGCATGTCCTGTGTATGTGTGTTTTTTTCTCTTGTCTTAGGTTCTCTACACCCCCCCCCCCCCCCCCCCACCTCCCCCCCTCCCCCAGAGCATATGGCTGTCTGGTATCCTAATCGCTAATGATAGAGTGGCTTTTGATGGGGAAACTCCCAAAGCTAGATGTTTCTAACCCAGACTCTTGTTCCCTCTTTTATTTTCCAGGCCTGATGGAAATCCGATCTGTCAGTGTGGGAGTTGTTGCCATCAAATCTGTCAGCACTGGGCTGTACTTAGCTATGTCCAAGAAAGGCACGCTCTTTGGATCGGTGCGTATCCACCCTTGCAACATTGTTTCTGCAGGTCAAGATGGGAGGGCTGGGAAGGGGAGGAGTGTGGTGAGGGTAAGGGAGGAATATATGTATAGGGGTCCCAAATGAGTGCCTGTACACCCAAACATGTTTGATTCGGCTCAAGTGAAGGGTATCTTCTGGTGGTAAAGTCCAGAGAAAGGTCAGAGTGTTAAAATCAATCATGGCTGTACACCTGCGCCACGGTTGATGATACCTGCAGCTTGAGTTGGCTTGTTCCACTGTCAAAATAAATAGCAGAGAAAAGACACCCGACCAGCTACGACAAAGAGCCAGCTGGGCTCCTTTAAAAGTCTTCGCGTGCCATCTGCCAATTGTTGTTTCACACAGCAAACTTTTAAAAAGTAATCACCTGTCTTTGTTAAATTCCGCCACACATCAGACCTGAGGTGTGTGTTGTCTAGCTCATGTATTTACATCTTGGAAAAGAAGAAATCAGGGACACGTAATCAGTCAGCAGCAGTGATAAGAGAAGTGCCTTCAACAAGCTAACACAGTCAATAAGACATAAATAGATCTGAGGACCCAGGCCTGAAACCTCCCATAATAAGAAAAAAGGCAGGAGAATCACGCCAGGCTCATACTATCCTGATGCTATCACAGACAGAGGCTCATTATAGCAGCACGATAACAATCTGGAAAAGGGAATGCAGCTTGTCACTATAATATCTTTCAAGACTCTGACTAACTGATAAGAAGTGGTAAGCACCCATGAAAAAGGCTTTGCTTTGCTGACTGTTGGATTACCTTCCCAGATTATATACCTGTAGACAGAGCTCGTAAACTAGATTAGAAAAGAGATACAATGATTTTGATTGAACGCAACATTAACTGTTAATTAAAAAAGTCTTTTTTTATTTACAACGTTGTCCCTTTTGGTTATTTTGAGTACATTCAGGGTTCTGTTCACCCAAATTATTCTCAATATATTTGGTTTTATGTAGTAGTATTATTAGGCATTTGGGAGTTTTAAGCTTTATTTCTGCAACTGAAACCATTAAAGAATGACATTCAAAAATAGCAACATTTCATTCCAATAACAATGTCCTCCAATGTCCACGGAGGACATTTCACAAACTCATTGTGATCAGTTTCAGTTAGAGATCAGTTTTCAGAGATCAGTCCCAATGAAAACCTAACTCTGGTGCCCTGTAGATTATTGCGAGTAACCAGAACATTGTTTCTGGAAGCACATGTTGCTTTGGGGTTTTATTTCTTCAATGCTTTGAGCAGAACAAACGGAATTCCACTGACATAAACTGCAGTTGATAGAAAAGAAGTTTCAGAACCTCAAAACTATCTGCATGGCTAGACACAAATGCTGTTTTATTGCAATTTGGGTGACACAACGATTTCATTCTAGTCTAAAAAACAACAATGCAAAAACTACAAACACCTGGGAAATCTGTTAATGCAACAAAAGACATTAACCTTTGTGCACTTCTTGGAAACTGGCCTAGTATAGCACAGCAGGAATAGCAGTCAGCCATTAACTTTTCCCTCATCTGTTATAGCCCCTTTAACGTCTCTGTCTTCCTCCCTCTGATCACAGGTGAAGTACAACCCGAGCTGCAAGTTCAAGGAGCGCATTGAGGAGAACGGCTACAACACGTACGCCTCCCTCCGTTGGAAGCATGGCGGCAGGCAGATGTTTGTTTCGCTGAACGGGCGGGGGAAGCCACGGCGAGGTCACAAGGCTCGACGAAGACACCCATCCACTCATTTCCTGCCCATGCTCCCCTCCTAGCTGCCCAAGTCTGAACTCTGACCGGCAACTGGCTGGCTCGCCTGCCTCCTCACACTAGTGTTGATCTAGTGGTGACGGCAATCTATTTTTGTTACTCCATTTCTCCTGTCACATGTACATTTGTTGAGGGTTGTAACATTTGTAGAGTTAGTATATGTACTTTTAAGTTATTTTCTCCATTTTCTAATGATGTTCAGTAATACGGTAAATATGCAGTAGAATTATACTATCTCCAGGCATCTGTCTGGCTACAGTATTTTTCTGTGTGTCTGAACTGTGTATAAAGCGGTGTTTGGGTGACTTTAGGTGGCTGTGAGAGGACTGAAAAAGGGACAGCAAGGCTTGGAAACAACAAAATGTGGCTCCCTGGTTTGTTATTTAGCTTATTGTAGATGATCAGCTAAATAGGAACAGAAGCATCTGCTACAGCAAAAATTACATTTTGATTTTAAGTATCGCTATTAAAACATATAAGAAGCAACTTTGAAATAGCTACAAATCAGGGTCATAGCTACCATAAAGGAACACTGACGTGCTCTGTATTTCTGGTGGGTTAGGGTCACACTCTACAATTGCATGACATGTTAAACATATTTCTCATCTTCATCACATGTGGACCACCATTTCACATTT
This sequence comes from Gymnocephalus cernua, assembly GCA_023631565.1. Taxonomy (NCBI): domain Eukaryota; kingdom Metazoa; phylum Chordata; class Actinopteri; order Perciformes; family Percidae; genus Gymnocephalus; species Gymnocephalus cernua. Next base: position 17,327,964 of record CM042432.1, read on the forward strand.
GAAAAATTCCCATATTGAGTGATTTTTGGTTGTCTTAGATGGGAAAGCTATAACATTATATGCAAAAAAAATAAACATTTAATATTACATGACTGTGCAACGCCATTTCACATATGATAAATTCACATGGTACATGGTTTATCACACGTGAAACAGCATTTCACTGAATTCACATATAGGGTTTCACATGTGCTACTTTTGTAAGGCTGAGTACATTTAGGGCAACAAAAGTAAATACATTAATAATAAAATTTGTATTTCTCCAGCAAAATTTTATTTATGGTGAGGGCTTATATAATTGAAATCCAAATAATGAATGAACAATTGGGGGCGACTTGGACTCATGACCTCAGTATTTCTAAAAATCTTGCCTATGGCCTTGCTACTAATCCAACATTTTACTGTTGCTTGGGATATACTGTACTGACACTACTGGATAAGAGACACTGTCTTGCACCTGAACTGCACAGAGAAGATGAAAATCTCTACTGACTCAGACACATTGATACATGTACTTTTCTGTCTGTATATGTCTACGTATGACAAGGAATTAACAGAAATTAAGCTAACTACTGGGATAACATGCTGGATTTACTGAGATGACCTTTGTATGTTTGTGCATGCTTCTGTTGGACTGCTTCTCCCATTCAACAACCCGCAGCTAATAGATTAGGAATCAGTATCAGAAAAAAATGCATGGTGTCTCATCTAGTCTCTGATTCTTGGTCCTTAGTTCAGTCGTGAAATAATAACATATGTTTTGAGTCATTTAATGCATTATAGCAGCCATAGCAGATGTCACATAGCAGCAACTTCATTAATTTTGTACACAGTAGTAAATGGTTATTACATACTGCCTCTCTGTTAAGTCTTGCTAACATTTTCTCAACAACAAGGCTGTTGCTAATAGAACATTTAATATATTTAAAACATGTTGTACTCTTTAACTGTTGGAAGTTGATGTTTATTGTAATTGTCGACTTTTTGTGTTGGATTGTAGTCATATTGTTAAAAAAAGAAGGGAAAAAATATTCGTATTCAAGTCCATATTCAGCGCATTTTGTATGGTACTGGGTATCGGTACATTTGTGTTCCACTTATCATAAACAGCTGTCTGCTATAGGCCAGTAATAGTAGTTTGTATATAAGGCCAAAGTCTCAGAACAAACTGTCTTTAGATTCATTTCAGCAAAATAAAATCATTTGAGTGCCTTGGTCCATGCTGAGTTAGGTAAACATCAATAAAAAATGTGGATAAATCACGAGACATGGCTCACTTCCTAATGCTAGCAAGCTTGTCTTGTGCATGGCACTGATTGTCAAGTGTTTGTAACATCTCCATCTAAGCTCTCAGACATAATCCCCCTCCTCATAATAATCATGAAAAAACTCACAGCAGGAGAGGCGTTGATGTGGAGGACCCCCCCGTGCCTGATGAAAGGTCCGCGGTTATGAACTATGCACCCGAGCATCAAGGTCATTTACACACAGACGAGCCTTCCAGTGGCACAGGAGGCCACTCGTCTTTTCAGTGAACAGAAAGGAGAGTCAGGGATGAATAGTGGCTCTTTGGGGTGAATAAAGGCCAACCTTTCAGACTGTCATAATGTGAGATTACTGTGACGGGGTACATGTCTGGTCAGAATGGCGTGAAGTCACACTCAGTCTGGGTGCAGCACACAAATATCAGTATGGGGGGTCTGGCAGTACTGTTGCCATGCCACTGTCTTTGTCCTCAGCTGTGCACCCTTGAGGGATTGTTACATTTTGAAAAGTAAAGACTACTTGCTGTTATGTTTAAATTGTAAAATCTAGTTGTCATGTAAAGGAAAAGTGTGGCATTTTGGAAAATACGCTTATTCGCTTTCTTCGCTTTCGCCCAGAGTTAGATGAAAAGATTGATACCACTACCATGTATGTACACTGGATATGAAGCTGCCTTACTTAGCTTAGCACAAAGACTGGACACAGCTAGTCGGTCTCTATCCAAAGGTAACACAATCAGCCTATCAACACCTCGAAAGCTCACTGATCAACACACGTCTTGTTTATTTTAATTGTACAAATGCCTATGTTGCCCGACAACCAGCGGAGACTCCACAAAGAAGTAGCCCCCCATTAAACAGCACATTGTTGTTTTTCTACAGGATAGCAAACTTGCACTTCTTCCATGTTATGACAGAATATATATGATATATATTTCAGCTTATTTTGCTTTCTTGTATTAAGAAACTACTGTGCAAAAATCAATACATTTCGGTTTTACAGGTGCCTCTGAACATATGATCGTTATCCAACTCTCAGCTGGCACAGACACACTAAAACATGCACGGCACTAAGTAATCCCATTTTCTGCCTGTTCTCTCGATTGACTCGCCTCTTTGTCAGTGTGTCCTCCATCTTTTCTCCTCTACCTCTGCTCTCTCCTCTTTTAACTGTCCAAGAATCTCTCCTTTCTTCTTGGCCTGAGGGTGCGACTGCCTGTTGGTGCCAGTTCCAGGGACACCAAATGGGAGCTGTAATTATCATTGCTCCACCACTGTCCTGTCAGTGTGCTCGCCAGCAAAACAAGAGGGATCCTTTGGAAGTCCTGATCAAAAGCTTTGGCCTTTGATCACGAAGCAAAAGGAAAAACCTAAACACTGTGCAAAATCAACGAGGAATGTCCCAAAGAGAACCCAGGAGAATGGAAATGACAGCCATCGAGAAGACATCCTCAGTTCCTCCTCTGCCATGATGTGTTGATGTCAGGAGCGCAGGTGTTTGGGCTGTGTTTGATCTGATCGGTGTAAGCAGAGGACCGAGAGAATGAGTCATGCAATGATGTTGTGGCTAAAGTGTCTGTCGGATAGCACCTGGTAGGCTGCACAGAGCGTCATGTCTTTATGTCTCTGCAAAGGCCTCTTCACAATCTGAATTTGCTATAAATGTGTGTCCACTTAAAGGTCCCATATTGTAAAAAGTGAGATTTCCATGTCTTCTTTAATATAAAGCATGTCAAGCTGATATATAAATACTGTAAAAAATATCAACGAGTGTGCCTTTAAACAAGCTGTTAAGACTTCCGTACATTTGTGAGTCACAACTATACTATATATAGTTATAAAAGTGGTGCAAAAGTGTGTTACAGTCATTCCCTGGCTGCAATGATGGTGCAGAGATGGCGAGAGCGCAGATAGGAAAGACCTAGAAAAACTGACCAATCAGAGTAGACTGAGCTTTTCGAGAGGGGGCTTAAAGTGACAGGCGCTAAAACGGAGTGTTTCAGACAGAGGGTGAATACAAGAATATTCAGACACACAGTATGAGAAACAGAATGTCTAATTTTGAACATTAAAGCATGTAAACATACTCTAGAAGAAATCCAAATTTCAAGTAAGAACCTGAAAAAGAGCATAATATAGGACCTTTAAAACATCATAAAGCACAGCACATCTTCACATCGGCACATGCATGAAAACATTACTTAGATGAAGGTATTCTCCATGACCCAATAAAAAGAGTATTTGTAGAGATGGTTACTTTGACTGCTTCAAAATTAATTTGCAGCTGAGTGATAGAAAAATAGTAATAATAGAAGCCCATTTTGAGGGCCTTAGCCAAAATCTACAGGGGCACAAGTCATGCTGCTTCAGCGACAACAAACCTCAGCCTCTGGAACCTTTGAAACCCTGTGTGGTCATTTTCTCTCACAGTGACTGAAAAGAACTGTGGTGGGTGGGAAAGAAAAAAAGAGCCCCTCGCCACTCATAATACCAATCTTATGTATGTAGACGAAAATGGGAGGGATGGGAGGGGTTGGGGGGTGGCAGACGGACTAAGGCACAATTTTAAAGCGCTTATTGAATTGCCATTACAGCTCCTGAGACTAATTGTGGCTGTTGTGTGTCTCTCGGTGGCCTAGGGGGCTCTGGAGTGGCCCTGTATGCTCTTACTCAGTGGGGTTTTCAAACCGAGTGGCCCTGAAAGAGAACAGGACCACCGTAGATCAATGGCAAACCTTTCACTCTTTCACAGGCCCTTGCTAATCCTTCTCATTTGTCTGCCATTTGTTGAGGCACATTCACAGCTCCCTGAATTTAGGATTAGGCCTTGTTTTGTTACAAAAACAGCCCAAGTTATAATGCTGAATAGATGGACTAAAGGGTGGACGCCGGATGAGTGTGTATGTGAGTTTGTGAGCATGTGTGTGTATGGTTATCAGCTATATGCTATGTTTATGACCAAATTCATGAGAATACAGCACCTATTCAGGGTTTTGTCTTAAATTAAATTTCAGTGATTCAAGTGGTTCAAAAATGACACAAAAAAATAGCAGAATCTGAACACTGCATTGAGGGATGTAAAAAACAAATACCATCTTTAACACAGTCATTTTGTGGGACTAGAGGTGGCAATTTGAATTTAAAATGTCCAACCTTCTGGATACAGGTGGGTATATCAGTACACAGTGTTCAGACAGAACACAAGGTGAGTTTGCATTGCAATGTCAAAAAAAATTGTGTGTAAGAATAAACGCATATTCAACCAGGGTGGTGCAAACTGAAGGAGAGATGAGTCCTCAAAAGTTGAAAATGGTTCAATGTGAAAAAATGTTTTTCACTTTCTGTTAGGGCTGGGCGATAAAACGATAAAGATATGTATCGCGATAGACATGTAATCAATATCAATAAAAATTGCGCTCGATAAAAGTTCGATAATTTTTTTTTTTTTTTTAATTTTTTTTTTTCTTCGTCGGAAGAAACCAGAGGTTTCAAAGCAAGTTTGGTTGCATGAACAAAGGCACTCGCTCTCTGGTAGCCTAGCAACGTAGGGAGTGACACGCTAACAGCCAATCATGTAACAGTATTGTGTTTGGTTGCGCCATATCGTTGTCTCGTGTTGGATTCTTCAATAACAGAAGCGGCGTGGAGTGATAAGCATAGACAGTATATAAATGATGGAGTGATAAGTGGAAAATGCGTGAAGCAGCGAGCGCGGAAGTTCTTGATGAAACGGGAAACGTCAGCTCGCCAATATGGCAGTTTTTTGGATTTTATAAGTCTGACCGTAGTCAGACCAATGTCGTCTGCAAATTATGCAAGACCATCGTCCCCACCGCAAACCTGTTTTACCACTTTAGCTGCGCTCACCCTTTGGAGCACAGCCGTATTCGCCAGCAACGTCCAACAACATCTGCAGCTGGAACCCCGCACAAGCAGCAGAGCACCACGGAGAGGTACTCTGCATCAGTGCCTTATGACTGTAAAAGCTAAACGGTACAAATAAATAACGGAGGCAGTGGCATATCATATAGGCAAAGATATGCTTCCGCTGAGCACCCCCCCACCATGTACGGTTTAGGCTGTACCGTGACTGTTAGACGGAGAAAAATAATAACTGTTACTGTGCTGTATCAGGTTTGTTTTTTATGTTACAGATGTAAAGTCTACCTCAGTTTTATTTCAATTTCTCCTATGTTTACAAAACACTGCACATATTTTAAAACACTTCATTCACCAGAAGTGTTCATTGTGATTTTAGACTTATGTTTCCATTTGAATTATTTGAGTGTTTTCCATGGTTGTGTTGACATTTCTGCTTTTATAACTGAGGGGATTATAATCGGAGGAAGGTTAAGCTTAAAATAAAAACGTTTAAATTGAATAAATTTTTTTCTCCTGGTCCTTATTTTAAATAGGTCATAAAAAATATCAGTAATTATCGATATCGACTGATATGAAACACTTATATCGTGATACAGTTTTCAGCCATATCGCCCAGCCCTACTTTCTGTCTTTTTCTTTTCGAATGTATGTCTCACAATTTAGCTCTGTTCAACTTTCTTTTTTCAGAGATACCAAATATGTCATGCTGTAGAAGAAAGTGTGCATTCAGTTATGCAAGAAACGTCTAGACTCCTACTTGATGTAATGTCACAAATTGAGTGTAAAAAGGTTTTTTCAACACATCCTCATACCTAAACAACAGAATAGGTCGATTGTCAGTGAATCCCAAAACAACATATACAGTATGACGGTTTTATTTACTGCCGTCTCTGTTTTAAACATGGGACCTTAACACGTGACCACAGTGAAAATTTGTCATGTGACCATTCCATTATACGCAATGGGCGCAACTTTAAACATATAGTTAACGTGACATGGAACTAGCTAAGTTTAGGCAACAAAAATACATAGGGTTAGTAAACATCAGGAATTGGCTTAAAATGTGTCACGTAAAACTACTAAACACGAATAATAAACTACTAGACACAAATCCTGGTCTCCTAAGTAAAGGTCATGTGATTGTTGCACAATCGACCCATACAGACGTTTTCTAGGTGAGGACGGTCTATCTTATTTATAACGTTGGAGCTACTTTAGAGGGAATCAAAGGAGAATATCAGGCTTAAAGAGGTTAAAGGTTTGCTGACTTGATGAGATTATTGTCACCACTTACTGTAAGCATTGCTCTGTCAAAAATGAAAATCCTTTTAACAATTCCACATGCTGTCTTTTCACCTGTCCTCTACTTCATCTGAGAGCAAAGAGAGAGTTCACTCTCCTCTTTCTCCTTTTGAAAATAAATATTTCATAAGAGAGAGGAAAAGCAACAAATTGATTCATCACAGTCAAATACCTGCAAAGGAAATGCGATTTCATTAAAGTTGCAATGATTCCCTTTTGAAGCCTCGGGTTTGTCCTCATTGTGCTCTGTCTGAACCTGAGTGTGCTCCGACAGTCTTGGCAGCCTGCAGCAGAGCCATCAGACTGAGGCCTTCTCATCACTGAGTGGATTAGTGTTCATGTCTGAAGCCACTTACTGGACATTAGACAGGGCTGCTGAGTGGCACATGCGCCACATTTCCCCTAAAGCCCTGCCATGCCACGCCGCAGGTATGTGGTGCCGACCGGCCAAACCCCATGTCGGGCATTCTCTGGATGCCTGCAGTCGGGCCAGACACAGGGGGATGAGGTGAAGAGGTGGACGGAGGGATGATTGTGAATCAGAATGGATGAGAGGAAAAGTAAAGAAAGTAATGAGTGAATCTAATATGAGTGGATAAACAGGAACAAGTTATTATATTAGACGGATGTACTGAGGAAGAAAATAAGAATTACTTGTTGGGTTTAATGTAAGGGAGAGACAGGTGGCGGACACATAGTTGCAGTGTGTGGATGTATGGCGACATTAGACTAAATTGCTATATTGGTGGCACAGGTGCCCTAAAGGTTTTCAATTTTATGTCTCAAACACAACATTTGGTCTCAAAAAAGATAATTTAAAAATATTTAAATGTTATTATTTGATTTCTTGCCTAGAGTTGGATGAGAAAAGTTATACCACTCTCATGCCTGTTCTGCAAACGTGAAGCTAGAGCCAGCAGGCAGTTAGCTTAGCTAAGCATAATGCCCATAAACCTGTGATTAAAAAAAAGCTTAAGCTCAGTAATTAACACAATATATAAATTAGGTTATAAAATAAGTGTAAAAATGGCAACAGGGGGTTATGTGCTGAAACCTTTTCTTGGCCTGGAGCAGTAACTTGCCAATGTCACAGAGAAGTTGCCAAGCAGCCACTGGACACTCAAGGCTAAACAAATAGGACATAATGTGTTAATTAGTGAGCTTTAGAGATGCTGGTAAGCAGATTTCTTTTTTCGACTTAGGACAGAGCCAGGCTAGCAGTTCCACCCTGCTTCCGGTTATAATGCTAACCTAAGCTAATTATTCCGGGTGCAGCTTCAATTTAGTGTACCGATATGAGAGTAGTACTTATCTTCTCATCTAACTTCCACCAAGAGAGTGAATACATCCTTACTCTTATGCAACCCTTATGCTCTTACCAATCCTAAAGTTCTGTCAGAGCACACATATAGTATGAAGACATAGGACACACAATGCAGAAAGCAGAAAGCTAACAAGAAATGCCAAATATATAATTGCAGTTGTTTAAGACTGCATGCCTGAACCTGATGATTCCATCTACCATTGTTTCACTCTTAGTGTAGTGTTGCCTTAGTCTTGGGAGACAGGTGTGGGGGCACTACAATCCGAACATCAATAGATCTCTTTATATACGATATAATCAAAATGTATATAAGCAATCAAAATAAAGTCTAAGAATATTAGAAGAAGATCACTGAAAAGTTGGTAGCAGCCTAAAAGGGCACAGACCATCTCCTATATAGTTTGGCCAGCTGAGGCAAGCCAACGACATGTTGGCCAATGTCCCAGTCAACATCATGAGGTTGTCTTTGGCTGTAAGTGACGGGAAAAGACTAAAGTCAGTGCCGCTTCATGCAAAGTTTTAGCCGTGCCAAAGCCTATCCACCCTGCCCCTCAAGCCCCGCTGTGTGAAGTAATTCTTCATGCCAGTGAAACCAGACAGACTCTGTGTTTTGTCACTGCGTGCATGGGCAATACTTTTTCAACACTGTTTTTTTTTTTTTTAAATCCAAAGATTAACAGGTGGATGTTCTTCCTTAAAAGCACTTTTTTTAATGAACAGTGTCAGAATCTGCTTAGTTAGTCAATTAGTCAAAGGCCTGGAAAACCGGACGCTACATCCACTGCAACTAAGTCTGTAAGGGAACAATCTTCCACTCAAATTCTGGCTAAAACTAGGGCTTAAAAAACAAGCTGTATATAATGTGTATTTTCTTCTTTACCATAGACACGCATGTAGACAGATTGTGGAACAGTAACAGTAAAATTTAGTCTGAAAGCATTCTAGCAAGACAGCTGTGTCTAGACACGCTGTGGAGTTCAACTGCCGGCCAAAGTCAGGGGCCTAAAAGACCAATCACTAATCCCTCCTGGCTACGCACATTTGCACATTATACAAAGGTTTGAAAACATCATGTCCTGCACTTCAGCCTCAGCACCAGCCTCAGTGGCTGCAGCCCGGAGAACTCAAATTGATGAGGCCTCAGAGGTCTTGTGATTCATCCCTAAACACGGAAGATTCTGTTGCTGTTTGTCAGAAAGTTAGATTCTAATCATTTTCAAAACCAAATCATGTAGCTGTACAACATAATCATATATCAGACGTCTGTAAAGCATGAATAATAGCCATTCTGGATGTTGTGGTCTCCGCTGCTTGCTTCCTTGTCAAACCTCTACTATTTTATACTTTCATGTAATGGTCTATACCCGCTTCCTTTGTGTTGGAATTCTAAACTCTGGTGGATTTATGAGGACTATGGTTAACTGCTCCTCAGATCTCTGCAGGGTAAATCCAGACAGCTAGAAAGAATATCTGTCCAATCTGAGTTTTTTGTTGCACGACTGAAACAACTTTTGTACATGCACATGTTCCACCAAAACAACAAGATATTTTCACTGCAAGTCACCCATGACGATTTTAATTGACTGAAAGAAATGCCAATAAACCAGAGCATATTTTTCTCCCAGGTCTGGAAATTTGAGACTATGTACTATATAATAAAACTGTCAAATTTTAACTAGGGTGCAGTCCGCAGAAGGATAGCTCCTTTTCATACATCACTCTCCTACTTAATAAACAACCCTCACAAACTCTTAGACACCATGTATGTGTAGTAGAATGACATGCTCATTGTTTTGCTTAAAACCAGGGAGTTGACTTTAATGTAGCACAGAAGGCAGACAGATGCTGTTAGGAAAGCTCATCAGACAGCTCAATTTGTGACTTTACATTAGCTTTGCACTGATGGAGAAGCAGCACCCTCTGATGGTCAAAAAGCAGAGCTATTTTTTAAGTCTTGCTGCGAACTCTGGCACTCTCTGCTGGATATCATGAAGTACTAACAGAGTAACAGTGGCAGCTCAGATAATATATACCATATATAATGTTACTGTTATTTTACGTGTATTTCAATGTTACATGTATTGTACTTAATTTTCCTCTCCCCATCAAAGTTGCAAAATCCACTAAGATTAGAAGTGGTACAAATGTTTATTGTGGTAGTGAGTAAGGTGCTTTTGTGTAGAGGGTACATTTTAGACGATGCTTTGGAACAATAGCTTGCGTCCTAGGCAAATGCTAAAAATTGGGATGATAAAAAATGTATCCACTGTTCAGTAGATGGCAAAGCTGGGCAAGGAAATAAAAGCACAGGACACAGTTGCCACCGGCTGGTACTAAACTGTTACTACACAGGACAAGACAGTCACACTCAAACAGAGTAGGTGATGCCAAGTCATCATATTACTGTAAAGCTTTACAGCTTTAATGTGAATGTTAGCTTGGAGGATGAGGCAAGATAGGGTGGCAAATTCTCCCCCAGTTCACTTGACTAAGTGGAGGAATCTTTTCCACAGAGAGGGTATTTTAGGCCTTATGTCGACCTTTTCCATTTGGGCGTCAAGGTGGACAATCCTGTCCATCACAGCACCCCATCCCGTCTCCAGAGGTTTCTCCTCCTCCTGCAGGACGTGGTGGATGTCTTGCTGAGGGACTTGAGGAGACGTGACCTCCCCTCCTGCCAGCGCTGCTGTTAAATCTCCGGATCTCTCTGTGTTTTCTCTGTCGGCTGCGCCAGGCACATGTCTATTTCCTTCTGGCTCTCCTTTTGCCTCTGAAGAGCCTCTCCATTTGCAACAACTTACTGAGAGGATCAACTTCAGTAACCTCCTCTACCATAATCAGAAGCTCCAGGTTTTCGCCTCATTTCTTCCACACCTCATTTCTTCAGAGCCTCATTTCTTCAGAGCCTCATTTCTTCAGAGCGTTTCTTTTTACTGATCCTTAACTGATCTCAGCAGCTAAAGCTTCTCTCTCTTGGCCTTTTGTGGTCTGCTCCTTTATGCCGCTTAGCTGTTGAAGCTGGAGCACATGGACATGTATCATGGCCTGCTGGGGGGGAAGCCTCCACCCAATCACAGACCTTGACCCCACCAGCCTGCTGTGGTTTGGCTAGCACAGGGGTCATAGACGTTTTTTTAAGCGAAGGACCCCTTAACTGAGAGAGAGTTGGATCAGGGATCCCCTACTACATATATTGTATAAGATTAAGTTGCATATTAAACTTACTGTACAATGACGTGTGGGCGGCCTAACGCCTTTATACCTTTTTAGTGCATAGAATAAAATAATAATTGTTGGCATGCTTCTATAAATCATATTTTAATTTAACCATACATGTGGCACAGTGAATCCTCAGGATTGACTGTGTCTGTGGATGGCTACCTTAGTAACTACCTTACCTATAGGCCAGTAAGTCTATCATCAATATGTGCTCTTTTCACAAATAGGCTGATTTATATTTGCTCATAATATGTTGGATTCATGTTAAGAAATATTAGTTTTTGAAAAAAAACGTCCACAAAATTATAATAAAAATAATTTGGTGGCCCCCCCCCTGCAGTAACTCTGAGGACCCCCTAGGGGTCCCGGACCCCCCTGTTGAAGATCTCTGGTCTAACAGAACAGACCCAAAACTACAGAGAAAACTTTTTACACTGAGCATGAAGGAGCAGTGAAAAGCCACTGACATTGTGTTAGACAAACATATTAACTGCTAGTTTGACACCTCAGTGTCAGTGAGACCTTGTCGCTCTGAGGCCTCAGTGTTAACCACTAGCCACTGTGCAGCCCAATTGGTTTCTGACAGCAGACATTGCTGCACACCTCCACCTATAGCTGCTGGTGGGCTGCTTTACGGGATGAGTGTGATTAGAAACAAGGCAACAAGTCGACCAAAGCAGTATACCTGCAGAGAAAGCCATGACCTGGTGCACATCTTTCCACCAACACCTGGAGGGAGCCTACTATGCTAAGGCTTTGAGGAGCGCTTGCAGAGTCTGGACCATGGCTGCGTGCAAAACGGTTGATTTCAAAATATTGTATACATATTTATTGGATTATAAGTATTGATGCAGTCATGTTTGCATCACCTTAAAGCTGCAGCTGGTAAAGGTGTGGCCAATGTTTTCACAAAACCTCTGAGGGTATGTTAAAAGTATCATTTCTGACCATGCTTTCTCCTATTGCTCTCTATGCTGCTTGAGGTGCAGAGACGCTGACCTCTGCCTGCACCGAAAAGGTTGTACTGAGTTCAACATAAATCTAACTAGTGATTATGGTTTGCATTAAGCCTTCATTATCTACAGTCAAAAAGATTTGGTGATTTGAATGTTCTGCTCTGTTAAATAATGATGCAATTAATGAGCTGTAGTTTCATAAGTGTGACAGTGGGAACATCATTGCTCAAATCTGCAGCTGGAAACTGTGGTTTCCGTGGACCTTGAAGATTGCAACACAATTCAAAGAAATGTTTGGGTTTTTTGGTTGTGTCCGGTAAATCCACACCAAAGAACATTTGGCGTGTGTGTCTGTGTTTTCAAGTTCATTTGATGTGGCCACATAGTATATGCACAACAAGTGAGAAGAGAACCAACATTGTCCAAACTGAATACTATCGAGAGAAGGAAATTGTCACGGATGCATAATGAACATGACTGATTGGGGGGGATAGATTCATGCAAAATCAGTCTGTTAATGACTACGGCAGCTTATACTGTAGCAAGTAATTCAACTTATTGATGTGGGATTGAGTTGCAGAAATCTTTAAACCATTGGGAAAAGCTATTGTGAAAACAAAATGTGAAACCTTTTTTCATGTGTTCTTGTTGTGTGTAAATATACATACAAATGTCTGATTCATACATTTCGTTGAGTGATGCCTCCTCTTCACATATTCCTTAATTTACCTCACAACTTATAATGCACGTCACTTTAAACGTACATGTTCCACTGCAGTCGAGCAAAACACTGACAGATGAGTCACAATGTTCCTTTTGACTTCCACCTGTCAGTCAGTGATGACATGACTTTAGAGAATTAGTCTCATACTTGTGACTGTGAGAATATTGACACTCAAACCTGAACTGTGGTTTCTGTTCCTCACTTAGTTTTGGGTGTAACATCACAGTCACAGAAGCCAACAACAGCCCCAAGGTCCTAGCTAAAAGGTAGATCCATAACAAATACTTTAGGTTGTTTCTAAAGACCACTCAAGCTTAATTGGCTAAGTGTTATCCAAACAGTGAGAGAAAAGATCTAAGAATTCCCAGAAATAACACATTACGCAGATTGGCAGATACTTAATCTGCCATCGATACAAAAGTAAAAAATTGGGTAAATGTTACAGACTGTGTGAAAACCCATCTCATGCTGATCACACAATGTATGTACGTGCCTCAGGCTGCTGAGGCAGCAGAACCACAGGCGTCATATTTACTGGAACAATGTTAATACTGCTTCAAACCTCATTTCTTTACTGACCACATGCACTCACCACTTTAAGACAATTAAAGGTTGCGCCGACGCACAGAGGATATGGCTCAAAAAGTCTTGGTGAAGCAGGTGAAAACCACAGGGTCGCTTACTGAGCAAAGTGTTATAAAGGGGGTCGCCTCAACACCACCCAAAGACAATAGGTTGAGTTTCCTGCCGGCATGATGCATGTTTTGCACAAGTTTCTGTTTTTTCATCTCCTGATGTGTCTTGGACTTCAGGGTAAGATCAAAACACATCTGAATATTAGTATCTGATCTACAAACGCTACATTAACTCATCCTTCTTTTTCTCTTATGTTCAGCACTTGGGAGTGATATCATAAATGGTAAAAAGGCGAATGAGAAGTCGATGCTGTATATGGCCTCGTTGCAGAACGACACAGGTCATCATGTATGCGGAGGATTCCTCATTGATGAAAACTTTGTGCTCACTGCTGCGCACTGTGGTGACTCGTGAGTTACATTTCCTCTTTCAAACAATTAAAAAATAAAACAATTTTTTTTGTTTTGCAAAACAATCAGTTTCTGCATTTTAATTTATTGCATTTGATTTGTCGGCACAATTTAAGAAACACTACTGACAACCTTTCATTGATCATTCACTCAGGAAACCTACAAGTGTCGTTCTTGGCACCCACGATCTCAGGAAGGTTGATGACTCAATGAGATACCGTGTAACGATGTGCAAGATTGAATCTTATGTCAATGTCTTAAAGGGGGACGACATCATGCTCCTCAAAGTAAGTATATAATTAATCAGCATAAGAGTCTCAAATGGTGCTTTTTTCAGTAAAATGTCTTACTGCATGTTATGTTTAATTCAGGTTAAGTAGCCCTAACACCTCAAAAACAACAAAGCACTGACATCTGCAGTTTCATCTTCAACCAATTATTTTTTTTTAACTTGAGTTCTAATGAAGTATAAGAAGTATGCTGTAAATAGTTTTTTTTGCTAGTTTTTAATCTTCAATTTGTTATTTTGTGTGTCTCCAGCTGTCTAAGAAAGCTCAACTGAACAAACGAGTAAAACCGGTTCCACTTATAAAGGCTGAGATAAAAATAAAAGAAAAAGCAAAGTGCCACGTGGCTGGATGGGGTTCCACAAAAACCGGTGGTAAAGTTGTTGATGTGCTGCAAAACGTGGACGTGCCTATCGTTAACCTTGAGAAGTGTAAGAAAGAATGGGCTCAGCTTCCAAATAACAAAGTAAATCTTCCTGCCAATGTTATCTGTGCTGGTGGATATGGCACAAAAAAAGGATTCTGTCAGGTATGTTTCTGGCCTGCTCATAAACAAATCAACTGGTTAACTGGTTTCTAGTCTTAGAAATGGAATAAACAAATGACGCTGCTTCTTCTTCCTCCAGGGTGATTCTGGTGGTCCTCTGGTGTGCGACGGGAAGGCTGTTGGTGTCGTGTCTTTCAACATGGGAAGAAACTGTGACTACCCAAATGTTCCCAATGTCTATACAAATATATCAAAATACCTTCCCTGGATCAAAAAGATTCTCAAGCAAAAGAAATGTTGAATGTTACAATTTAGCAAGCTTTTATTACATGTTGTACAGGCTCCTCGACTCTAGAACACTTTTCCACCTCCTGTTTCTGCCCTTAAATCTCGTCTTAAAAATCACTTTTACAGAATGGCCTTTCCTAAAAACTGACATATTTGTTTTTATTTAATAGGCTTTCTTTCTTTATCTTTTGAATAATGTCTTAATTGTTATTAAATCTGTTTATGCCTATCCAAACTTGGGAAAGCATTTTGTGCTTTTTGCTTGAAAAGTGCTCTACAAATAAAAATATTATTACCATTATTATTGTGTGTGTATTGCTGTGTTGCTGAGTGGCGCTGTCAGTGTTGCTCTTTATCTAATGGGAAATAATGTCAAGAGTTGACACAGTGCTATGGAGATATGCTCTGTCTATGCAACATTACTGATAAGCAACCCAAGACTGACACATTGCTAACCAATATACAAAAGAGAAATAGACTCTGTGACAAGTTCAAGTAATACTTTAAACGTAGAATGAGAATTGCTTCACAAAACAAATGCAAGATTATTGTTCCCGACACATTATTGAGCATTTATTTGTGACTGAAATTTAGGTTTTTGTACAGATTACAACAAATCTTTGTTTTTTTCAGGCAAATACTCAATAAGGTCTTAGAAGAAATGGGGTTGGGACCACAGATTTTCTTTGACATTTTTCAGAATATTTTTGGGCTTGTCTCATTTTTGAACATTACATTCTATGAATCTTAGCTGCTTGTCCAAAATGTCTGGAGACACTTTCTTAGCAATATATTTCCACTGTGGCAACAAAACAGACTTGCGATAGAGATACTGTAGGTTAAACTGTGCTTACTGGGCCTTTTAAGGAATCTCTAACTCTGGCAGACGCATGGTAGACAGACAGATAGGCACTTACTAACACTAGGCTACAATGGCCCACAACTTCTAAACAGACTCATTCAGAAGGATGACAGAATCAATGTTTAGCTTGAACTGAGGGAGGTTTGTAATGCACTGCAGATGGCAGCCATAAGATAAACTGATGGAGTGGCACTCAATGGTAAAAAAACAGAGAAACTATGCAACTCCCAACTCTTTGGTCACTGGCCCTCTCTGCTGAGTATAATGATGTTATAATCACAGCAACAGCTTGCATTGATGTCAAACACATTTGTTGGTACTGTATCTGAATATTACTTTTTGAAGAGAAAAACACTTAATAATGTAGTCAGATTTGTAAAATGAATAATAATGATAACATTGAATGAATGTAAATATGTAAATATGGCGAATGTATGTAAATCCTGTATGTATGTAAATCCTTTCACCAAAGTCAAGACAAAACATGACAGAAAGAGTGCATTTTTACTGCATAATATATTATGTTAAAACATATAAAAAGGTAATAGTTTCCCTGTGTGCATCTGTGTATGTTTGTGCTCCCCTGCATGTACAAACTAGAGCATAACTGTGAGATTCTTCTTGCTCAAACCAGAATCTAGAAACTGTGGTTTCTGTGGTCCGGCTAGTCTGCAACCGATTTCAAAGAAATGTTTCGGTTGGTTGTGCCAAGTACTTCCATGCCAAACCATATCAGCATTGCATCTTTGTTCTTCACATGTTTTATGATTAATGCAACTAAAGCTCACTTGCTGTGACCAAGTTGTATATATATCACTAACAGGGAGACGATAATGTCCAAAAAGGCCCAGAGCGAGCAAAATAAGGAGATGTCAACTGTCAAAAATAAGAAAAATGAGGGGGAGAAGGAAAAAGTATTCATGCAACAATGTGTCACATACTAAATATTCAGATGCTTCACCCTGCTGCAACACCAGATCTGCAAGCAGTTGTTTCAGTAGCTTTAACATCGGCGCCTGAAGGAATGAAAACTAATGCAAGATGAAAGACAATAGATAAATAAAATAATGCATGATCTGCATAAATTTATGCATCATGTTCTGACATGTCTTGGACAAACTAGTAATACTGCCAAATCTGTTTGTTAGTCCTAGAGTTTAGGATTAGAATTGTACATGGAACTTTATGCTTTACAGTATATGGCATTGACACAGGACAGCAGAGGTCATGCGCTCAGCAGAAAGACTTTGTAGCCTTGTGATCTCGACAAATTTGCAGATTTTTTATGTTCTGACATGTCTAGCACAAAGTCAGGGCTGGATCAACCCAGTAGGAGGCCTTGGGGCAAAACTGAGCTGCAGGCCACTACAGAAAGCAAACTACTTTAAACTGTCTGTTTTAACTGTCTGGCCTAAAGAATGTACTTTTTGAATTCAAACAGGTCATTACAGTTTGATTAAATTTTCCCCACGTGTAAATGTAATTTGCTTGATTTAACTAGAAAAATGTACCATTTAAGAAAACTGTATACTGAAATAATCAAGGCCTTTAAACTTTAACTAAGCCCCCTCAACATCACAGGAAGAGTAGATAATAATATATAATAAAGACTTTAGTACGGCATAGAGCAGGGGGTCTTTAACCTTCATTAGGCCTTCATACAATACTAAGCTATTAAATTAATAATTATTGACATATTTATATTTTTATACATCAGGTTGAACATACATGTGGCACAGTGAATCGTTATGCTTAACTGTGTGTGTGGATGTATACCTTATCTTCATTGTTGTGTCAAATAAAAAAGACAAATAAAAAAATTTATATTTTCAGACATATTTTAATTTCTGAGGACCCCATAGGGGTCACGGACCCCCTCCTGTAGATCTCTGGCATAATTTATTAACAAAGAAACTTTCGATGTATATTATTTCAATGTATATCTATTGGATTACCACAAACTGGTAAAAGAGGAGCATTTGTTCCCCCTGAGGGTTTAGGCAGTTGCCGGCTATACCCAGTTAGTAATCCAGCCTTGGATACAGTGATTTTTATTCTTTACAAACGGAACATTAACTAATCTTTCAATCATTTTATTTCACTTTCTAATAAGACATAAAGTTGCAGTTATCGTAATCAGTATTTCCAACTGCTGAAAAATATAATTCAAACTTTTTACATTAATGAAACTTGTGATGATGCTGCTTTGTACCATCTGCCGACAAACATGATCATTGCGATAAAACTACCACATTAGTTTCATAACCGTGACAGGGAGAAATTGTCTCTTCGATCTAAAGCACGAAACTGGTTTCTGTGGTTCATTTTGTCTGTCGCAGAATTCAGAAGTAATGTTTGAGTGGGCTGTTTTACCAAAACTCAAAACAGCAAAATGGTGACAGTGGTGGCAGAAAATAATTAGTATCTGTTATCTTAGCACTTTAAGTTGACTTATTATGAACTTAAACAGTGAGGAGAGTGTAAAGTAAAGAGATAGAGTGACCTGTTGTTAGACACAGTACATCTTAAAATGAAATAATGAATAAACAAATGAAGCTTCTTCTTCCCCACAGGGTGATTGTGTTGCTGTGCAGCAGGACAGCTGTTGGTGTTGTGTCTTTCAACAGGGACATAAACTGTGAGTACTGATAGGCCCAGCTTCTACACAGACATATCAGAATACCTTCCTTTTTTATGAGTAAAAATATTGCTCAAAGTTCTGCTTCAGCATACATTCATTGTAAGATGGAGGCTTTGGGGTGTCTCAGATTGCTATCAGTGCAAAAAAATACCAGGTTTAATTTCCTTCAACAACCTCATCAGAAGACACCCATTTTCATTTAAGTTAATAATAATAATAATAATAATAATAATAATAATAATAATAATAATAATAATAATGATAAAGTAAAGGTTCTGCACTTATATTATTCTAATCAAAACACCTTTGTTTCCTTCTCAGTAGACTAGGACAGCCTGGATCTACTCTGACGTGTGTAATTTTGCATTTGTGAATGAAATGGAGTATAAACGTGATAACCGATAACTTCCAGGGACCAGTTACTGTCTGGTCCATGCAAAATATTTGGACAACCCAAACATTGCTCTTATTAATGACTTAGAACTCATATATAAAGTGTTAATAAAGCGTACCTTAGTTGCAAGTAGCAGGGTATTACCCATCTCAAATGACTTATTTGGCTTATCAATACCAATAGAAATAAATGTTGATGCTGTACAATAAATGGCCTTGGTACAGGACAACAGAGGTCAGACACTCATTAGTGAAGACTTTATAGTCTTGTGGTGGTTTCCAAATTTGTGAATTTTTCATGTTCCGACATGTCTACTGCAAGGCCAGGGCTGGACTGGTGTTGTGTATTCTTCACTTGTTGAATTAAAGGTCACTTAATGTAGCTAAGTAATATTCATAAACAATGAGGAATGGAGGTCTAAAAGTCAGAATGAACTTAATCAAGAGGCTGAAGGGTCCTAAATGCAAAAGTGAATGATGAATGACATAAAAAGTAAAAAGAGAAAGAATGAATGAATGAATGTGGCAGACCGTGTTAAACTGATCACATACTGATCATAATGTGCTTCAGACAGCAAACAAGATATTGCACAGATAATGCAAACTGCAAACTTGTAGTCATAAATTGCCCAAAGGATGTGGTAAGAGGTCGAGACGAAACGCAAACTACTGTATAAAGGATAAAAGGGTCAACTTGAAACCCCCAAGGAGACAAAGTCAATTGTCTTGCTGGCATCATGCATGCTCTGCACAAGTTTCTGCTTTTTCATGTTCTGACATGTCTCGGACGAAATGGTAAGATTACCAATCTCGTTATTATTCTTCCAACCTTTTAATGGAACATTTACCTGATTTTGATTCTACTTTTATTTTACAGCACATGGAAGTGTAATCATACACGGGAAAAAAGCCCCGGAGAATTCAATGCTGTATATGGCCTCGGTGCAGAACTCCGCCAAGCGTCATGTATGTGGAGGATTCCTCATCAGTCAAAACTTTGTGCTCACTGCTGCACACTGTGATGATGAGTGAGTTGATTTCCCTCTTTCAGCAATCTTTGATTTATGTTATTAGAAATAATAATTTACTTGATGAAGGTCTAAGACCGAAACGTTGTATTTTCTAAATAAATTATTGCTTGCGTAATGGTCAGTGTGCGGGACTTCTTTTAAGCTTCTGATCTGCTACTTTTGATCACATCCTACGCACCTGCCCGACAAAAAGAGCTGTGCAAAAAAGCTTACCAACATTAGAAATAATAATGAAATAAAACTAATATTTTGCGAAACAATGCATCGGTTTTTGCATTTTAATTTATGTGATTGGATTTTTCGGCACAACTTAAGAAACTACTGACAACCTCTCAATGATCATTCACTCAGAACAACAACAAGCGTGGTTCTTGGCACCCACGATCTCTCAGAGGCTGATGACTCAATGAGGTACGATATAACGAAATTCAAGCATCCATCTTATGTCGATGTCGGATATGGGGATGACATCATGCTCCTCAAAGTAAGTGGATATTTCATTTTCATTATCAGCTCCAACTTCTAGCCATTGTTTGTTAAATTAAAGTCTGATGAATAAAAAGAAGTTTGCTATGAAATTAGACATTGTATTCATTTTTACTTTCTGAATTTGTGTGTCTCCAGCTGTCTAGGAACGTTGGACTGAACAACAGAGTACAACTAATTCCACTTCCCAAATATGAAAAAAACATGAAAGAAAACGAAGAGTGCAGTGTAGCTGGATGGGGTTATACTGAACCTAGTAAACTTAGAACCGTTGAGGAGCTGAGAGTGGTGAATGTGTCCATCATTAACCAGGACGTCTGTAAGGAGAACTGGTCTGGTCTTCCTGCCAATGTTATCTGTGCAGGTGGATATAAAACAGAGAAAGGATTCTGTCAGGTATGTGTTCTGTCTGTTTATAGAAAATGTCAGTTGGTATAGAAATGCTACAAATATCTCAAACCAAATAATAACTAAAGAAATGACCACTCTTCTTCCTCACAGGGTGATTCTGGCGGTCCTCTGGTTCACAACGGGGTGGCTGTTGGTGTTGTGTCTTTCAATTACAGGGGGAACTGTAGTTACCCAAATGTTCCCAACGTCTACACTGACATATCAAAATACCTTGGCTGGATCAATGACACTCTCAAAAAGAATAGTTAAATGTAACAATTCAGCATGCTTTTATTGTTATGTATTGTACTGGCTCATTGGCTTTAGAACAGCATTCCACTTCCTGTTACTGTCTTTAAATCTTGTCTTTTTTTACTGATCCAAAGCATCCTTGACATTATGAGTAAAAATCTTTAACAACGTTTTGCTGTAGCATACATTTATTGTACTATGGAGGTTTTGTGGTGTTTCAGATTGCTCTGTCAGTACGACAACAATCTCATCAAACCACTCGAGTTGCATTTATATTTTAAGAAAACATAATAATACTAATATTACTACCACTACTACTATTACTACAACTACTACAACTACTACTACTAATACTACTAATACTATTAATAATAATTATAATAATGATAATAATAATTATAATGGATCAACTCTTCTGTGGTGTGTCATTTTGAATTAACGGGTGTGTAAACATTTTAGCAAATACTACTACCACTACTACTATTACTATGACTATTACAACTACTACAGCTACTACTACTACTACTATTACTACTAATACTACACCAATAATAATAATAATAATAATAATAATAATAATAATAATAATAATAATAATTATAATAATTATTACAATGGATCAACTCTTCTGTGGTGTGTCATTTTGAATGAAAGGGAGTGTAAACATTTTAGCAAATTTGGACAACCCATTGGTCTTAATAATGACTTATAGCTCATCTAGAAACCATATCACATTTGGTTTGGCTATACCATTAGAAATGAAGCTGTAAAAACTGAGCGAGACACTGTCTTATTCATACCAAGACATGGCTGGAATGTCACAGAGATAATGTTAGGAATAGATTTGTTAAAGATATTGGTGATGGGGACACATGCCCTGTGTTCAGTCTGTCCAAGGTCTCAAGCTCAACACAGGTCACCCTTGATTAATAGATTTAGTCCTGAAGCCCTGCAATCTGATGTTGTTCCATCAATGTTCCCTGGTTCAAGCTGGATGTAGATGCCACATCCTGGGAGGACGAAACAGAGAGGACTGCTCGGTGAGCAGCAGCCCTATCGAATGTGTTAATGTAACATTTAATATAAATTAGGACTGAGCAACGATTACAAATTTTAATCGCGGTTAATCGCATGATTTCCCATTCAAAAGTAGTGTATAGCGCAATTCTGTTTTAAATGTCCTGCCATATGAACTAAAGTGCCATAACATTTGTTCTGCAAACACTTAACATCAGCATTTTGTTTATACAGTAGCAGTTAAATAAAATATTTAGTGTAAATCTCAACTTAAACAATGTAATCAAAGCAAATACAAAATGAAAGCGTATTGCCACTGCATTCATGTTATCATTAATAGGACTAGGGCTGCAACTAACGATTATTTTAATAATCGATTAATCTGTTGATTATTTTTTTGATTAATCGATGAATCAGATAAAAAAAAAGCATTAATTTACATCAACTCAATACATACATAGTTGTTGTTTTAGTTGCTATTGTGTAAAGTAGCCTTACCCAAAGAGCAGACACACACACACACACACACACACACACACACACAGACACGTTCACTTGAAGCTTATTCATTAAATGATTACCTTCATTGTAGTAAGTGCAAGTTAAGTTCATTTATACACCACATTTAGACACAGCTTAAGATGACCAAGTGCTGTAAATGAACTTTAAAATGAAAATAAGTACAACACACACAAATATATTTGTCAACAATAACTGATATGGGACAAAGCACAGAATATATACATGACAACCAGAGGTGTAGTGGTAAAAAAAGAGGTGGGTAAACTATAAATTCTGGTGGACCACGACGTGGTCACCTTTTAAGGTGGGCCACTGCCTACTGGTGTATGTGTATCCTGATGACATCGCTATAGGCTATCATTTGATGGTACTACCAAGGGTATCACTGGTTGTTTCCTCATCATAGGTCACACAATCACTATTCAATTCATACATTAATCTAAGCTCTTGTTAAAGAGACTCAAGAAGGAATAATATGGTTGAAATCTATAAAGTTTACTAAATGACAAAACAGAGAGAACAAAAATATTTAAGAGATAGAGAGGGAGGCTTATATCCAGGGCTTCCAATGCAATGCACTTGTACATAATGATTAGGGATTTGGGATTATTTTCATAGTCGATTATTCTGTTGAATATTTTCTCGATTAATCGATTAGTTGTTTGGTCTACAATGTCAGAAAAATGTGGATCAGTGTTTCCCAAAAGCCCAGGATGACATCCTCAAATGTCTCATTTTGTTTCTGCTCCTGTAGAAGCTAGAGGTCTGTATGAAATCAACTTTGTTACTAGAAAAACATGTTTTTAGCCGCAATCTTATGGAGAAAAACTACACTACCCACAGTCCTAAGCTTAACAGCGACGCCTCTGATTGGTTCAACTCGCCGTTTCCATAGAAACGTTTACCGTACCCGCAAAACCGCGAACGGCGATAACATTAACTAGCTAGGTGACTAGCAAAGAGAGCTTGTTGTCACAAACTTCCAGTGGTTTAAATGTCAGAGAATGCATAATTACATCCAGTTATTTATCTGATAATGTATCCTGAATTTTACTTGTAACATGGGCTAATGGGAAAAGGTAGAGGTGACTTGTTGAGTCAGTGGCATGAATCTACTGTGAACCAAATTAACCTAAAAAACATGAAGTTTAGTACTGTTTTTCGAGCTCACTCACTGTGGGCTTGTAGCCGAGGCCGTTTGCTGGCATCAGGAGGAGGGCTGCTGTCTTGATGCCGCTTAAAAGATTGCCGGACATCTATTTTTACAATTTATAACATGAGACATGTAGGCTAGTTTGGGCTAGTGACCATGGATGTATTAAGAGAACTGATGAGTCTTGATGCAGTCATAGACAGTATATAAAATGCAGTCTGCTGCTTCCTGCTGGCTACGCCCCCAACGTTGACTTCAAGGCAGCGCTGCGACCGTTGACTTAGTTCAAGGCACTGTTGCCTAATCCTAAACTGTTTCTCAATGTCAAGGAAGGATCCTCCGAAGCCAGAATTTGGAGGATGCTACGTCATCGACGTCCATCGAAGGACCGTTCCAATGTCGAGGATCCTCCGAATTCCACCAAGGACTGAGTCCTTCGTTCAGAGAATTTCCCATAGACAGCGAAGGATGCATATGTGTATCCTTCGCGCTCCCAGATCACCCACAATCCTATGCGCGGCTTTGCCGGCTCGTTTAAAAAAATTAAATGGCGGACCTAAGCGAGAGATTGAGCGGCTTCGCTGACGGCGAAATAATCATTTAAATGTAAGTATCTTTAGTGTTTGCCGTACATTTGTTATCACCGTTAATGTGTTACATCAATGTAAAGCTTAACGCTTTAATGCTGGTACAAATTGCTATCGTAATTAGGTAGATACACCCCGAGCAAACTTTAGCTAACAGACCTATCATTTAACATTATAGGCTGTTAGCTAGCTAGGTTGTCTTTTGCCATTTGTGTTCGTAAAGTTTAATGTCCGGTGGCATTTTCATCTCTTTTTATATGCCGTTACTGTAGGTATATGCGTAACGTTAGCAGAGATGTAGATGGTGTGTTTATCAGTTGTAACTACAGGATGGGAGGTAACTCTGCACCTTTTTAACTTCACTAGCAACGTTAAATGAGTGCTAAAATGTACGAGTAGTTTCCCATGTCACAAGTATAACGTTCCGTAACATTACGTTATAGCATTCATAACGATAAACATATTTTTGTTGTGTTTACTGTCTTTAACAGGTGCTAAGGAACAAACTGAGGCGGTCACTGAGGATGGGAAAGCCAGAAGGGAGAGATGAGGAGGAGGAGAGGGAAAGCAAAAGACAAGAGAGCAGGGAGACCGACGCCAAAGAGATGCTGAATAGATTTTCTATAGCCTAGTAGAGATTGGCATTCATAAAATAAATGCTTTAAATTAACTGGTTTGTCTGTCTTTAAGTTTTTGGGTGTGTGTATATAATGTAAACTGTTTTTCAGTGTCTATTTTTCCATCATATTCTGAGCTGGACACAGGAAACTTCTGACTGGATAATTATATAACTAGTTAGGTATACAAGCCCTAAAAAGACATGAACGAAACGTGCATCTGTATTATAACATTTATTCAAACATTACTATATACTGTACACAAGTATATTCAACATGAAGCGGCGATCAGACTCAGCTGCAGATGATGGTGTTGCTTCCAGACTGCAGACAGAAGGAGAAAGCTTTAGATTAGTCCAGTAGTTATCTAACCTGTTCTGGTAACATCAGAAAGCTTTAGATTAGTCCAGTATTAGAAAGCTTTAGATTAGTCCAGTAGTTAACTATCTTTACTGTTAGTGGGTGTTTATCAATGGTGTTGTTATGACTTTTCATATGTTGGTTGTAGCCTTGTAGCTTGTGTGTTTACAGTACTATTTCTCACTTGCAGTTTACTGCATATCATACTGCCTGTGGTAGCTCACTACCTGGTAGCGTTTACCTTGTTGTAGTTGCTGATTATATTTTGCACCGCATTTGTTTGAAAGCTAGAAGCTACTAAACAAGCTACTAAACAATGAGCAAATGTTACATGTATGCAGTAAACTACAAGCTAATATAAACTGAAACTGCAAACTTAATGGAATTAAGATTACTTGATGCAATTCTCCTTACCGGTAAGTGTTAGCTATGACAACTATAAACATGAACTCCCACGAGTTTTTAATTTGTTGACATGGGATAAATAAGAGAAATGACTATTGCTTACATTATAGCCTGTCAGTGTTGGTAACGTTACCTACCTTCGCACGTTGCGAGTAAAGTTATTATATATAAAATGATATTAATATTCTCCTCCTGCAAGCAGACTGACGCTGAATCCCCTTCTTCATCTCAACAAAACAAATGCACAGCACAGTTCACAGTTCCACATCCATTTTTATGTTTGTGTTTTGAAATGCAGCGCGGAAGTGAAGGCGAAACATTTTACATGACGCAGGCACGCAATGACGTGCACTTGGTAGCCTGTTCCAATGTACGAGTTCTCCGAATGCTACGGAGGACTCTGGCCTAGCCTCTGAAGGATCCTTCCTTGGAAGGACTAGTCCTACCAAGGAAGGATCCTTGACATTGAGAAACGGCTCTAGTGCCTTCCAGACATCGCTGCCTGGAAGGCGACGTTGTGGGCTTTACAAACAAACACCGCAAGAGATTGGTCAACACTGAGAGTAAGCAGCGCAATATGAAAGACTTCGTCTTAGGTTTAACTATGAAACTAATAATGAAAAATATGAAACTAAAACGACATAAGCTTAATTTAAAATGTCTTAGGAACTATAGGCTATTTAGAGGTGGATAAACACAATTTAGAGGTGGATAAACGCACTTTGGAGGTGGGTAAACGCTATTTCCGAATTTTGGGAGGTGCGTAAACGGCGTTTACGTGCGTTTAGCCTCCACTACATCCCTGACAACAGATTGAAAAATTAATGGGCCAAAAAAGGTGAGTGAAAAAGTCTTATTAACGAGCTAACGCTAACTTAGCTAGCTGGATAACGAGTAAACAACAGCAGCAGAAGAGCTACTGGAGGGACGTTACGTTCCTCACTTCAAAACGGAACAAAAGTGGGATTGTGTAGTGACTTTACCCTGCTGTTGAACTCCCTTCCTCCTCATCAAGGACACCAACATGTTTACGGTGCTGAATCATCATTCAGATTTATTTAGTGTGAAATGCTCCCACACCTTGGATCAGAGGCGGAGTGGCAATCGGGAGAGTCAGGACTTTTCCCGGTGGGGCGGTATGGTTTCGAGGCCGCGAGGGCCGGTCTGATAATATTGTACATTGCAAGTTCTTAGCAACACCGTCCGGCGGCCCGGTGTGCCGCGGCCGCGCCTCTGCCCGGCCGCTGCCCGCTGGTCAAACTATACAGCCTCTGTTCAAGCCGTACAGCGGGCGGGTCTATTAAATTTCCCAGTAGATTTGTTGGTCCCGCTCTGTCCCGTCCCCGTCCCACTTTCAAAATAAAAGCTTGTTTTCAAAATAAAAGCTTGTGAACAACATACTTTTACAATAATAACAGAAATAATAAAAACTGCATTAACGCGCAATAAAATAATTGTCGGCGTTAATTAATGCGTTAACGCGATAATAATGCGTTAACTTGCCCAGCCCTAATATAAATACAAAATTGAATGGGGAATTACATGAAAGAAGAGTAGGAACTGTAGGACTGATCACATGATGGATGTGCTATGCAAACTTTTACCACTTTTACCAAAACTGATAAAACTACCACATTAGTTTCATAACCGTGACAGGGAGAAATTGTCTCTTCAATCTAAAGCACGCAACTGGTTTAAGTGGTTCATCTTGTCTGTCGCAGAATTTAGAAGTAATGTTTGAGTGGGCTGTTTTACCAAAACTCAAAACAGCCAAATGGTGACACAGCAGAAAATAATTAGTATCTGTTATCTTAGCATTAGTATAGGGTGACCATATTTTGATTTCCAAAAAAGAGGACACCCGGCCTCAAGACATAAATTCAGACAGGCTTATCAGAGGTCAATGAACATATTTTATTATGCCTCAATGGTACAAAAATAACTTCTGTAATAAAATAAAATAAAATCTGTTATAAACTGTAACAAAATAATAGCTCTCTTTTCAAATAAATAAATAATATGAAATAATGTTCTAAATATGACCTCTTCTGTGTCAGAAAATCCAGCTTCAAATAAATATCTCTTTATGCCCTTTCAATGTAATAAGATAAATAATAAAACAGTCTCACAAAGATACTAACTTAACAAACAAAAAGGATATATACTACTATAATACTCTATAATACTTTTAATCTTTAGTTGTCTTCTTCATCCTGCCTTTCTTCTTCATCCTCCTTGTCTGCCCATCCATATTTTGCTGTACGTGCCAGCTTTGCACACGGTGCACTCCGCCTCCCAATTGTCGCGACCGGGACAGTACGTGGGAAACTTTTTTTGCAGTTCAACTGTGAAGCTGCACTTACGCTAATCGGCATTTTGTGTGCAATGCTGCTCGCTGTCTGCTCTGCTCCCAGTGTATGTGCGCGTCGCAGAGCCGCCCACAAGGCAGCCTCACGGGAATTACGCCACGCAACAAGGTACCGTATTGTGTGCAATGCGCCAGTTAATTTAAGTACACGCTTTTGGTCCTATGAAAAACAGTGAAAACCGGACATTTTCATGAATTTATAAAACCCCCCCGGACGCCGCGCACAGTATGTAAAAAGTGGACATGTCCGGGCAAAAGAGGACGTTTGGTCACCCTACATTAGTATCTACATTTTCCATTAAATTTGAAGACAACAAAGTGTTACTGATGCATCAAATTCACCCACTTTAAGTTGACTTATTATGAACTTAAACAGTGAGGAGAGTGTAAAGTTCCCGAATAAAACTCTGACACAGCAAAGTAGCTTTTATAAATCTCCGTTAGAATCGTTAATATTTCTGTTAACGTCGCCATCTTGATTTCTGAATACCTCGCTGCTTCTGCAGTCTCAACACAACAAAGAAACTAAAGCGCCCCCTTGTTGACTGAATAAAACAATGTCTGCTTACAACCTAAGACAAATCACATGTAGAAATACTACAACATCATAACGTCACGTTATAAATCATAAACATTACAGAGAGGTAGGTCCACAACGGTCCAGAATGAACATTTAAAGATGCAGAAGAATGGATTGATAGAGTGACCTGTTGTTAGACCTAGTACATCTTAAAATGAAATAATGAATAAACAAATGAAGCTTCTTCTTCCCCACAGGGTGATTGTGTTGCTGTGCAGCAGGACAGCTGTTGGTGTTGTGTCTTTCAACAGGGACATAAACTGTGACTACTGAGAGGCCCAGCTTCTACACAGACATATCAGAATACCTTCCCTGGATCCAAAGCATCATCAAAGACATGGAACATTATGAGTAAAAATATTGCTCAAAGTTCTGCTTCAGCATACATTTATTGTAAGATGGAGGCTTTGGGGTGTCTCAGATTGCTGTCAATGCGAATAAAAGTTTCTTTCAAATACCAGGTTTGATTTCCTTCAACAACCTCATCTGAAGACACCCATTTGCATTTAAGTTAATAACAATAATAATAATAATAATAAAAATGTAAAGGTTCTGCACTTATACTATCTTACAGTTTTTCTCAGTCGCTTTGGTACATTTCTCAGATCAGAACTGGAATTCTCAAAACTACCTGTTCAATATTCACATCATTGTGTCATTGTGAGACTGCACTGGAGTTCCTACAGCAGTGCATGTACAGTTTTTCCTAAGGAGATTGTCCTATGTTCACATTTCTACTTCTGTTTTTTTCTTTTTTTTTTTCTTTGTGCTATGCAGTGCTATCTTTTTCTTTCTGTATCGCAATGACATGGTCTGTCAACAAATTACAGTACAAGCAGTATAAGTGTAAATATGAATCTTTTCCAGTCTCTTTCAATCAAACTCCCACATACACTAAGGTGTTACCTGCAATTTACAATAATTGTCATCAAAACTTTAGCCATAGTTTACATCACAACATCCCTCCAGAGAACAGTGTTATATTGACAACATGACTAAGCAATATGACTGTCTTATCCGTACACAATGACACAAGGACTTGTCATTCTGATGGCACTGGCATGTTCATTGACACAGATATTTACTTTTGAGAGATGAACTAAGGATTTTGAGCAAGCGACTGGCTTTTGCAGGTAATCCATGGTGTTTTGCTATTTGTATGAATTGTTTTGAGAAATGCACTTACTGTTTTGCAAATGTCAACGATGATTCGAGAAATGTACCAAAGCGACTGAGGAAAATGTAATCAAAACACCACTTATTAAAAAAAAAACACCTTTGTTTCCTTCTCAGTAGACTAGGACAGCCTGGATCTACTCTGACGTGTGTAATTTTGCATTTGTGAATGAAATGGAGTATAAACGTGATAACCGATAACTTCCAGGGACCAGTTACTGTCTGGTCCATGCTAAATATTTGGACAACCCAAACATTGCTCTTATTAATGACTTAGAACTCATATATAAAGTGTTAATAAAGCGTACCTTAATTGCAAGTAGTAGGGTATTACCCATCTCAAATGACTTATTTGGCTTATCAATACCAATAGAAATAAATGTTGATGCTGTACAATAAATGCCCTTGGTACAGGACAACAGAGGTCAGGCACTCGTTAGTGAAGACTTGAGTGAATGATGAATGACATAAAAAGTAAAAAGAGAAAGAATGAATGAATGAATGTGGCAGACCGTGTTAAACTGATCACATACTGATCATAATGTGCTTCAGACAGCAAACAAGATATTGCACAGATAATGCAAACTGCAAACTTGCAGTCATAAATTGCCCAAAGGATGTGGTAAAAGGTCGAGACGAAACGCAAACTACTGTATAAAGGATAAAAGGGTCAACTTGAAACCCCCAAGGAGACAAAGTCAATTGTCTTGCTGGCATCATGCATGCTCTGCACAAGTTTCTGCTTTTTCATGTTCTGACATGTCTCGGACGAAATGGTAAGATTACCAATCTCGTTATTATTCATCCAACCTTTTAATGGAACATTTACCTGATTTTGATTCTACTTTTATTTTACAGCACATGGATGTGTAAGCATACACGGGAAAAAATCCCCGGAGAATTCAATGCTGTATATGGCCTCGGTGCAGAACTCCACCAAGCAGCATGTATGTGGAGGATTCCTCATCAGTCAAAACTTTGTGCTCACTGCTGCACACTGTGATGATGAGTGAGTTGATTTCCCTCTTTCAGCAATCTTTGATTTATGTTATTAGAAATAATAATTTACCTGATGAAGGTCTAAGACCGAAACGTATTTCTTAATAAATTATTGCTTGCGTAATGGTCAGTGTGCGGGACTTCTTTTAAGCTTCTGATCTGCTACTTTTGATCACATCCTACGCACCTGCCCGACAAAAAGAGCTGTGCAAAAAAGCTTACCTACATTAGCATTTTAATTTATGTGATTTGATTTTTCGGCACAACTTAAGAAACTACTGACAACCTCTCAATGATCATTCACTCAGTAGACCAACAAGCGTGGTTCTTGGCACCCACGATCTCTCAGAGGCTGATGACTCAATGAGGTACAATATAACGAAATTCAAGCATCCATCTTATGTCGAGGTCGGAAATGGGGATGACATCATGCTCCTCAAAGTAAGTGGATATTTAATTTTCATTATCAGCTCCAACTTCTAGCCATTGTTTGTTAAATTAAAGTCTGATGAATAAAAAGAAGTCTGCTATGAAATTAGACATTGTATTCTTTTTTACTTTCTGACTTTGTGTGTCTCCAGCTGTCTAGGAACGTTGGACTGAACAACAGAGTACAACTAATTCCACTTCCCAAATATGGAATAAACATGAAAGAAAATGAAGAGTGCAGTTTTGCTGGATGGGGTTATACTGAACCTAGTAAACTTAGAACTGTTGATGAGCTGAGAGTGGTGGATGTGTCCATCATTAACCAGGACGTCTGTAAGGAGAATTGGCCTGGTCTTCCTGCCAATGTTATCTGTGCAGGTGGATATAAAACAAAGAAAGGATTCTGTCAGGTATGTGTTCTGTCTGTTTATAGTAAATGTCAGTTGGTATAGAAATGCTACAAATATCTCAAACCAAATAATAACTGAAGAAATGAACACTCTTCCTCCTCACAGGGTGATTCTGGCGGTCCTCTGGTGCACAACGGGGTGGCTGTTGGTGTTGTGTCTTTCAATTACAGGGGGAACTGTAATTACCCAAATCTTCCCAACGTCTACACTGACATATCAAAATACCTTGGCTGGATCAATGACACTCTCAAAAAGAATAGTTAAATGTAACAATTCAGCATGCTTTTATTGTTATGTATTGTACTGGCTCATTGGCTTTAGAACAGCATTCCACTTCCTGTTACTGTCTTTAAATCTTGTCTTAAAAACTCACTTTTCCAGAATTCTCAAAAACTGACATCATTTCTTTATTATCATGAGCTTTTTTTTTTTTTTTTTTTTTTACTGATCCAAAGCATCCTTGACATAATGAGTAAAAATCTTTAACAAAGTTTTGCTGTAGCATACATTTATTGTACTATGGAGGTTTTGTGTTGTTTCAGATTGCTCTGTGAGTACGACAACAATCTCATCAAACCACTCGAGTTGCATTTATATTTTAAGAAAACATAATAATACTAATACTACTACCACTACTGCTATTACTACAACTACTACAACTACTACTAATAATACTATTAATAATAATTATAATAATAATAATAATAATTATAATGGTTCAACTCTTCTGTGGTGTGTCATTTTGAATGAAGGGGAGTGTAAACATTTTAGCAAATTTGGACAACCCATTGGTCTTAATAATGACTTATAGCTCATCTATAAACCATATCACATTTGGTTTGGCTATACCATTAGAAATGAAGCTGTAAAAACTGAGCGAGACACTGTCTTATTCATACCAAGACATGGCTGGAATGTCACAGAGATAATGTTAGGAATAGATTTGTTAAAGATATTGGTGATGGGGACACATGCCCTGTGTTCAGTCTGTCCAAGGTCTCAAGCTCAACACAGGTCACCCTTGATTAATAGATTTAGTCCTGAAGCCCTGCAGTCTGATGTTGTTCCATCAATGTTCCCTGGTTCAAGCTGGATGTACTGTAGATGCCACATCCTGGGAGGACGAAACAGAGAGGACTGCTCGGTGAGCAGCAGCCCTATCGAATGTGTTAATGTAACATTTAATATAAATTAGGACTGAGCAACGATTACAAATTTTAATCGCGATTAATCGCATGATTTCCCATTCAAAAGTAGTGTATAGCGCAATTCTGTTTTAAATGTTCTGCCATATGAACTAAAGTGCCATAACATTTGTTCTGCAAACACTTAACATCA
Organism: Gymnocephalus cernua; assembly: GCA_023631565.1. NCBI lineage: Eukaryota > Metazoa > Chordata > Actinopteri > Perciformes > Percidae > Gymnocephalus > Gymnocephalus cernua. The sequence goes on from CM042432.1 coordinate 17,360,760, forward strand.
GCATTTTGTTCATACAGTAGCAGTTAAATAAAATATTTAGTGTAAATCTCAACTTAAACAATGTAATCAAAGCAAATACAAAATGAAAGCGTATTGCCACTGTTTTAGTTGCTATTGTGTAAAGTAGCCTTAGTAGCCCAAAGAGCAGATACACACACACACACACACACACACACACACACACACACACACACACACACACACACACACACACACACACACACACACACACACACACACACACACACGTTCACTTGAAGCTTATTCATTAAATGATTACCTTCATTGTAGTAAGTGCAAGTTAAGTTCATTTATACACCACAATTAGACACAGCTTAAGATGACCAAGTGCTGTAAAAGAACTTTAAAATGAAATTAAGTACAAGTACAACACACACAAATATATTTGTCAACAATAACTGATATGGGACAAAGCACAGAATATATACATGACAACAGATTGAAAACTTAATGGGCCAAAAAAGGTGACTGAAAAAGTCTTATTAACGAGCTAACGCTAACTTAGCTAGCTGGATAACGAGTAAACAACAGCACCAGAAGAGCTACTGGAGGGACGTTACGTTCCTCACTTCAAAACGGAACAAAAGTGGGATTGTGTAGTGACTTTACCCTGCTGTTGAACTCACTTAATCCTCATCAAGGACTCCAACATGTTTACGGTGCTGAATCATCATTCAGATTTATTTAGTGTGAAATGCTCCCACACCTTGGATCAGAGGCGGAGTGGCAATCGGGAGAGTCAGGACTTTTCCCGGTGGGGCGGTATGGTTTCGAGGGCGCGAGGGCCGGTCTGATAATACTGTACATTGCAAGTTCTTAGCAACACCGTCCGGCGGCCCGGTGTGCCGCGGCCGCGCCTCTGCCCGGCCGCTGCCCGCTGGTCAAACTATACAGCCTCTGTTCAAGCCGTACAGCAGGCCGGGTCTATTAAATTTCCCAGTAGATTTGTTGGTCCCGCTCCGCCCCGTCCCCGTCCCACTTTCAAAATAAAAGCTTGTTTTCAAAATAAAAGCTTGTGAACAACATACTTTTACAATAATAACAGAAATAATAAAAACTGCATTAACGCGCAATAAAATAATTGTCGGCGTTAATTAATGCGTTAACGCGATAATAATGCATTAACTTGCCCAGCCCTAATATAAATACAAAATTGAATGGGGAATTACATGAAAGAAGAGTAGGAACTGTAGGACTGATCACATGATGGATGTGCTATGCAAACTTTTACCACTTTTACCAAAACTGATAAAACTACCACATTAGTTTCATAACCGTGACAGGGAGAAATTGTCTCTTCAATCTAAAGCACGCAACTGGTTTAAGTGGTTCATCTTGTCTGTCGCAGAATTTAGAAGTAATGTTTGAGTGGGCTGTTTTACCAAAACTCAAAACAGCCAAATGGTGACACAGCAGAAAATAATTAGTATCTGTTATCTTAGCATTAGTATAGGGTGACCATATTTTGATTTCCAAAAAAAGAGGACACCCGGCCTCAAGACATAAATTCAGACAGGCTTATCAGAGGTCAATGAACATATTTTATTATGCCTCAATGGTACAAAAATAACTTCTGCAATAAAATAAAATAAAATCTGTTATAAACTGTAACAAAATAATAGCTCTCTTTTCAAATAAATAAATAATATGAAATAATGTTCTAAATATGACCTCTTCTGTGTCAGAAAATCCAGCTTCAAATAAATATCTCTTTATGCCTTTTCAATGTAATAAGATAAATAATAAAACAGTCTCACAAAGATACTAACTTAACAAACAAAAAGGATATATACTACTATAATACTCTATAATACTTTTAATCTTTAGTTGTCTTCTTCATCCTGCCTTTCTTCTTCATCCTCCTTGTCTGCCCATCCATATTTTGCTGTACGTGCCAGCTTTGCACACGGTGCACTCCGCCTCCCAATTGTCCCGACCGGGACGGTACGTGGGAAACTTTTTTTGCAGTTCAACTGTGAAGCTGCACTTACGCTTCGGCATTTTGTGTGCAATGCTGCTCGCTGTCTGCTCTGCTCCCAGTGTATGTGCGCGTCGCAGAGCCGCCCACAAGGCAGCTTCTCGGGAATTACGCCACGCAACAAGGTACCGTAGTATTGTGTGCAACGCGCCAGTTAATTTAAGTACACGCTTTTGGTCCTATGAAAAACAGTGAAAACCGGACATTTTCATGAATTTATAAACCCCCCCCGGACGCCGCGCACAGTATGTAAAAAGTGGACATGTCCGGGCAAAAGAGGACGTTTGGTCACCCTACATTAGTATCTACATTTTCCATTAAATTTGAAGACAACAAAGTGTTACTGATGCATCAAATTCACCCACTTTAAGTTGACTTATTATGAACTTAAACAGTGAGGAGAGTGTAAAGTTCCCGAATAAAACTCTGACACAGCAAAGTAGCTTTTATAAATCTCCGTTAGAATCGTTTATATTTCTGTTAACGTCGCCATCTTGATTTCTGAATACCTCGCTGCTTCTGCAGTCTCAACACAACAAAGAAACTAAAGCGCCCCCTTGTTGACTGAATAAAACAATGTCTGCTTACAACCTAAGACAAATCACATGTAGAAATACTACAACATCATAACGTCACGTTATAAATCATAAACATTACAGAGAGGTAGGTCCACAACGGTCCAGAATGAACATTTAAAGATGCAGAAGAATGGATTGATAGAGTGACCTGTTGTTAGACACAGTACATCTTAAAATGAAATAATGAATAAACAAATGAAGCTTCTTCTTCCCCACAGGGTGATTGTGTTGCTGTGCAGCAGGACAGCTGTTGGTGTTGTTTCTTTCAACAGGGACATAAACTGTGACTACTGAGAGGCCCAGCTTCTACACAGACATATCAGAATACCTTCCCTGGATCAAAAGCATCATCAAAGACATGGAACATTATGAGTAAAAATATTGCTCAAAGTTCTGCTTCAGCATACATTTATTGTAAGATGGAGGCTTTGGGGTGTCTCAGATTGCTGTCAATGCGAATAAAAGTTTATTTCAAATACCAGGTTTAATTTCCTTCAACAACCTCATCTGAAGACACCTATTTGCATTTAGGTTAATAACAACAACAATAATAATAATAATAATAATAATAATAATAATAATAATAATAATTATAATTATAATAATAATAATAATAATAATAATAATAATAATGAAAATGTAAAGGTTCTGCACTTATACTATATTGCAGTTTTTCTCAGTCGCTTTGGTACATTTCTCAGATCAGAATTGAAATTCTCAAAACTACCTGTTCAATATTCACATCACTGTGTCACTTGTGCACATCAAAAAAGCAGTTTCTCATTTCTTTGAACAAGTTGCAAATGGTTTGGTACATCCATGCACATGATAATGTACAATTCTCTGCTGTTTCCTACATTATCAATTATGTCATGTTGATCAAATTACTATTATAATGGGTCTCTGTTGAATAGTCTCACCCCCCCACAACTGTGACTGTTATTGCCCCCATCCGGCTGTGTCAGCCACCTCCTACCAAGAGCCTGGGTCTGTCCGAGGTTTCTTCCTAAAAGGGAGTTTTTCCTTGCCACTGTTGCATTGATGCTTGCTCTTGGGAGAATTCCTGGAATCTCGGGAATTGTTGGGTCTTTGTAAATTATAGAGTGTGGTCTAGACCTACTCTATCTGTAAAGTGTCTTGAGATAAGTCCTGCTATGATTTGATACTATAAATAAAAATTGAATTGAATTGAAGTTAGGCATTAGTTCATAGCATACGTAAGTCTTTGCATGCAAAATGGTTGAACAAGTTGTCATAATATGTCAAGCATATTTCTATACATTTCCATTAGACTTTTTTTCTACTTTCCACGCTGCATCGCAAGAGAAGATATTCGTTGTGATGTGGATGAGAATTTGTGGCCCAACAGACAGGAACGTCAGGAGGTGTAGGGAGACTGCACTGGAATTCCTACAGCACTGCATGTATAGTTTTTCCTAAGGAGATTGTCCTATGTTCACATTTCTACTTCTGTTTTTTTCATTTTTTTCTTTGTGCTATGCAGTGCTGTCTTTTCCTTTCTGTATCGCAATGACATGGTCTGTCAACAAATTACAGTACAAGCAGTATAAGTGTAAATATGAATCTTTTCCAGTCTCTTTCAATCAAACTCCCACATACACTAAGGTGTAACCTGCAATTTACAATAATTGTCATCAAAACTTTAGCCATAGTTTACATCACAACATCCCTCCAGAGTACACTGTTATATTGACAACATGACTAAGCAATTTGACTGTCTTATCCGTACACAATGACACAAGGACTTGTCATTCTGATGGCACTGGCATGTTCATTGACACAGATATTTACTTTTGAGGGATGAACTAAGGATTTTGAGCAAGCGACTGGCTTTTGCAGGTAATCCATGGTGTTTTGCTATTTGTATGAATTGTTTTGAGAAATGCACTTACTGTTTTGCAAATGTCAACGATGATTCGAGAAACGTACCAAAGCGACTGAGGAAAACTGTAATCAAAACACCACTTATTCAAAAAAAAAAAACACCTTTGTTTCCTTCTCAGTAGACTAGGATAGCCTGGATCTACTCTGACGTGTGTAATTTTGCATTTGTGAATGAAATGGAGTATAAACGTGATAACCGATAACTTCCAGGGACCAGTTACTGTCTGGTCCATGCTAAATATTTGGACAACCCAAACATTGCTCTTATTAATGACTTAGAACTCATATATAAAGTGTTAATAAAGCGTACCTTAATTGCAAGTAGTAGGGTATTACCCATCTCAAATGACTTATTTGGCTTATCAATACCAATAGAAATAAATGTTGATGCTGTACAATAAATGGCCTTGGTACAGGACAACAGAGGTCAGGCACTCGTTAGTGAAGACTTTATAGTCTTGTGGAGTTTCCAAATTTGTGAATTTTTCATGTTCCGACATGTCTAGTGCAAGGCCAGGGCTGGACTGGTGTTGTGTATTTTTCACTTGTTGAATTAAAGGTCACTTAATGTAGCTGAGTAATATTCATAAACAATGAGAAATGGAGGTCTAAAAGTCAGAATGAACTTAATCAAGAGGCTGAAGGTTCCTACATGCAAAAGTGAATGATGAATGACATAAAAAGTAAAAAGAGAAAGAATGAATGAATGAATGTGGCAGACGGTGTTGAACTGATCACATACTGATCATAATGTGCTTCAGACAAGATAATGCACAGATAATGCAAACTGCAGACGTGCAGTCATAAATTGCCCAAAGGATGTGGTAAGAGGTCGAGACGAAACGCAAACTACTGTATAAAAGGGTCAACTTGAAACCCTCAAAGAGACAAGTATATTGTCTTGCTGGCATCATGCATGCTCTGCACAAGTTTCTGCTTTTTCATGTTCTGACATGTCTTGGACAAAATGGTAAGATTACCAATCTCGTTATTATTCATCCAACCTTTTAATGGAACATTTACCTGATTTTGATTCTACTTTTACTTTACAGCACATGGAAGTGTAATCATACACGGGGAAAAAGCCCCGGAGAATTCAATGCTGTATATGGCCTCGGTGCAGAACTCCGCCAAGCGTCATGTATGTGGAGGATTCCTCATCAATCAAACCTTTGTGCTCACTGCTGCACACTGTGATGATAAGTGAGTTGATTTCCCTCTTTCAGCAATCTTTGATTTATGTTATTAGAAATAATAATTTACCTGATGAAGGTCTAAGACCGAAACGTATTTTCTTAATAAATTATTGCTTGCGTAATGGTCAGTGTGCGGGACTTCTTTTAAGCTTCTGATCTGCTACTTTTGATGACATCCTACGCACCTGCCCGACAAAAAGAGCTGTGCAAAAAAGCTTACCTACATTAGAAATAATAATGAAATAAAACTAATATTTAGCGAAACAATGCATCAGTTTTTGCATTTTAATTTATGTGATTTGATTTTTTGGCACAACTTAAGAAACTACTGACAACCTCTCAATGATCATTCACTCAGAACAACAACAACAAGCGTGGTTCTTGGCACCCACGACCTCTCAGAGGCTGATGACTCAATGAGGTACAATATAACGAAATTCAAGCATCCATCTTATGTCGAGGTCGGAAAGGGGGATGACATCATGCTCCTCAAAGTAAGTGGATATTTCATTTTCATTATCAGCTCCAACTTCTAGCCATTGTTTGTGAAATTAAAGTCTGATGAATAAAAAGAAGTTTGCTATGAAATTAGACATTGTATTCATTTTTACTTTGTGACTTTGTGTGTCTCCAGCTGTCTAGGAACGTTGGACTGAACAACAGAGTACAACTAATTCCACTTCCCAAATATGGAATAAATATGAAAGAAAACGAAGAGTGCAGTGTAGCTGGATGGGGTTTTACTGAAACTAGTAAACTTAGAAACGTTGAGGAGCTGAGAGTGGTGAATGTGTCCATCATTAACCAGGACGTCTGTAAGGAGAACTGGTCTGGTCTTCCTGCCAATGTTATCTGTGCAGGTGGATATAAAACAGAGAAAGGATTCTGCCAGGTATGTGTTCTGTCTGTTTATAGTAAATGTCAGTTGGTATAAAAATGCTACAAATATCTCAAACCAAATAATAACTAAAGAAATGACCACTCTTCTTCCTCACAGGGTGATTCTGGCGGTCCTCTGGTTCACAACGGGGTGGCTGTTGGTGTTGTGTCTTTCAATTACAGGGAGAACTGTAATTACCCAAATGTTTCCAACATCTACACTGACATATCAAAATACCTTGGCTGGATCAATGACACTCTCAAAAAGAATAGTTAAATGTAACAATTCAGCATGCTTTTATTGTTATGTATTGTACTGGCTCATTGGCTTTAGAACAGCATTCCACTTCCTGTTACTGTCTTTAAATCTTGTCTTAAAAACTCACTTTTCCAGAATTCTCAACAACTGATATACTTTCTTTATTATCATGAGCTTTTTTTTACTGATCCAAAGCATCCTTGACATTATGAGTAAAAATCTTTAACAACGTTTTGCTGTAGCATACATTTATTGTACTATGGAGGTTTTGTGTTGTTTCAGATTGCTCTGTCAGTACGACAACAATCTCATCAAACCACTCGAGTTGCATTTATATTTTAAGAAAACATAATAATACTAATGCTACTACCACTACTACTATTACTACAACAACTACTACTACTACAACTACTACTACTACTACTACTAATAGTAATAATAATAATAATAATAATAATAATAATAATAATAATAATAATAACAATAATAATAATAATAATAATAATAATAATAATAATAATAATAATAATAATAATGGATCGACTTCTGTGGTGTGTCATTTTGAATGAAAGGGAGTGTAAAAATGTTAGCAAATTTGGACAACCCATTGATCTTAATAATGACTTATAGCTCATCTATAAACCATATCACATTTGGTTTGGCTATACCATTAGAAATGAAGCTGTAAAAACTGAGCGAGACACTGTCTTATTCATACTAAGACATGGCTGGAATGTCACAGAGATAATGTTAGGAATAGATTTGTTAAAGATATTGGTGATGGGGACACATGCCCTGTGTTCAGTCTGTCCAAGGTCTCAAGCTCAACACAGGTCACCCTTGATTAATAGATTTAGTCCTGAAGCCCTGCAATCTGATGTTGTTCCATCAATGTTCCCTGGTTCAAGCTGGATGTAGATGCCACATCCTGGGAGGACGAAACAGAGAGGACTGCTCGGTGAGCAGCAGCCCTATTGAATATGTTAATATAAAATTAAATATAAATACAAAATTGAATGAGAAATGACATGAAAGAAGAGTAGGAATTGTAGGACTGAGTTCACACGTACTAATCACATGATGTATGTGCTATGCAAAATTGCAAAATAGCATCGCCCATAGGATGTGGCTGGAAGTCAAGATAAAGTAGACGGAAATCAACTTGTGAAGATCAAATTCTGCTGTATAAAGAGAATAGACTTGACAGCCTCAATACAACAAGTTGGTCATCCTGTCACCATTATGCACGGCCTTTACAAGTTTCTGCTTTTCCATGTTCTGGCATTTCTCGGACAAAACGGTAAGATGCATAATCTGACTACTTGTTTTCATCCTGAAAATGTGATATTTACTCATTTTAACTTCTTTTCATTTTCGTATGGTTTTAGAACTTGGGAGTGCAATCATAGATGGGAAAAAAGCCCCAGAGAAGTCAATGCTGTATATGGCCTCGGTGCAGGACAAAAATGGTCAGCATATATGTGGAGGATTCCTTGTCAGTAATGACTTTGTGGTCACTGCTGCGCACTGTGATGTGTGAGTTACATTTCCTCTTCCAGCATTCGTTCTTTCATTTGATGTTGTTTACTGTTGGCACAACTTGAGAAAATCCAATAACAACCTCCCAATTGTTACTTTTTCAGGAAAATGAAAGCAAAGGTTGTTCTTGGCACCCACAATCTCAAGCAGGTTGAGAAAACAGTAAAATACATTAAAAAGATCTACAGACACCCATTCTATGAGAGTACCACACTAGAGAATGACATCATGCTCCTCAAAGTAAGTATATATTCATTCAACCAAGTAGTTGACGAGTAGTGCATTTTTACACATGATTTGCATTTGGTCGTTAGGTTGGTACGATTGATTTCAACACTTGAAACATTTCCGGTGGGGGTAAATGTTAAAAAGGGTTGTGATTAAAATGTCCCTGAAATGCAAAATGGCAAATTATGTCATTTGAACCTAAAAAAAAAAACACAGCTCTATCGCAACCAGTGTAGGATACTGTACCACTGCTAACAATAACCTTCATTTAAATGATTCATCAGCTCCGATTTCTAGCAATTGTTTAATTAAAGTCTTCATTTTTACTTTTTGGATTGTGTGTGTCTCCAGCTGGGTGGGAACAATAACTGGCACAATAAAGGACAACCAATTCAACTTCCGACTTCTGAAATAAACATCACTGAAAAGTGCAGTGTAGCAGGATGGGGTTTGACTGAAAGTAAAACAGCTGGTGAGCTGAGGGTGGTGAATGTGTCTATCATCAACCGGGACGCCTGTAAGAAGGAATGGTCTGGTCTTCCTGCCAATGTTATCTGTGCAGAGAAAGGATTGTGTAAGGTATGTTTTCTGTATGTTTATTTAAAAAATGTGGTTTCTATTCCAAAAATGTATCAGCATCTTACATCCTCTTGAATGAACAACTGAAGATATTTCCTGCTCACAGGGTGATTTGGGTGGTCCCCTGGTGTGCAACGGGATTCCTGTTGGTGTCGCATCTTCCTACAAAAATGGAGACTGTAATGCTCTCAACGTCTACACGGATATCTCAGAGAGTCTTACCTGGATCAAGCAGACTCTAAAAAAATAATGATTGTTAAATCTTACACAAAGCTTTGCTTCAGCATACTTTAATTGTATTTGGGAGGGGAAATTGTGCAGGGTTTTTTACCTGCAAAGAGGATTTTTTGGTGCGCCCCCCAAGGAGGTTTTAGCCAGCCAAAATGGAAAATCACCAGCATCAAAATGGTGAGAACTGGGGGAAAAAAATAGCAATTCAAATCCTCTCTAAATGTGTTTAAGAGTAATTTAAAATTAAATCAAACAACCGTTGAACAAGCAGAACATAAACTTGAATATGAGAGTCTGGCTGTACCAGACTCTCCCTCTGATTTATTTAAATATTAATGTCATTTTTGTTAAGCCAGTTTTTTAATTGGGGTTTCATTTACTCAAGCATGATATACATTTTTGTTGATCAAATTGTCAGAAATAACAGGCAAATGCATATAGATTTTTGTCAAATAAGGTAACAGACTCATTGCCTTTACTGTACGCTAACCGGTGATGCTTACTGCTGCGCGTGTCTGAGTCGCTCTGTCAGTGCTCCCTCTTCAACGGAAAGGCAAAATAAATAAATGAGTGTCTCAACAAATGGTTTTCTCTGTCCTTTATTAGAACACACAAATGCTGTTTGAATTCTGTTATAAAATCTGTTTTCCAGGAACCCACAAAATGTCTTAGGTGTGACGTACAGTAGTATGTAGAGCTCGTGTAACTGGCTTGTGTTGGCAGATGTTAAGTAAGTAAGTAAGTAAGTAAAATTTATTTATAAAGCGCTTTTCACAGATAAAATCACAAAGTGCTGTACAACAGAATAGGTAGAACAAACAGTATAAAATGCATATACATATATCAAAAGAAAGGGACGCTAGTGAGAACCCATCAACCAAAAGCTTTCCTAAATAAGCAAGTTTTCAGATCCTTTTTAAAAGAGACAACAGAGTCAGCCAGACGCATGGACAGGGGCAGGGCGTTCCACAGTCTGGGAGCAACAGACTGGAAAGACCGGTCCCCTCGGGTCTTATAACGAGTCTTAGGGACTGCAAGCAAATACTGGTCAGAGGACCGAAGAGTCCGGCTAGGGAAATACGGCTTCAAAAGGTCTCGGATATACTGTGGGGCCTGACCGTTTAAGGCCCTGAAAGTCAGCACTAAAATCTTAAAGTCGATCCTGAATTTTACAGGGAGCCAATGGAGAGCCGACAAGACTGGAGTGATATGAGACCTTCGAGGGGCACCTGTTAAAAGTCTAGCAGCAGAATTTTGAACAATTTGCAGTTTGTTCAAAGCAGACATATTCAGACAGGTAAACAGTGTTCAATGTTCATTCATTTGAGTTTAAGAGGCTTTATTACAGAAAGGCAGATCATTACAGAAGCAGTGTGTTGATGCTTGATAACATCAATAAAATATAATGTGTTAATTAACCTAACTGGAAAAGAAACAAAGCTATTGCAACTCTTTTACTCTTTAACTCATAACCATGACCTCATCATTATGTAATGTATAATATATCTCAATGTCTCCTTAGAATAAAGTTAAGCTCAGCTGAAGGGTAATGATGACTGAGAATCAATTAAGAATGAAACAGTCCTATACAGTAAAATACCAACATTATGATATTCCGGCAACAGGAAACATTTGAAGTGGTATAATACCAGTAATATTATATGAACAACATTATATGGTAAGACATTATATGGTAAGCCATAAGTAAAACAGAAATTACATTTCTTTAATATTACAGAAAATAAAATAATAAAATATCCAATGATAATATAAGATTTAAAAAAACTCAAATAATAAACAAATAAGAAATGTTCACAATAAAAAATGTGGTTAAGTTAGTAAAAGGCCTTTTTTAAATACGATTTTTGAGAATGTGATTCAAAAGATGTCACTGACTCTGCAATTCTCAGACCCTCAGCAGGGATCTCTAGAACTTAGGGGCCTGGGACGCAAAAGCCCGGCCACCGTGAGTCTTGAGCCGTGTGTCCGTGTTCAGTAAAATCTTAAAATCAATTCTAAAACTGCGTGGCAACCAGCGAAGAGAGGCTAAAACAGGGCGGATATGATCATGTCTTCTAGTATGTGATAAAGCCGAGCAGCTGAGTTTTGTACCAAAGACAACAAAGAGTTGCAGATAGCACTAGAATGGGTTATTAACAAGAAATTATTATTATGTCAAAGTCTAAAAGCATTGTATTTGGTACAAATCATTCCTTGAGCTCTAGACCTCAGCTGAATTTGATGCTGAATAATGTAGCTGTTGAGCAAGTAGAGAAAACAAAGCTTCTTGGCGTTATTTTAGATTGTAAACTGTTGTGGACAAGGCATATAGATTCTCTTGTTGTAAAGATGGGGAGGCATATGTCTGTCATAACACCACACTTGACCAAACAAGTCCTGCAGACTCTAGTCTTATCACATCTAGACTACTGCCCAATGATATGGTCAGGTGCTGCAAAGAAGGATCTAGGAAAACTGCAGCTGGCTCAGAAAAGAGCAGCTCGTCTTGCCCTTCAATGTCCACTTAGATCTAATGTAAACAACATGCGTGTCAATCTCTCCTGGTTGAAAGTTGAGGACAGACTATCAGCATCACTCCTGGCTTTTGTTAGAAACATTAAATTGAAAATGACTAATTGTTTGTATAGTCGACTTACATGTAGCTCTAACACACATAAATACCCCACCAGACATGCAACCAGAGGTCTTTACAAAGTTCCTAGAGCCCGAACACAATCAATGCAACGTACAGTACTGTATCGAGGGATGGTTGCATGGAACTCACTTCCGGCTGAGATTGCTAAAGCACACAATAAATCAAGCTTAAAGCAACATCTAAGGGCCCTAAGACTGTAAACATATTTTGTAATTACTTTTGTACTTTTTTATGTATGGGAATATTTATATGTATACAAAGATGCTGTAAATTTTAACTTTTCTATATTCTGCGCTTACGTATTTAGTGAAATATTTATAAGAGTATATGAAGAGGAATATGTAGTTATAGTTGTCAGTAAATATAATGCTAGTTATACTGCTCTTATTTTTATATCAGGTGGTTGTTTTTTGTCTGAAAACGGCTTATTGTTTGTTGTAATGTTTTGTGTGGACCTCAGGAAGAATGAGGACCCTAATAAAATAAAATCAAAGCTGAAGGGGTGAGATGGCTTAATCATAAGCTATGATTTAACTTATTATATAGCTCAATGTATCCTTAGAATAAATCTATGCAACCTCAGCTGACGGGTAATGATTAATGAGAATCAATTAAGAAGAAGCTACTGCATTGTGTTCTTTCAGACAAAAGGGAAAGTTGTAAATGGTATTGTACCAGTTATAATATAAAAATGTATTTATTTTATCCAGAGGCCATTTCAGCTGGAAAAAACGTCAAAGTCAATCACTTCAGCCACTGTGTGCTAAGTCTCTGGCCTGCAGTATCCCCAGTGCATGAGATTCACTTTCATGACACTTCACTCAAAGACGTGAACATGTGAAAACACAGATCTTGCATTGTGTTTATTGAGGCAGTAATACCAGTAATAGTATATGACCAACATTATATGATAAGATATGTTGCAGTTTGGTGTCTTTGGTGAACATCGACACTCACATCTTATGTTGGAAACTGTGGTTACTGTAGTTCAGTACGTCACAATTCAAAAAAATGTGGGCTGTGTGTCAAGTACATCTCCACTAAAGAGCCTTAGTGGTGCGTCTGTGTTATCTCCTTCTTACATTCCTCTAAATAAAGTTGTGTGAATACAACCATTCCGTGTAAAAACAAAACCTCATTTTAAATCCTGTAATATTTTGTTTCCTGCAGTAACATTCTCCATCAAGAGATACAAAATTATATTTAAGTTAACAAAACGATGCAAATGGTCTTTGTGTATTGTTCATTAAACTTAACAGTGTTATTCAAATCTAAAAATGGCAAAGACTTGTTTAAACATTTAATACAGTTTTACCTGTGTATTTGGAAAATGATACATTCAATCCCACACAGCTGAGAAACTCAGTTGCATGTTTGAGCAGACTAATTCTGACTGCATTACACAAAACCACATTCTTTCGTAAGAGGACTCTTTTTCAACACAACAGTGATGTAAACTGATGAAAAGGGGAAATAACTCTAATTTTGCAAGATTTAAATCTAAGCACTAACATTGAGGATTAAACCACAACCTTATAACAATCCCCCCCATACACACATAATGGCAACTACCATTTATCAAAAAACGTTTACCTTTGCTATATGTCTAACTTTGGGTCGATCATTAGACATGATTTGTGCGTGAGACACATATAGCAGTTTGAGCCCTCAGAGCATTTTGGGCCTCAGTATAGCCGTTACAACAGCAACTGTTTCTTGCATCAATAATGTAACCCTGTTTTGAAAATCTGAAACCACATCTTTTGTTACCCCACCGACAACTTCTCAAGAAGCTCAACAGCATGTTGGCAAACACACTGAAGCAACAAAGACCACAAAATAAGCAAGACCTATCTTCTCTAAGAATTATAAAACCATACGTTGAGGGTGTGGATTTGACCAGAGGCCATGGCAACCAGCTACATACTACTGCTGTTCTTTGTCCTAAATGGTAAGCTATCTATACAAGACATATACATCTGCATTTACTACAAACCGAAAAATAACTTGGATGAACATTAGCAAATAATGACTGACGGTGTTGTGCTTCAGGAGCGGATGGGTCTCGTATTGTCGGAGGCAGAGATTCTGTCCCCCAATCGCGCCCCTACATGGCCTCGCTGCAAGTCCAAGGAAACCACATCTGTGGGGGAGCCCTGGTGAGAGAGGACTTTGTGCTCACAGCAGCACATTGTAAGATACCCAAGTAAGAATTCAAAAACAAACCAATATCCTTTTCCTATTTTCATTGCCGCTGCTTGTTTCATTACATGTCAAATCGGTATGAAGATCAACGTGCAGGGAGGTTTCCAGTTTGCCAAATTTGCCAATGCATCACATTAAACATTGCATTTTTTTTAATTTCTTTGTCAAACTAATGTCACAAGCAGAACCATTTTAAAAACGTTTTTCTTGGTACAGTCAGGGATGCTCTCTTTGACAAAAAAAATGAAGGCAGTCAAATGTTCACTTTGGTGAAGTACCGTACAACTCTCTGCGAAGTGATTGTTGCACCTGTACAGAAATCAGGCCCGGATTGGCTAATCGGGAGCACCGGGAAAATTCCCGGTGGGCCGGTCTATTTTTTTGGCCGCGAGGGCCGTTGTTGTCATGGCACTGGGTTGAAATATGGATGCTGTCCCTATGGCTGCCTGCGCTCACAGCAGCCCCACTCTTTTTATTCATTATTTTATCGCAGTCCCACTCTTTTTTATTTAATATTTTCTCGCAGAGTGCAGCCTGCAGGTTAATGATGACGTGATTATCTTTTGACTCCCCCCCCCGACACGGCACCTTGCAAGTTGCTTAAAATAAAAAAGTCAGATAACAATAACAGAAAGCGCAAAGGCGGCGCTGAAAAGGCCAGAATAAAAAAGAAGAAAGTTTTGGAAAGTGATGCGGCCAAATCTTCTAAGCTGAGCACATTTTTCCTCAAAACAACAAATGAAGACGACGAGGCCGGTAAGTAAGCTAACGTTTAGGTAGTTAGGAGCAGTGCAAGATGCAAAACAACGTTGTCTGCAAACCACTAGTCCGGTTTGCTGCTAACAGTGACGAGCAGCGAGACCCGGTAACGTTACGTTTGCTCCAGTCATGAGCGCAACACACCAGAGCCCTGCTCAATGAAACATGTCCTGAGATTATTATACATTAATAACAATGAATCATTAATGAAACTGACTTGACTTGATTTGAAAGCTTTGTAAAAAGGGGATAGGCTATTTGTGGTGAGAAATAAATGTAAAACATGTCATTTAGTGTCAGAAACAGACCCAGGTGTGAAGAGACTAATGCTCTCACTGTGAGACACAGGCAAGCTGCTGATGTACCATAATGTGTGAATAACTGAAAATTATCACTGAAAAAAATGCTTTTCTTACTTAGTATCTTACTTGTTTCCAGTTCAAATATCTAAATATTCTTAATTCAAGATACATTTACTAGACAAGTGAAATTATGTCGTTTTCTGAAAAAAAAGTTAAATAATTTTGTTTTTTTTCTTGTTGCTTAAAACAAGCTAAATCTAAAACAATTATTTTTGACAGATAATGTGTTTTAAGCAAAAATCACTTAATTTTGAGGTGTTTTTTCATACTTGTTTAGTAAATGCATCTTGATGTAAGATTTTCTTTTAGATATTTGGACACATTAGTTACAATATAACAACTTTCTATGCCCAAGTGTTACTAGTGACCCATTATGTTTTTAATCAAACAATAGTGAATATACAAAGCTCACGATTGAAAGGGAATAGGATAAAAGTAATATGAATTAAGCCTTTAGTTGTGAACTAAAGTGGGCCGGTCTAAGGCATGAAACTCCAGGGCTGAAAATGAGTCCCAATCCGGCCCTGACAGAAATGAATGGAAACTTATTAAATTATACTTTGAAAGTGGTCAGAATGTTTTCTCTATACAAACACAGAGACCAATGTGGAAAATTATTTATGTCAAGGGAGATTGTTAGCAGCCTTAAAATCTTATCTAACATCCAGTCATCATTCAATTGTGATTTCTAGACCATTCACAGTAGTACTTGGAGCTGATTCCCTGACCGCTAATGAGCCTACAAAGCAGGAGTTCAGTGCAATCCGATCCATTCCACATCCCAAGTATGACGGACATGCAAATGATATCATGCTCCTGAAGGTAAGGGTGGATTGTTGCTTACTACACTGTCAGCTTTTAAGAAGAATTCTCTTCATTACTGTTTCTAGTTTGAACAAAATGTGATGTTACGATTACAAAAATCTAACACAGTTAACATTTTTTCTTGTCTCAGCTCGACCGTAGTGCCCAACTGACTACAGCAGTGCAGCTGATTTCTTTGAAAGCCAGCAGGCTGAATACATCTAGTCAGTGCATCACAGCTGGCTGGGGGGATATAGCTGATAACGGCACCTTGCCAATCAGGCTTCAGGAAGTCAACGTAACCACCCTGCCACAGCAAACATGTCGCAAGAAATGGAAAACGGTTCCTATCACCAGGACTATGGTTTGTGGCGTTGGGGCCCGCAGCTTTCAAGGCTTCTGCTCGGTAAGAGAATACACTGGCAAGACATGGATCAGGCATTCATACTAACCTTTGAAGGAGTTGTCTGTATAATGTTGGAGAGACAATAAACATCTTCTTAAAAACCTGAGATTATTGTGTCAATAGAAAGATCTTTCTTTTTCCTGTTGCAAAATGATGCCACCGTAAATTTAGGTGTGCAGTAAGCATAATACTGAGCACAGAAAGAAATGTCACACAGGCTATTTAAACCCTACTATGTCGAGAAAGGCGTACCTTATATGTCTTATTTAATATCTCCAGATCAATAAAGTGTAGAGACTTACTTTGTTTTTGTTTAGAAGCAGATAAATCCGCCATTTCAACAAAGTCCTCTGACTATTGTAGGCCATCCAGAAGCTTTTTTTGGAATTACAGTGTCTTTGTAACATAAATAAATAATGATGAATCCAAAAATCAAAAAACAAATCTCCGTTTCGCTCCGCGATCTTTCAACCCAGTTTTATTTTTTGCTTGCAGCCATATAGCTCCAGCTTTCAGGCAATATGTTTGGTGTCTTTGTAGCCCTTTCAGAAGCTTAGCAATCCAGCTAAGACTTTTCGGAGACTTTGCACGAGTAAATCCAAAGCGATAAATCCATCTGAACGGCTATTTAGTCATCGTCGTGTAGGAAAATAATAATAATCTTCTCCTCGCTTCGCTTACGGCAGGATTCAAGATGGTGCTGACTGACGGGTCTATTAACTAGTGCTGTCAAATGATTAAAATATTTAATCGCAATTAATTGCATTAATGTCATAGTTAACTCACGATTAATCGCAATTAATCACACATTTTTATCTATTCTAAATGTCCCTTGATTTCTTTTTGTCCCATTATATTTTCTCATTTTAATGCTCTTATCAACATGGAAAAGTGGATCGGCTTGCTTTGTGCAAATGTTTTTTTTTTTATTGAAAACAACATTGGCATATACATTCACATTCACACTTGGAGCTAATAATCTTTCACACAATGTAACACTGTTACCTCGATTTTCCATTGCAGATAGTACTGCCTCATGCCTGAGGCGAGCGTTGCTCATCGTCATAGCGACTATGGTTTCCCCCGACTCATTTCCTGGTTGTCCTTCTCCATAAACAACGTAAAATCAAGGAGAGGGGTAACTTTTCCTGCTCCAGATTTCCCACCGTGGTCAGAAAGAACAGAGAAGACACTTTGTTTCTCTCACTATGACTCTAGAGTCGCTACTCACTCCGAAGCTAATCGCCGTGACGAGCCTACAGTAGCTACGCGGCTCGCAAGCCCAAACAAGTGTGTGCGGCCGGCCACGCCAAGACCCGCCCTTCAATCACTACTATTGGCCAGGCGTCCAAGGTAACGTAACCCCATTTGTTCAGGTCCTATCCCCTGACCAATCCGCTATCCTAACCTTAACCACTCCAGGTGAAATGCCTAACCCCAACCAATCGAGCTGCTTCGTAGGGCTGGACATGGCGTGGCCATAGTGGGATTCGTAATTTTGCCATCCGTGTCTGTTTTGTTTCCGGTCTAGCTAGATCCGCCTGGAGGCTGTCACAATGGCGGACACAACGGCGGACACAACTAACATTTTTGGATAAAAAGCGTATGGAGTTTTCTGAGAAAAAAACTAAATAGTATAGTTTTGATAGTTACAGAGCTTATCTTTCTTTCCCCTGATTGCCAAGACTTGGGAGAACAATTTTCAAACACCAAAAGTCTTAGTCATTATTATTCTCTGTGTGATTTCAATACATTTCTGTGAGATTTAATTTCCGTTTAGTCTTTTCTTTTGTCTTTAGAGTCATATAACAATTTATGCATTTATGTGGCATCCCTGCAGCATACATATTCTGATAGCCCAGGTTCTCCTGAAAGAAATTATGTCTAGAACTTGATTGTGCAAAACAGGGTTGCGGTTATATAACCATTATTACACAAGGAGACCAGGCTAACCAAAGATAGGGGAAAATGGCTTAAACCTCAGAGAAGACAAAGTACACCCTCTGTTAAGTGTCTGATCTTTTTTGTTAAAGGGGGATTCAGGTGGTCCATTGGTGTGTGATGGAGCTGCTGCAGGCGTTGTCTCCTTCTCCGGCCGTCGATGCGGAGACCTCAAGACCCCTGATGTCTACACACGCGTATCATCCTTCAGAGAATGGATTACAAGTGTGTTGAACAACAATTAGGCAAATTAGATGAAATGGTAATGTGTCAATATGCTTGATTAGGATGTCATTTTCAAGACAAGGCTCGTTGTGATATACAGACATGTGGTGTGTAATGTTGTTTAATATCTGCTTATGCTGTGTTTGTTCAGATGAGGTGATAAATTATGTTTTTGTCACCACCACTTGTCATCTTTTGTTTTCGTTATACAGTATGCATTGGAATAGGTCAGACAAAACTCTTCGAAACAAACAACTTTTTATTCTGAAATTTCAAAGTACACTGAGTTGAATGTAATAATGAAATGAAAAAGTAAGGCAAATTCCCATGCACTCACTCACTTTTATTGTATCAAACAATGGGTCAAACAGTGGCACCACCATAAATCAGTGTACTCTATCATTACAGCTTTGGAGAAAAAAATACTTTATGTGTCAATGTTTTGTTTGTGTTTGCATATTAATTAAGTAGGTAGCTTCATTATTGCAGAATAAATGTAATAGTTTCATTTGATTAACAATAAAGGTGATTGGACAGCTGAACAGGCTTGGAATTCAGTTGAAGTACAAGTCTGCTCTGGTTTATTGGCATTTCTTTAAACCAATCACAATCATCACGGACGCAGCATAATAGCCCCGGGAAGGAACTTGTTTTGGTGGAACATGTGTACGTTCAAAAGTTGGTTTTGTTGTGCGAGAGAAAACTCAGATTGGACAGATCTAGCTAGCTGTCTGGATTTACCCTGCAGAGATCTGAGGAGCAGTTATCCATAGTCCTCATAAATCAACCAGAGTTTTAAATTCCAACACAAAGAAAGCGGAAGTACAGACATCAGCGAAAAGACATGCATCCAGCGGAATTTCCTGCGGCATCTGAACAATCCCGGAAGTGGATATAGACTATGTGCAACTTGTAAACTGCAACTGGAATATGCAACTTTATAATGTAATTAGTAACATAATGATAATATAGGTACAGGTGATAGTGGTGCATTGAAATACGCTGTTTTCTGTAAGATGTCATTTGGGACAAAGTTTGAATACCTTGCTGTAAAGGCAGGTGGCACATGCCCATCTGATATTCCCAATTATTTGCCCATATTCACTAACCCTGAATGTGCAATTAATTAATAATCTTTCCACATACATACCTGGACACTCTTCTTCTTGTTCTTCTTGTTCTTCTTCTTCTTATTTTATTTTTATTTTTATTTTTACTTTTATTTTTATTTTTATTTTTATTTTTATTTTTATTTTTATTTTTATTTTTATTTATATATATATATATATATATATATATATATATATATATAACATATTGTATACGCTGTCTGTCCCTTTAAGTCAAATTGTAGGCTTTCGCGTCACAGAAAATCCCGAGCTCTTTGGCTGCTGTTGTCTGTTGTGTACTTTTTCTATGACTTTTTTACATCAATCATGCGCACTTATACCGTAATTAAACTATTTACTAAAACACTCGAACGCCGCATGCACCACTGTCTCCAGAACACCTGTGTGTAGGTTAACTCCGGTCGTTAAAAGTTCATGTCATTGTCATTAAAACACCAATTCCCAGTGTTCATTGCGGGCGTGTTCATGTCCTTGTATGTGGTCTGATAAACGAAAGCTCGCTGGGAAGTAGAGTCTCGTCACTGCATCTCCCATTTTCCACAGGTTTTGTGAATCGCGAGATTTACATAGGCGGGTTGGTGTGTGGCAGCATTTTTCTGCCAGACGAACTGAACAATACTGATATGAAATCTGCGTAAAGGTAATGAAGACATGTTTCGCGGGTAGAATAAGGCTGTTGACACCCAGTTGCTGCTGGTGTTCGTTACCTGCCGCCAGGCACACCAAAAAGCGGATGTAGCTAGCCGCCTCCACTTATCCTACAGTAACATCTGCATTGAGGTAGAGCTAGGACAGACGAGCGTTATTGATAAGCTACAGTGTGAGGTGTAGGTGTGTTGGATTTAGTCCAGGACAGGTGGTATACGGCATGACTTATAGCGTAGTGTATCGAGCTCGCCTCATCAAATTGTACATATGTATGTTGCTAATGTCAAAGTTATTTGTACTAAAATGTAACCGGCTAACGTTACATACTGTAATTCTTCAGATACAGTGAAATGGCTGACATTTTCTTGAAGTTGTGTCCGCCAGATTCTTATATTAGCTTTTTAATCCTTAACTGAGGCGAGATTTGTGCCATAAATAATGACGAACTACACAGTCTCGCCTCCGTAGACTGTGCATTACAAACAGTGACCTCCATGGCTGTGTAGTTAACGTTAAAGCAAATACCCAGGAAGTTATTCTATCATGCTAATCTATTGGCTGTTGGAGTTGTCAGTCAGGTGCTGAGCAGCCTGTCACAGGTCTCTTTAGACAGGCCAGCCTCTCAGCTGAAGCAGAGGCCTTCCTCATGCTGTAGTTAGTACAGTACATGTAAAGTTTGGCAGCTCAGAACTCACTCACATAATAACTAAACTTTGACCTGTCTTTCTCTTAATCAGTAGCCTTTGACTTTCTGGAGGCATGTCCAAGAAAAGGGGCAGGTATGTAGAAACAAAGCTACCGTTCATACCATCACATGATGCCATTAATGGTGGTTTTAGAATCTAATGTAACAGTAAAACTACAATGTCACAAACAGCTGTATAATAAAGTGATTAATCCAGGTATACAGTTCTGGAAATAACTATCTTAAATCAGATTTACACCAGGAATGAATGTAAAAACAGAAGAAATATTGCATTATGATTGAAATAATCAGATGCATATAAAATAGTGAAAAAGGTTTTGAGGGTGGTAACAGCAGACATCTTCTAATTCATCCTGTTTTACCAGAAAGCGGAGTAGCGGGGAGCTGAGTGACACATTGACCCCAGATCCCAACAGCATTCTGGGAGTCCGCATTCAGCATAACTGGCGCGAGAAGGGGAACCAGAGCAAATGGAAGGGAACGGTACTCGACAGGCTTAGTGTGAACCCTTCTCTCTTCATGGTGAAGTATGACGGCTTTGACTGCGTCTATGGCATCGAGCTGTTTAAGGACGACAGAGTGTCGAACCTGCAGGTCCTGTCGGAAAAAGTTGGTGAGTTAGAAAGCCTCTCTTTTAATCTGTGCCAGCTGGTTTGAAATAATTCACGTTTCAGAATCTGTTGTGAACCAAGACAAACATTTTTCATATAATAAAAGTGATAAATAAATTAAGGTGAAATGCACTTTTTGCTGCAGTCGGGTTACAGATTGTCATCTTTTTAACTTGTTTTGATATTGTATTTCCGTTGGCGGCTGTATCTCCACAGTAAACAACAAGATCAAGATACCTCCAGGGGCGGAGGAGCTGGTGGGCAAAGCTGTGGAGCATCTGTTTGAAAAGGAGGATGGAGAGAAGAACGAGTGGAGAGGCATGGTCCTCTCTAGAGCTCCGATCATGACCAACTGGTATTATATCACTTATGAAAAGGACCCCGTGCTTTATATGTACCAGCTGTGGGACGACTATGCTGACGGAGACCTCAGGATTCTGCCTGAAGCAGGTACTGGAGATTTGTGTATGACAAAGACAGATTGATACTTCACAAAGCTATATTAAGTCTTTAATAATTGTGTCCTTAGGCTTTATAGATCAAGATCTGCTATGTGACGTAAATTACATTTCCACTCTGGAGGACTGTTAAATCTGTTTTGAAATGGATACCATGTGAGTTCACCAGCAGCCGTTGGAAGTCTGTAGTCCTCACAATCAGGGGCGTTGACTCCAAGTAGCAAACCGGCAAGATGACATATTTTAAAAGTGAGCACTTCTTGCAGCCATGGACACACAGACCCTCCTGACGGCGTATGTCAGTCATGAGCTTGGAGTTAAATCAGGTGGTGTTTTCCTTGGGGACATTAGGTATTTATGGTCACGATGTTCAATAATTAAGAGCCAAGACTCGAATCACTGGTTTCACCAAACAACTGATTCTGGAGCTGTTCCAGAGGCAATGGCTTGGTTTGAACATGCACACGTTGCTGCATCTAATTTGAGAATACTCAAATGATGCTGCCTGGCACACATATACATTCACAGTAACACCTAATCAAGTGTAATTCAGAATACTGATGGATTATGCAAGATGCTAAGGCCATAACGCGTATAGTTTATTTGAGTCTGTCATGATAAAAACAAAACGACATACAGGTTTCTTACACTTGTCTGGAAAGTCTTGACAAGTCTGGAGATTCTTTTTCATTCCTAGCTTTGGAATATATTGAAGTAATAGTGAAATCGAGAAAATGGGACTGGAGAATACAATTGTCTGCAGTGTTTCCCCTAGGATTTATTTTAGCTGTGGTGGCAGATGGCAAATGAGCAGAGCTGAGTTTGGTAAAACAGCGCATGGACGAGAGCAGACAGCAGATTAAAATATCACTTCCTACATGTTTATGCCGGTCTATACAGGTGAGTGCATTGATAATTATCGACTTTTTACTCACAATGGTTTTACCGTAACCTACTTACAGTAACGAGACTAGCGTTCATCTGCCCCCCCAGCGGCCGTTGGTAATCCTCGGTATCGTTCCCAGGTGCTGCGCGTGTTTTAGATGTGTGAGAGCGTTAACGTTAACACACATCTCGGCTGCGTGTGTGTGGCGTGCAGGCAAGAATCCCGGCATGTGAATAGAGACGGGGCTGGGTTTGTGCTCTACCTGTGAAGCGCGTGTCCGCGCTATTCTCCGACAATCAACATTGATACCGTGGCGTGGCGGCAGAAATTTAACTGTGGCGGTGCGCCACTTGCCAATCAACGTAGGTGAAACACTGGTCTGTATACTTCTAATGAGAGAGAGAGGATGGGCACTTTCTTTGTTTTGTGATAACAATGAGATGGACCATTTAAAGAATAACACAGAACCTCCTGGATTTAACCCTTGTGTTGTCTTCCCGTCGACCTGCAACGTTTTGTTTTTATGGGGCAAAATATTAAACAAAAATTGGTCGACACTTTTCCCAACGTTTTTGTCACTTTTTCTGATGTTTTGTTGGTGGGTTTATGTGGTTTTTTTTTTATTTTTCCTCTTTTTTCCCATTTTTTAAATATTTTTTATACATTTTGTGTGTGTGTTCTTGTATAAAAACATTTTTTCTTCAAAATGCTATAAAATGGCAAAATAACACCCAAATTCAATGAAAGTAGTGAACTGATCATTTATTTTACGGAACCGTCCACGTTATTTTTTATTTTTTTGACAATGTGGTTGAAATAAACTCACATTTGTGTGGTGAGTTACACACAAGCACATTTCAAACTAACACAGTCTTAACTGAAATGTAATGTTGTAATGTTTCACTCCTCAGAAAACAAACACCTGTTGCCTGCAGACAGGAAGCCCGGAGAAGAGACGGAGAGTCTGGTGGGGAAACAGGTGGAGTATGTTACTGACAAGGGTGTGAAGAGAACAGGCCTGGTCATCTACCAGGTCCCAGCCAAGCCCTCTGTCTACTATATCAAATATGATGATGACTTTCATATCCATGTCTATGACCTGGTGAAAACCACCTAGAGATACTGTAGTGGACTCCCTCTCTCCAGGCCCCCTCCCCCCCCCCCCACCCCCTCTCCCCTCCATCTGCTTCTGTTCCACTTATCGTTATAACCTGTTATCCAAAGCCATGCAGGGTTGAATAGTTATATGCTTTATTGTTCATAAGAAAGTGCAATCTGTTTTTCATATGCACAGCAGAACTGTAGCACCGCTATACTTGGCTATTTCGAGCAGATGGGAGAATTATTTTGCTGCTTTACTTTATACTTTAAGTTTGGACAGTCCAAGATTGCACTGCCCAACAGCGGCAAAGGGCAGTTGTTACTGCATTTGTATTGTTGTCCTTGATATACTTGTTGATCAGTCCAGTTCTTATCTTAATTAAATCCCATTATGACTAAATAAGCTGCTCAAAGTGTTCTTTTAAAGACACTTTTCTTTGGAACATCTAAACAGCTAGTTAGTACAACTGCACGATATGGGGAAAATATCTAATTGTGATTATTTTAAATGATATTGCAACTCACAATAATGGAGGGAATGATCAAGAAATTACCATTGTGTCATTTTTGCAAGGATCTGTACCAAACAAAGATTATTTTTAAGTCTGTAGAACACAACATCTCTGCAGCACCACAATACTTAATTCAGAATGGTATTTATTTCGTCTTTAACAGATATTACGCTCCCAGCACACACACACACACACACCCTTGCGATTTGGATATTGCACAAATCAATAATGCGATTTTGATAACATTTTTGATTGTTTATTTATTAATTTTGTGCAGCCTACTTGGAAACATGATATGCATTTATTGCATTACATGGGCAGATAAATTTGTGTATTGTATTTATCTAACCATATATTATCAAATGCAGTGGGAAGGAAGGAAGGAAGGAAGGAAGGAAGGAAGGAAGGAAGGAAGGAAGGAAGGAAGGAAGGAAGGAAGGAAGGAAGGAAGGAAGGAAGGAAGGAAGGAAGGAAGGAAGGAAGGAAGGAAGGAAGGAAGGAAGGAAGGAAGGAAGGAAGGAAGGATCGATCACCTGAATGGGGGCCCTTATATTTACAAAAGCCTTAAATGAATACTGCTTATGTGGAAATATACTCCTGCACCTTTGCACCATATTTAGCATTGTATAAGATCCTTTGCAGTGGTGATGAAGATGCAGTTTGCTAAATTCTTATTTCAATTTGATCCCACACAAATCATAAAGTGCCTTCCGGCTTGTCACTTTTGCAATATTGTACATACTGTTTCTCCGACTGTCTACGCTCTTACTGAATCCTTGCGTATAAAGGCTGCTTTTTTTGGTTTTCATTCAGAAGTGGTGACACTGACAGCTTCAGGAAAGTTTTGCAACCATTAGTTTATATTAGTGCTGGGTTTTGCTCTTAATGCAGTATAAAAATGTTCTTTAAACATCACACACATCATCATTGGTTGTATAAGCTTACTGTTGATCTTGTGGGGAGCACTTTAATGTATAAAGTTTACATGTTTATGGTACGCTATATAGTTTCCCCCAAAATGCTTTTTCCTTGAAGAGCAATTGTGGCAGAATACATGCTTTATATCATACGCATGAAGAAAAAAGAAAAAAAAAAAACGTTGCAATACATTCTCAGATGACAGTATTTAATATGTACAACTTGTGTAAAATGCCTTGTAATGTTGCCTGTAGTGGTTACTCTCATTTATACGAATATGTCATCAAAACACCACCAGCTTTTAGTGAAAGGGTTGTTTTATTTACATTAATTATAAACTGAATATTTAACATAAGGTATAATCAACTGACAAACCGGTTTGTTTAAAGTAACTAACTCTGGTTCAATTCTTTATAGCCGTCTTTTTGTCTTGCAAACATGACATGTATGCTTGCAGTATTGGTTTCGTCCCAACTTTGTCACTAGTTGCCAAATTGGACTTGGCCCTCTGTCTTCTTCAAGTCACTCCGTGTATCCCTAAGTAAACTAGTCAAATCGGTAGGTGTACCGTTATTTTTAGTTGTCAAAACTCTGCATGCATTATCTGAACAGTGTGTCTGGAGGTATTCAAACTTTATTTCGACAGTAGAGAAGTGACAATGTGTGGCAGAATTGGCCTTAGCATCTTTCTTTAAACCACAGAAACTGTATAAAAAAAAAATAAAAAAAAAAACTGTACATCACCGCTAGTGGTGCTGTGTGGTGTTTGTGTTGTGTAGAGTGGAGTTACAAATGACGTGCTCTTCTTCATGCTTTAAATAACCTCCTGTTCTGAAGTTGTAGCAGCATCAACAGGCAACTTGTGTCATTATTATTCGGTCATGAGTAATAAAGATTTTTGCACATTTGTTTGGTCTTGTTCTTTGAACACACTGCCAGGAACAATGTAGTACGTACTCTGTCTCAATAAATCAAAACTAAAGACTGGATGTGTTTTAAGATTGATGTATTATTTAGTCACAAATGGTGAAACTGCATATATACACAACAGACACTCTCTTCATAACATTGTTTGGGTTTGAGAACAAAGGCCAGTGAAATATTGTATTAGACAACACTGAGCAAAATTAAATTAGGTGGTATACACAAAATGAACAATTTTTTTTTTTTTTTTAAAAGACATTTTGCTTCCTAGCATTATGTACAACTTCCAACCAATGCCACTATCATTTAGAGAACCACATTACCCATTCAGGAGACTGCACTCCTTGCAGCTGAATTTTTGTCTAGCTGTTTTCTTTAATATTGGGCGTTTTCTTCTTTCTTGGGAAGGAGCTACAACTTTCAAAGAAGTCATTTCTCAAGTGCAAAACTCAAAAAGATTGATAAATGTCAGGTTGTCCTGAGAGTTCCTATTCACTTGGTGAGGTCTTTCAGGTACTGCAAACCCTGATTTGTGTATCCAGTTGCTTTTGTTGGAGCCTCTGAAAGAGTTGAAATTGTCCTCCGCACCCCTGCAATGAAATAAAAAGCAATGGTTTGGTTTTAGGCACCGGAAATGTATACAAAGCAAGATAATCATCTCAGAGTCATACTAGTGACGCTGACATTGATTATTGTCCCAATGAAACGCTAACATTATCGCTGCATCTAACAAGTGCACAACCACAATTTAAAATGTTGGCACAAAACACAAGCTCATGACATTAACAAAGATGTGCCCTCTCTTTAAAAAAAAATTTAAATAAGGAACAAGCTTTTCATTCAGTTCTTACCAGAGTTCCACGCCTGAACAGGGGAGAATTCAACCTTGGGCATGGTTGGAAGCTGAGCCTGAGGAGGGAGGGGGGCGTTAGTTTGAAGCAGCAAAATGCTTTGTAGTTATGCTCACTATATTGCATGTTCAAAACCAGTAAATATAATGAGTGAAATGTGAAAAGATATCATTTTGGCTGATCACTTTTCATTCGCAGTATTACAACATCCTGCAGTTAAATAGTGCCTACCAGTGGCAATAATGATGGAGGGGTGCTTCACTAAAAAGTCGGCATATTACTCCAGAATTACACACGGACTAGGAATATGAAACACATAATGCAATTTCAGTGGGGTATTTTGTAGTAATATACTGACACTTAGCTATTGGCTATGTAGGTTACACTAAGATGTCTACCGTTTACTGGCGTTTCTGAAAAGACAACTGGGCAGATGAGATCTGGAGTTAACCGAAGCTCCGTACATTATAGTTCAATGTAAAATGATATTTTACTGAAAATTGTGTTCTTTATAATTTACCAAATAAAAAGGGTCTCTGTGTTCAGATTTGAGCTGGTATACTGCCTCTTCATGCATGAAATAGGCAGGTGCATTGTTATAGAAGAAGAAAGTGGAATCTGTCCAGTGTGATCAGGAAGAAATACTGTCATTTGTACTGGAAATTACATAATCCTTTGTTTATGATGGATATGAATCACTCTGAAAATGGTTGTTTGAAAAAGAGAAGTTCAATTTGGCAACTTATTTAAGAAATCCATGGTTTCAGGAGAACAATTATGTATCACTAAGGGATGGATGGTTACTATTGTTGTTGCTGTTCACTGCTGTACTGTAAATGCATTATGCGTTTGCCTGTCATATTTTCCTTCCTTGTTGCATTATCATGCCTACTAGCCCGTATCTAGGCCGTCCTGGATCAGAACTATGCATAAGCGATTAATCTTATCTGTACCTCCAGGCCAAAGTACTTCATCCATTCGTCTATGGCGGGGGGTATTGCAGCCTTGGCCTTCTCCAGGGCCTCAGATCCTTGCTCACTGCTTCCCAACAGACCAGAGTCACAGGCGACGTAGAGAGCTCCTCCTGCAATGGTCAACTTGGTGGCCAGTCTGAGAATGAAAGAACAGAGACAGTCAGGCAATAACCAAGATTATTCACCTCCGTTTCCATTCAAAACATGTCACACTGACTGAAACCACGCTTGTCGCCTGTTACTATTACTACAGTGCACCACTTATTAAGATTGTACTGTGATGCAAAGAAAAGGATCAGTTAGTTACATAGACAGTAAAAGAAGGTTAGTTAACCTTTTAGCTAGCGTTAGCGAATAAAGAAACTTGGTGTAAATTAGGCCAACGTCCAAATCCAATGTATATAAACTATTTTTACTAGTGAGTTATTGAGTCAACTTGCTATGGAAACCAGTGCACAGTGGTTGAAGATGACAACTGGAAAGCTATCGGGCAACTGACAGTTAACTTAGCATCAGTTAGCTAGCTAACTGGCTAATCGAGCAGCTAACATTAGCACGTAGCTACAGCAGCAATAACGTCAGGCAAATTACGGGTGAAATAAAAAAAATACCAACTTCACTACGGGCAAAATCCTTGCCGCCATGGTCCACTGCAGTGTAGTTTCCTTTAACGTACTGTTGTTCCAAGTACGCCAAAAACAAACTTGAGTGAAGGCTATCTGGATAGCTCTACTGAAGGACAACTCTCCCTGTTTGATCCCTGCGCACACGGGCTGTGTCAATAAAGTTGCCCTTTCAAAAGGAAAGCGTTAAGAGCCGCAGATTCGTTTTTCTTCTTTTTTGAATTTATCGACTTTTATCACAATTTCAACGCCTTGAGTGAAACAAAACAAATAAAAAACATTTAAGGAGGTGTTTTTGATGATCAAACAAATATTATTAGTTACTTTTGTCTGAGATCAGGCCAGGTCTCCAGGGTAAGGTCAAATATGTTACATAATGTTGAGACCATAGGTATGTTTGAGACATCTTAAAAATGGGGATTTAAGGAAACTTTTGGTTCTTGGTTAATGAACGATGAAGGGCTAATAGCAAATTATTAAAGTGGGTTTAGGAAAAGAAGGTGAACTCTGGATCCTTTGATTTGTTTAGAAAATTAGATCACAGCACAAATTAATTTAAGGTTCCATGACCTTAGTGGTCCCCTAATACTATATCTGATGTCTCTTTCCCGAAATTCAGCCACTAGAGCCAGTCACACAATGAGCTTTCCTTAGGATGTGCCATTTCTGTGTCTGCAGCTATTGAGGAGAAGAGATGGGGGGGACAAGGTGGAGGGTGGGGGTGTGCCCTTGACCAACTGCTGCTTTGCTCGTTTGAAAGCCATGATGTCTCTCTCTCATGGGTTCTGGCAAATGTAGGTCTCATGTAGGAAATTGAGACCTACATGTGCCAGAACCCACATAAGCAGAATTGAGGTTACAGGTTAGCAAAACAAGCTCTACAGAGAGACACTATGGATTTACAAGTCCTATTAAGCAAATCGGAGGTCAAGGGAGTAGTTTGGAGTAAAGCAGTGTTTCTGCACAATTTTTATTTCACCCAGTTAAAAACCAAAGGTGATTGAGCATTTTCAGTTGTTGGCCCTATAAATTGTGGAATAGTTTGCCACTAACAATTAGACATCCGGCCTTCATTCATACCTTTAAAGAACCATCTCTTTTCTTTTTTCTTTTTTTAAAGAGCTTTATTAAGTTTTTACAAATTACAAGTTATACATTCAAATATCACAATATACTAATCTGGAGGACTGCCTGACCGCACTCTGGTTTTTATTTGTCTGTGCAATGCTGTTTGTGTTATGAGTGTATCAATCTATTGTTTGCTTTTACAAATTTACTCATATTCTACTATGCCTGTGTTTTCATTTGATCACTCCTTTGTTTTATTTTACCTCTTTGTAAAGCACTTTGCTCAATGTTTGTTGGTTTTAATGTTTGACGTTACATAATCCGGTACAGTAAGTAGCGGCATGCACCTTAAGGTGCGTAGAATCGACGACGCAGGGTCCGGCGTAGACGCAGACCCCTCTGGGTCAACATGAAAGAGGGTGTGATGCTGTTCAGGATGATACTTGTGTGAGCAGTTATGGCCTGAAGAGAGATTTGCCGGCTGACTAACAGAAGGTGCTAGCAGCACTCAATATGTCATTGTCTCTTGTTTGGCTAATTGCAGCATGGTACCGTGCCAGTGTCAGCACTCTAGCAAGCCAACACACACACGCACACACACACGCACGCACGCGCACACACACACACACACGTTTCAAGCACACATTTACATGCAGACATCCGGATTTGCACACACATATAATGGCTGATCATTAACGGCTGAATACAGAATCAAAGTGCATGATGAAAGTTCATACTATCTCTTACATAGTTTGCATGAGATTCAACCACAACGTCATCATTTTGTTTGAGGTTTGGATTTATTCAAATACATATCGTCTCACTGAGTTCAGCATCTTCAATAAGTCTTACTTTTCTGTGATAGCTTTGACATTCTTATGAAGCAAATTTATCATCTTATTGCCGTGACTTCTTGTGAGTCAAACAAGGTGACAAAGGCCACAGTGTAACAGCCGTTTATAATCAACCCTCCTTAATTAGACTCTGTCAGCATGTACAGTAGCTGTGGCAGGCAGTCGAAAGCTAAAGAGAATAATATATTATTTGTTTTGTCCTTGTTCTTACATATTTGTCTGACTGTACTAAAATCGACTTCTCTAGAAATCAGACCTGTCTTTGGGGTGACAGGGGAAATTATGTCCATTTATTTATAAGCCTATCTTATTTTATTGTGTTAGTCTTTGAATTGGAACATTTATTTTTCAATAGTGGAGCTTAATGAGCTGCCTGGAACTGTGACTGTGTCCCCAGACATGGGGGGACTCGAGTCACATGACTTGACTCGAGTTAGACTGGAGTCGCAAATTTTAGGACTTGAGACTTGCTTGATAAACATTCATAAAAGGCTCGACTTGACTTTGACTTGATATTCATGACTTGAGACTTGACTTAGACTTGAGTCAAATGACTTAAAATGACTTGACTTTCTGCTTAATAAATATATTTTTTTTTTCTCCCTCTGATATTGAGGAGGAGTTGACTTTACGATTTAGTGCTGTTGCATGCGCGGGAACCAGTTGATATGATGACGCGCCACACAGCGGCAGACCTGTAATACGAGACTGGCTACGGCTGTTATTTAACATCATGGATTCCTCTGCACCGAAAATAATAAAGTTTGGCTATAAGGATTACACATCTGACCAAGGCAAAGAAGAAACGAACGGCAGTTTGCAAGGTCTGCAGTACAAAAAATTCAGACTTCAACCACGTCGAATTTCATGAGACACTTCAAATCGGGAGAGATTCGGGTTCCAGTCCCCATATTCAGCTGAACCACTATTTGGACGCTTGTGATGAACAGAACTCCATTCAGTTTTGGCATGGATAAGCACACCCTCCCCCCTTTGTTCAAGGTGGTGGTAAGAACGAATACAACTAGGCACACTGTCTACCTCTGATCTTAATGAGACTACCCGTTGTAAATAAATAAATGTCATGTTTGAGGCATATTGAACAAATATGTATGTTGATTTATTGTTGGCCTAATATCAGTTTTAGGCTGTGCTTTTTTTATCTTTATAAATTTAAACTGTTCAGATACAGTATATGTGGCTTGGTCGCAATGTCTTTTGAATATTGAGTAGGACAAAAAGCAAATAAAACTCCAGCAGTTATAACCACTGTCTTTAGCTTGTTTAAAAATGGAAACGTTTGTATGACTTGACTTGACTTGCTTGACCAAAGCTATGACTTGACTTGACTTGCTTGATTGTCACACAAAATGACTTGGACTTGTTTGAGACTTGAAGGTTAAGACTTGAGACTTGCTTGTGACTTGCCCATGTGTGACTTACTCCCATCTCTGCTGTGTCCACACAGAACCCAATTAAATTAAACATGAGGACCATCACTCTTTTCTGCCCTTACGTCTGTGTTTTATGTTTCTCCCACCTCCACAGCGGGAGGACATGAGGGGAATGGTCTTATACATTTCCTGTTACAAATAAATGGCAGGTTGAGAATGTCAGACTGGAGTCTGGCGAATGTGCGGTGGGAAATTAGATTACTTCCTCTTCCAATTTAAAGTGAGGATACATTATTTTACACTTTTTTCCAATTGCTAAAACACAATTTTGCAAACTAGGCTGGTTTTATCAAAATACTTAACACAATTCACAAAACCACACACCCAAACTGCAAAATACCTCATACATCCTGCAAAATGAAGCACTGCAACCATACATATAGCATTATCAAAATCAAACTTTTCCACCAACTGGCACACACTTCATTCATATTACCAGATGTTTGTCTAACCAACTACACACAGTTGGGCATAATGAAAAGCACTCTCATCTTTAGTATGCTTTGGCATAATACTAAAATAGTTCAAATTGTAGAACATTTTTCAGATTGTTCAC
Source organism: Gymnocephalus cernua (assembly GCA_023631565.1). Classification (NCBI taxonomy): domain Eukaryota; kingdom Metazoa; phylum Chordata; class Actinopteri; order Perciformes; family Percidae; genus Gymnocephalus; species Gymnocephalus cernua. The sequence continues at coordinate 17,393,785 of CM042432.1, forward strand.
ATGCACAGACATATTTGCAGATACACACACTTGCTGTTGAAACATTTTTATTTTTTTTATTTTTCACCACAAGTCAGTGCAACATATGCACCGCAGATATAAAGTTTTTCTCAGTCGTTTTGGTAAATTTCTCGAATCATCCTCAACATTTGCAAAACAGTAAGTGCATTTCTCAAAACAATTGAACATAGGACAATTTCCTTAAGAAAAACTGTACATGCAGTGCTGTAGGAATTACAGTACAGTCTCCCTACACCTCCTGATGTTCCTGTCTGTTGGGCCACAAATTCTCATCCACATCACAATGAATATCTTCTTTTGCAATGCAGCGTGGAAAATAGAAAAAAATCTAATGGAAATGTATAGAAATATGCTTGACATATTATGACAACTTATTCAACCATTTTGCATGTAAAGACTTATGCTATGAACTAACGACTAAATGTTGTGGGGGGTGAGACTATTCAACATAGATCCATTATAATACATTTTGATCAACATGACATTGCAATTGATAATGTAGGAAACAGCAGAGAATTGTACATAATCATTTGCATGGATGTACCAAAGCATTTGCAACTTGTTCAAAGAAATGAGAAACAGCTTTTTTGATGTGCACAAGTGACACAATGATGTGAATATTGAACAGGTAGTTTTGATAATTTCAATTCTGATCTGAGAAATGTAAAGCGTATGTATTTACATTGGACTGAACAAAAATATGCTCACAAAAAACAATAAACTGAAAAAATGTGCAGAAAAAATATATATAAATAAAAAGGTGCTCACCTCTGGACTTTCCATATAGTGCTACTTGGGCGGAGTGATACGCTGCAGCTCTGAGCAGAGCTGCGAGCATATCACTCCGCCCAAGTAGCGCTCAGCAGAGCTGCAAGCATATCACTCCGCCCAAGTAGCGCTCAGCAGAGCTGCAAGCGTATTACTCCGCCCAAGTAGCACTGCTTCCCTTTCTGAGAATATAGTTCCCAGTTTGTATACAGTTAGAAGATGGCTGTGTCTCAAGTGACGTTGTTATTAAAGTGGGTTCAATACTATGCTGCACACAAATGGAACAAGCTCTAAAAAACATTAAGTTCCATATTCTCTTATTTCACTTGGACATTTCAAAAGGTTGTACTGCATTTGCAATCACACTTGTAAACGCTTTTCTTAATTGTAAAAAAAATGTGTGATTGTAGGGCGCCTGGTTAGCTCACCTAGTGGAGCGGGCGCCCATATGGATGTCAATCCCCCTCTCTCTCCTCTTTCAAGTCTAAGCTGTCCTGTACAAATAAAGGCCTACAATGCCACAACAAAAATTGTGTTTCTGTGAATTATCTGTGCGTCTCTCTATGCTTAAAGTGTATCTTTACTTTATTTGAACAGGTCTTTCTTGAAAAAGATATCTCTGATCTTAATGAGACTACCCGTTGTAAATAAATAAATGTCATCTTATAGACTACTCAATAACAACAATAGACTTTTGAAAAACGGAGAGATAGTTCTGATAACAGATGTAAAAAACTGTAAACGATGAGCTCCAGGAGTAGCCTAGTATCAGATCTGCGAGTCATTGTGAAAGAGCGCCACCTGCACACCTCACTGTGGCCGAAAGTGGTACTGCAGCCTATTTCTCCCTGCCGGGCGGCCTCAAAGCGCTTCAGACGCGGGTTCCATTCTGAGCGAGTAGAGGCCACCTTAAAAAATAACAAAACGACAACACTATCTAATGGGCTCGTATTGTCAGCAGACAAAATAACTGGGAAACTACTACATTGGCAGCCGTGGCTAGAGGAAATGCGATTTAGCTTAGAGCCCAACTTACCATGACCATATTACCTGATTAAAGTTCCTATTTTATGGATGAGTCATTTGACATTTCGTATATATTAATTTTACATGGCATGTATCAGGCGTTACCCACAATTCCAATGGGCATCCTCAGCCAAATCAAAGCCAATAATTTGAAAACTAAAGCAATTTCAAATCTGAAAACACTGTCGGCAGTGACTATGAGACAGAGAGAGTTTGTCCGACATGGACATGAATAGAGAGTGTGTCCTACATGGGAATGAACAGAGAAAACAAGTATACACCATTAGTGAAATATAGTCGACTTTAGAGGCCCTTAAATACAGCTCCATTCCACATGTGTAATTGTAGGTTGCGAAGTGCTTGCAAGACACCTGAGCTATATACAGCGGTATATGATGAGCGCCCATCTATAAGCAATATGCAGCTGGATATACACGGGATAATTTCAGGGTCAAGCAAGTCAGCTTCTGGGGCTTCCTATGTGTGTTTTTTAAGCTTTGACATCAAAACTTTTTTAATGACTTTTGGCGTAACCTAGCCTAATGCTCTGTTGTTTGAAGACTTACAGTTGTCTGACTTTGTTTCTATAAGACTTTAACAGTTTAACGTTATGGTAGCCTAATACATTATTACTTTCCAGGAGATTAAAAAAACAGGCTTCAGTGCATGATCATTAAACACCATCAAATCTCCCTTTAATAAAGTCAAATTCTTCAGGTGTAGTTTAAGAAACATTCTTGAAATAGTTGGATGTTGTGACAATCAGCTCCCCCGACATCTGTCCCTCTGAAGTGGATGAATTCACGCATAGTACCCGCTTTTTCTAAACATAAAGGCTTTACCGGGCTTTACCGTCTCCCTCGGCAGCAGTCTAAATGTTGAAAGAGCGCCACCTGCCTCGCTGTGGTCGAAAGTGGTACTGCAGCTTTATTCTCCCTGCCGGGCGGCCTCAGAGCGCTTCAGACGCGGATTCCATTCCGAGCGAGTAGAGGCCACCTTAAAAAATAACAAAACGACAACACTATCTAATGGGCTCGTATTTTCAGCAGACAAAATAACTGGGAAACTACTACATTGGCAGCCGTGGCTAGAGGAAATGCGATTTAGCTTAGAGCCCAACTTACCATGACCATATTACCTGATTAAAGTTCCTATTTTATGGATGAGTCATTTGACATTTCGTATATATTAATTTTACATGGCATGTATCAGGCGTTACCCACAATTCCAATGGGCATCCTCAGCCAAATCAAAGCCAATAATTTGAAAACTAAAGCAATTTCAAATCTGAAAACACTGTCGGCAGTGACTATGAGACAGAGAGAGTTTGTCCGACATGGACATGAATAGAGAGTGTGTCCTACATGGGAATGAACAGAGAAAACAAGTATACACCATTAGTGAAATATAGTCGACTTTAGAGGCCTTTAAATACAGCTCCATTCCACATGTGTAATTGTAGGTTGCGAAGTGCTTGCAAGACACCTGAGCTATATACAGCGGTATATGATGAGCGCCCATCTATAAGCAATATGCAGCTGGATATACACGGGATAATTTCAGGGTCAAACAAGTCAGCTTCTGGGGCTTCCTATGTATGTTTTTTAAGCTTTGACATCAAAACTCTTTTAATGACTTTTGGCGTAACCTAGCCTAATGCTCTGTTGTTTGAAGACTTACAGTTGTCTGACTGTTTCTATAAGACTTTAACAGTTTAACGTTATGGTAGCCTAATACATTATTACTTTCCAGGAGATTAAAAAAAACAGGCTTCAGTGCATGATCATTAAACACCATCAAATCTCCCTTTAATAAAGTCAAATTCTTCAGGTGTAGTTTAAGAAACACTCTTGAAATAGTTGGATGCTGTGACAATCAGCTCCCCCGACATCTGTCCCTCTGAAGTGGATGAATTCACGCATAGTACCCGCTTTTTCTAAACATAAAGGCTTTACCGGGCTTTACTGTCTACCTCGGCAGCAGTCTAAATGTTGAAAGAGCGCCACCTGCCTTGCTGTGGCCGAAAGTGGGACTGCAGTTTATTTCCCTCTGCCTCGTGTCGTGTTAGACGCGAGTACGAATCCACGCGAGGAGTTGTCACATTAACACCGCATTCCGTGGTGGTGGCACGGTGAAAATTCCGTGTGGCCACCACAGAAAACAATGCCAATCGCTTTCTTCTTTTCCTGAACCGTTCTTCTCGCGTGTCACTGAACTGTAAGCCCACCCACGACCTTTTCCGTGTTTATTTCACGGAATTCTTCCGTGGGCCCATCACGGAATTTCTTGCGATTCTGTGAAACTGCCACAGATTTTGGGTTAAGGGCCCGTGTTCATTTCACCGAATTCTATGAGATCAGGTTGGAATATGAAGTTGTCTCATATCACAATTCACATTCAGCCTTGTGTTTGTCATAAACTCTGTTGCTTAAAAAGTGGTTGCAGGTTATAGTGTTGTGTATATAAGTTTCTATTAAAAATACCTAAATGGTTTGATGATTTGTCAGTTTACTTTTTGAAGAGAATTGTGTTTCCTGGTTTCGTGTTCAAGTGCTGCCTTGTGCACACCTGTTCTGAATCAGCCTCGTTAGTCCTTTCCCAGCCAATCAGCTCCCTGCCTGTTCTCCTTCCTAATCACCCCTCACATGAGCTTCTCCCATCTGCACTTTATCCCCCTTCATTACCAGGGCCACGTTCAGCCCCGACAAAACGTATAGCAACAAGTTTTTTTTTTAAAACTGAAACGGTGGGGGGTGTTGAACAGCGCCTTTATGTGCGCAAATGAGTTTACATGCACGGCTCTGCTAATTGGGTAGGGTACAACCGGGACAATTGAAACAGAGGACGAATGAAACATTGCCGTTATCTCGAAAACAATACACGTTGCGAACGTCAAATATCGTCAGCACGTACAGCAAGCAAGATCTACCCAAGGGGGCAGGCTTCTCTCCTCAGAGCGAAGCCGCGTGGCGCCATTTTATGCTAACCCTATCCATCACCCCCCGTTAGCATTCCATTGACTGCCATTCATTTTGGCGTCACTTTGACAGCCAATAACTTTACATCTGAAGCGTTTAAAGACTTCATTTGTCCATTGTTTATTTCTAAAGAAACACGACAATGTATAAAAGGCTCCATTACCTTGTACCTCACGTTATGGTTCCGTACCTCCGTTTTTATAAAAATAGGCTAACGATTGTGTCATAACCACGCGACTTATGCTGCGTTCCAGGCAACCTGTAACTCGTGTTTTCACAACCTTCTACCCGTGAAAGTGACCTGGAACGCCAGTCCAACCCGTAACTTACTACCCGTGAACTCGTACCAGATCGTTGTACTCCCAGTTACAGTTTTTGACGTCACACACACATAAACAACAATGGCGACCCCCTGTTGATGCTGTACAGACGCCGGTAAAATAGAAATAAATAGACATAAATATGCAACGTAAAGTAATTCCGCACATTGTAATCAAAACAATACACACACAATTGTGTACTACTACAGGTTATGTTTATTAAAAAGCCCAATATATGTCGCTGACTAGAAATCGCTAGTATCAGCTAGCCCTAGCTAACGTCAACGTTAGGTAGCCGCTAGCTAACGTCAGCGCAGCCACTAGCTAACGTCAACGTCAGCGTAGCCAATAGCTAACGTTAATGTTAGGTAGCCCAACCTGAACCCTGGAACGCTACCAAGTCGTGAGTCGTGGCTTGAAGTCGTAATTTACGGGCTAAAAATTGTGTCTGGAACGCAGCATTACTGTCGCATAGTAGAGGAATTACTGTATAGTACAGGAGAAGCTCGCAGGCAGTTTCAACGTACATTAGCTGTTTAGTTTAATTATTAATGTTAACTAGCATTTTAGTTAGCAATAATATATACCTAATACGTAAATATACCTACGCTCTCCGTCTCTGCAAGATTGGGAATGATTGAGATTTCTCTTGGCACAGCTACCAGACGACTTACAACTTGCAGACACATTGCTCACGTCACATCTACGGCGGGAAGCTCAGTTTGCAGCTGCGCAGTAATGCTCAGTAACGCTCAACCATCACCGAAAAAAAGTGCTTCAAATAGACTTCACTTGTCTCCGTCAAAAACAGCGGAGTCACTGGGTCCATTTTATATACTGTCTTTGGATCTACCAGACCAGGGAAATTTGGCGGCATGACGTCATGCTTGTAGAAAGTTAGACCCGCAAACCCAATTTCAGTGCGGCAAGTAAAATGTTTGATGCGGTATTTTTTTTTTTTTGACAGGTTGTATTTATTGTTTCATGTAGCCTACCATTGTCATGGTCATACGACATATGCATTAGCATTTTAAAATGTCCTACAGTGTGGAATGTCAGAGTTTTTTAGTTTAGGAGCAAAATGGGTTTAAATGTCAATTGTTGCTGTCGGGATGAATGAAACAGCTGTTTCATTCGTCCCGACTAGGCATTAAACCATGTATTCTAAGTAATTGCACACATATCTGTGTTTATACTATATTTTATGACATGGCATGCCATGACATGGAAAAGTGGTTTTAGAAAGATGTAGGCCTAAATATATTTGGGGCTATCAGGTAGGGGTCGAGTTTTCCCATGTTATCCTATGGAGACTGACGGGCTGTTGGTCATGAAGGGCTCTTATTTGGATGTGTGGTGGCCTTATAAGTACAGCGTAAAATAACATTTATACTATAGAAACATAATTGGAAACATGTATTATTCTAGCTATATAAATGGCATAGTGCATGGTATTTACATAACCGCGAGATACGCGCTTCACGATGACGGCAATGAGTTGTTAACAGACATTCACCAAGACGTATAGCCCTGCAGCAATCTACCTGAAGTAACACCTATCTGACGTACCATTCATGATATGCGCCAAATATTGAAGTTGTAGGAAGTGTACATAGCTTAAACTGTATGTTTCTTTCGTCCCCCATGCCTGTTTCATTCGTCCAGGCCAGGAGGGACGAATGAAACAAAACACACGTCCGACTACTGCTTAAAAAACTCCCGAACGGTTTAGTTCAGAGCTGAAAATGCAACTGTATTTGACAGAGGACAGATGTAGATTGCTTGTGACAAAATATTAGCTTTCAGTGTTTTACGATGTCTTTGTAAATGATGTTTAATTAAAAACTGTTTCATTCGTCCTGGTTCTCCCCTATCACCTGTGCTGTGACACAGCAAATAAAACGAGAGACACACCCGACAAACGAGAGGAAACATAACAAAACACGGAAACGCAGAAAAACGGTGCACACCGTTTTGAGATTGAACGTGCCCCAGTTTTTAGTCTTGCCTGCACAAACCTTGAATAAAGAGTTCCGGTTGCCTGCAGTCTCCCGCGTTTGGGTCCACCTGCTCCACTCTTTGTGACAATTTTATGTGTTGTCTTCTATTCTTTTTTTTTACTTTTCCTTTCTTTTAATATTTTTAACTGCTTAATTTTGCAATAAAACAAAAAGTTACGAAGTGAAGCATTTTCTGTTTGCAAAGGTATATTATCTGGGCACGCACTCTTCTCTGAGCGGTAGCTGCTGCTCCACACCCCAGCTTTTCTCTCCCTTTTCTCCTGCAGACTGGTGCTTTGAACAGGAGGCTGGGGGGAGTTGACTGTCCAATGCTGTGCCTCAGCTGAATGCTGGCAATATTTAACTTGAGTAAATGTAGTACTTTTTCAACCACTGAAAAACACAAACAGGGCATCCTTCAATTATATTTACTGACAGTCAAGTGGGAAATCAACAGTGATGGAAAAAGTACTCAAATATTTTAGTAAAAGTAGCAATACAGTACCACGGTGTAAAAATACTCTAAAAAAGTAAGTAAAAGTCTTCCATTCAAAATCTTACTTACACATATTTGCATCAAAATAAAGGTTGTATATTTGACATTCAGACCATTAATATAGCATCAAACATTTGCTATGTAACAAATCACAGAAGCTATGATTTTACGTAGCTTAAAATGGAAGCACTCAAGTAAAAGACAAGTACTTCAGAATTGTACTTAAGTGCAGTACTCTCCGTCAACGTGTCATTTAGAGTGAAAAAACGAACAGAAAATCCCCAAAAAGTCAATGGTACAAGACTGTGTACATATTTTCAATAATGAAAAAATTAAAAAATGTTTTTCTCAACACTAACCCACATAACACCCACACATTAGAAAGCTGGCATGGCCTGTTAGGCCTGACTAAAGTTCAATGAAGCTCTTCTTATCTGAACACCACACCCCATTTACACGTCAAGAGAAAGGGAGGAGGGATTAGGGATTACATAAATGGTAGACCTATTTAGTGTCCTCATGTTCTCCGTGCAAGGCAGTTGTGGGAACTGGAATTGTGGAAGTCTGGGCTCACTCCTGAACACTTATAGTGCTAAAAATTAACTACCAACAAGTTCACAAAATGGGAACTTTCACAAAAATCCTATTAGCTAGTATATGTGTTGCTTTCCTAGCTGTCAAGTGGACTGCACCCAGTTTTGATGCAGGTAAGAGAAACGCAAGATCCAAGTGGATAGGCTAGTTGATGAAATATGACACTTTTGTTTAACATTTTTATGAAAACCTTTGAGGTTTGCTGAAAATTTTTTGTTCAGCTGAACACAGGTTTTGCTGTTCCCATATACGAGTCAATCTACTGAAGAGTTTTGAAGAAGTAATCAATCAATAGATTTTTTATAAATGGTTAATTTTTAGCAAACCTCTTACAGACATCTATTTTTGAGAGTAATATGAATGAATGATGTAGTATTGACAGTGGAGATATGTGGTGCTTTTTCCATGGATAGGTCGTATAGCTACTATGTCCACAAACATAACATGTTGCTATTGTTGTCACCAAGTCACAGCTAATGATCCAAACGTTTCCAATAACTCAGGGCGTTGTATAATAAGACTAACTAGTTTAATCAGATTAATCACTTTATGTAAATGGTTTAACTATATGTTGGATAGCTTCTGTGTCATTGTGGTTTGTGTGTGGTTTGTTTAAAAAAGTTTTTGATTCAACAAGCATGCATGGTGCGCTTATTTGAGCATTTTCTAAATGTGTAGTAGACCAATCAGATTGCCTGGGTGTATACAACAAGTAGCCTAGATCCAGGCAATATGCTGCAGCATGCAAGTGTGTTTATGATATTCATATTTTAAGTTTTTCATTTTACGTTGACAAAATTATTCAAAATATCAAAATGTAATTGCTTCAATAAGCAATCTCTATGTACTGCCCCATCACATCATGGTCTACAGTACAGGCCCCACATTGCAGTACCGCGCAGCCTCAACTACATGGTCCACACACTTTAATATGGACCATGTAAACCCATCATGTAATTGTTGTAGTGATGGGATGCTGTACATGTTTACTGCTCTGCATTGCTCAAAATATCTATGTATAATAAGGATGAAAGTTTAAAGCTCCCCTGGGGAAATTTAGGAAAGGAAGTACAAACTGAGTGAGTAATTGGTGATAATCTGACATGCTTTCCGCTTGTGACTGAGGCCTTACCAGAAAGAGAACGCCGCATTTATCCATGCTGTGAGGAAGCAGTGTTTAAGTTGAGGTTTCGCAAGTAATAAAATTATATGGTTTGAGTAAAGTGGGGTAATGTGTACGGTTTTCAACAATTACAACATCAAATGTCACCTTGTGAAAAGCAACAACTATGAAGATAATATTTTAACATTTTAACATTTAACAAGACTGCATCTTACAAATGCTGAATGAAACCTAATGATTTGTTTAAGTTTTTTTTTACATGTGGAAATAACAGGAGAAAGTGTGGTTGTTTGCACATTTGAGGGTAAAAAAGGTGCTGATATGCCTCCATATGAAGGAGTGTTGAGGTTGGGGGAAAAAACAAAAAGTAGCAGTTACCTCCTGGACATAAAAAGCACAGTATTAGGTTAATAAATAAACATGATATCTGACTACTTTATCACCTCATATATACTGTACTATATACTGTAGAGAGGAGCCGGATGATTATCGCTATATGTTCCACCTCCGTGTCAGAGTCCAATGAGTCAAGGTTGTTAAAGGACAAATCTGGCAAAATGAACCTAGGGGTTAATAACACAAGACTTTGTGCTGTTTCACTTTGTAAACCTATAACGTGCACAAAAAGATATATAAGACAATAAAGGAAAGGGAAAAAAGCCAAAAAGCATAATATGAGCACTTTAATACATATCAATTTGTTTGTAGTTTCTAAAAAGTGATTTTATGACATTAAACTATTATCTCAGAGCAGATCTATAACACAATGATCCCCATTTTAGTAAGAATCATTCAACATGAGTGTTTTTATCATAAAAAGATGAACTAATCAAAGTCCCCTATAGGTTCTTTCAGTTGAAAGGGCATTTAGAACCATACTGTAAAGGCCAAATCCAGCACAAAATTAACCTAGAAGTTAATAACACATGTACCGAGTCGACCGTTCTCTGGGATATGTTTTCATGCTAATCGAATGTGACCAGTTTTAGTGCAAACTGCTAATTAGCTTATAACGCTATAATTGCTATTTCTATACCACTAACAAGGCTCAAAATAGCACCACACTTCCACGTTAGCATAATGAGGGATATGAACGCCATGCAACCAGTAACCAGTAACATAGCTCATGCATAGCGTTCGTCGTTCGGCTGGTCACGACTGTTTTCCCAAGATGGCGCCTGTCTGTATACGTGAACGATACAGTCTTTCTAAACAATCTTTTTAATAAACTGTCTGTACACTTACAAAGTTCTCAATGCTTCGGTTTACATGTAGGGACCCTCATTATGCTACCATGGAAGTGTGGTGCTATTTTGAGCCTTGTTAGTGGTATAGAAATAGTGATTTCTTTTTACTTTACCCGTGCCCTGACATCTAGCATTATAAGCTAATTAGCGGTTTGCGCTAAAACTGGTTACATTCGATTAGCATGAAAACAAATCTCAGAGAACGGTCGACTCGGTACATGTGTTATTAACCCCTAAGTCCATTTTGTGCCGGATTTGTCCTTTAAGGTTCTAAATGCCCTTTCAACTGAAAGAACCTATAACTAGGGGACTTTGATTAGTTCATCTTTTTATGATAAACACACTCATGTTGAATGATTCTTAATAAAATGGGGATCATTGTTATCACGATTGTAACTTTTTGTTGTTTGTGTTTCCTGTTTTATTTTGTAGTAGTCTGTTTTGCCCCTGTCTTGTCTAGCTTACTTCCCATCTGTTGTTTTTCCCGCCTGTTTGATTGTCTGCCCCGCCCTGATTTGTTCCACCAGTTTGCATCACCTGTTCCTTGTTTGCTTGTTACCCTGTGTATTTAGTCTCTGTGTTTCATTTGTGTCTTGTCAGGTTCTTGTGTTACTTTCTATTGGTGTGTGTCATGTCATGTCATGTCATGTCATGTCGTGTCGTGTCGTGTTGTGTTGTGTTGTGTGCTACCCTGTGGACGATTCTCTTTGTAAGTTTGGTTCCTGGTTGGAATAAATCTTGTTGAACTGCATTTGGGTCCAAGCCTTCTCTACAACCTGACAATTGTGTTATAGATCTGCTCTGAGATAACAGTTTAATGTCATCAAATCACTTTTTAGAAACTAAAAACAAATTCATATTTATTAAAGTGCTTATTTTATGCTTTTTCCCTTTCCTTTATAGTGTTATATATCTTTTTGTGCTTTTGATATAGGTTTACAAAGTGAAAAAGCCCAAAGTCCACCCCAAAGGGACTTACCATCTCCAACAGAAAACACTGTTCACAAACTGCTCCAAACAGCTCTGTTGTAGTCCAGCCTTTACTTCCGTGATGAACGCTCGTCACTTTGTAACACATGTTATAATGCTTGCCCTGCTAGTGTGGCACACCCTCATACTCTGCAACTGACTAGCTAGTAGTACTTACCTCGGTACTGCGCATGTGCGACTTCCAACAAAGATGGAATAGAAGTGAGATGCCTCACTCGGTAGCTTAAATGGAGAGCTCAACACACAGGCTGAAAAGAGGAGCTGCAGCAACGTGCAGTACAACAAAAATATAGTGTTTTTTAAAAAAATGTATCCACATAAACCTACCCTGGTACAACCTCTAAATACAATTATGAACCTGAAAATGAGCATAATATGAGCACTTTATATCAAATACCAGTTGGCACAAATGCCTGTCAAGGCAAAATACCAGTATTGTTATCGAAATGTCCAAAGTGTATCAGTGACACTCAAATTTAAATATTTATTAATTTCCATCAACACAACTGTGTTCACAGTACATATGAGAATGTCTTTGTTTTTGTGTGTTTCATGTGTCCTTCAGAATCTCTCAGAGGTGCCAGGGTGTTGGTGACTGGGGCAAGTACGGGTATTGGTGAACAAATGGCATATCACTACGCCCGCTTTGGTGCACAGATAGTAATTACAGCAAGGAGGGAGAAAGTGTTACAGCAGGTCAGTGAACTTAACAACATAAAAATGAACTTAAAGTTCAAACCAATAAATGTATAAACCAATAAATGCTTATCATTCTGTTCTGTGTCCGTCATATAATGTATTAACGTAATGTATGTAATTGGTTGAAATTATAGGATAAGACATAAACCATTGTGTCTGGCTATAGGTTAAAGCAGAAATCTTCAACAAGGGGTCCAGGACACCTAGTCCTCAGAATTATTGCAGCCGGGCCACCAAATTATTGTTAATTTAAAGTTTTTTCAAAAATTTAAATGTTTTAACATGAATTCAACATATTAATAGCAAACATAAATCAGCCTATTTGGGGAAAACCCCATTCATGATAGGCTTACTGGCCTATAGGTAAGGTAGTCACTAAGGTAGCTATCCACTGATACAGTTAAACCTAAGGTATTGTAAAACATGTTTGTTTAACATTAAAACATGATTTATAAAATTATGCCAACAATATTTTATTTTAATAGCTTAGTATTGTATCTACTCAAAAGGTATGTATAAAGGCTTTAGGCCACCCACACCTTATTGTAGGCACAGTTTAATATGCATCTTTAATTTATGCAATATATGTAGTATAGGGTGTCCCTGATCCGTCTCTCTGTGTTAAGGGGTCCTTGGCTTAAAAAACATTGAAGACCCCTGGGTTAAAGCTGTAGTGTGTATAGTGGCTGTCGCCCCCCATGAGGAGTTCTAAGTAATGACAACACTGTCTGCGCATCCACATGATACAGCCTTCGGTAATCGCACACCACCCCCGCATCTGCTAGTAGCACTTACCCAGTCAAATCAAGGAGGACACGGATTAAAAAACCATGATGGACTTAGGTTAATGTCTTGTAATGTTTATGTCTCCAAAGCTGAACGCTGCTGTTGTCCTTTCTCAGCGGTAACGTAAAACACTTGAGCTTCTGTGCATGAATGTTGCCAGACTACACCCTTTTGTAAACATATATGCTGAGAAATACACAGAGAGTTTTGTGGAGCTGATAGGCTTATATAGCTTTGTATCAACTAATTTGGCAATGGCTTGAATGTACCGGACGTTCATTTATATAAAATAGATGCGCACTATAGCTTTAATAAAACATTCTTCAGTTAGTTGAAGTTACTGCATTAAGCCACAAGTGTTTTCTATACTCATTTCTGCAACTGAGTTTGATCTATTCTTTCCAATCTTTGCTTATAGGTGGCAGAAAAGTGCCTGAGTTTGGGAGCCCAGAAAGCTCTCTACATAGCAGCAGACATGGCCAGTGAGTCAGATCCCGACAAAGTCGTAGATTTTGCTCTGGAAAAACTCGGAGGTTTGGATTACCTGGTTCTGAATCACATTGGACCGAGCCCCTTCAGCATGTGGGAGGGAGATGTAGAGCACACCAAGTGGCTGATGAAGGTAGTGCAGCATTTTGATAGTCAAGCTCAGCACATAAAATGAGGGGAATGCACTGATCTCTGTGTTTTCCAAAGGTCAATTTCTTCAGCTACATTCAGATGGCTTGGAAAGCTTTGGCCTCCCTTGAGCAAAGTAAAGGATCACTGGTGGTTGTTTCATCACTTTTAGGTAAGTTTTCCGCATCATTTTTATACATGTTGATGAAAGCAAACTGTATGAAACATAAACCTTTACATATATTACTTGCAATTTTTTTCACCCATTAATTCCAAATAATGTATTGTTTTTAAATTCATTTTAACATTATTGTTTTTATTAGATTACTAGTAATATATTATAAACTTCCATTGTATAGCACTTTTTCTTAACAAAGTGCTTGCCAAAGAAAAAACTGAAAAGACAAAAACATACTTGGTTAGACCGCACCATTTGGAAAACATGTTCATTCTTGACCAGCATTTTACACCTCAAAATCCATTCAACTGTTGTGGCGCTTTTGATCTCATCACATGATCTTCATCGGCAGTCATGAGATTGTAGATGTTCAAATTCCTTCTTTTTTTAGGGGCAGAATTGTTTATGATTCACCAAGTGCTCCAAAAAAAGTCGACTGAACACTTTCTATTATCGACTAGTTAAGATCCAATCTATGAGTACATTCTTATGGTTTACGTCTGACAAAAATGTATTGGAAAACCTGACTCATATAGTTATTAATGCTTCACAGGTAAAATGCCCAGTCCCTTCGTGGCACCGTATACCTCAACAAAATTTGCCTTGAATGGTTTTTTCGGGGCCCTTCAGCATGAGCTGGCTATGAAGAAGAGCAATGTGTCCATCTCTATATGTACACTGGGGCTCATTGATACTGAATCAGCTATGGAGAAAGTCAGGTTAGTCAAAGTGATCACTGATACTTTTATATTGATAGGCTGTTTTTTGGCATTGTGTTCACTTAAGAGCTTATTTTTCTATCTCCTAGTGGAGTCACAAGTGTACCAGCCTACCCTGCCACAGATGCAGCCTTGAACATCATCATAACAGGAGCTACGAGACAGCTGGAGCTCTTCTACCCTTGGTTCACCCACATTTTGACTGTGTGCAAAGACTGGTTCCCTTCCGTCACTAACTATGTCATCCAGAACTCCTACAATTACAGCCCATGAAAAATATTAATTCTGTAACTGATATATTCCACTACACACATTTAGACGTAAAGGTGCATTATATGACATTCAGAACATTAATATAGCAGCCAAAAACTATTTGCTATGTAAAAGATAAAGTGGAGTGATGGCGTCCTGAGCAGAGAATGAGGGCACACTCCGTCTGTTTGGTAGCCGGGCCGGCCCGGGGTCCATGTGAGTGCATGTGAGTCCTTCTCTTTGAAACTGTTGGCCCTCTCCGTCCTCCCTCCCTTCGTGTTCATGTCCCACTGGCTCGCTGCTGCTCTGCGCTGCACTGTGCACTAGCCAGGCATGCACAGGAGAGCAGTGCTTATACGGCGGTGCTCATACAGCAGTAACCACTGATAACGCAATCCAGACCCACATTGGCTGGACAGCGCCATTGCAAAAGGTAACACACACCCTGTTTGTGCCATTAACCCCGTGCAGCACTGTTAGCTGCCGCCATTTAGGCTCAACCACCAAGTACACATGTAGCAGAGTCACCTCCATGTTTGCTTGTGGCAATCAATCCCAGCCCAGACTATGAATGTCGCATAGAGCACCTTTAATATTCTAATACAACCAGACGTTCTGCCTCAATCTTTCCAGCTAGAAAATAATGTTCTGAACAGCCAAATAGTTCAGGTTACAATATATATGTAACAATAAAAACTACTTAATACAAAGTTGTCTTCTTTTCTTTGTTTTGCTTTTGGGAGAGGTCCAGTGAAAAAGGCTTATAGATTGGGTTTGTTTCATCTTGTCCTACATTAAAGACATTTTAAAAGGGTTAGTTTTTATCTGCACAGCCACCAGCCAAGGCACCAATAGTCATAAAGTGCCAAAAAAACATCCACTTGGTTTTGATTTGATTTGATTTGATATATTGGACAGTAAAAAAAAAAAATGCATAACAAGATGCCATCACAATGACATTGTACATTTATCAGAAGTGTCGAGGATAACACAAGAAAGTTGCAAAACTTATTTTCCATTGTGGTCCTCGTTTACTACTCAGTAGACACCACAGGTGGCAGTACACAGTAGGAGAACATGCTGCTTGAGAGATGAGCCAGGAAAAGATAGTTGCTGAAGAGCAGAGGACCCCTCTTCTTCTTCATTTTAGATTAAGTGGTAATTTGGAACATCAAACGTTTCACGTTTCTGCAGTTCTGTGGTAAAAGTGAGAGGCCTGGTAAAAGCAGAAAACAAAAAAAATATTTTTTCCTGAATCACACTGTATTTCTCTTCGCTTGTGAAATGTTTCCTTTCAAAGTATTGTTGGGATATTTTTGCCCTTATTTGAAAGAAAATAGTTGAAAAGTGACAGGAAAGAAGGTGGGGTTGGAATGATTTGCAACAAAAGGTTTCCTGGCTAGAAATTGAACCTGCGATTTCTTCTTTTTGATTAATTACAATTAAAACACACTTATAAGAATCAAGTAAATACTCCATACCTTAGCCTGAAAGCAATAGTACGTTAAATGTCCACATGGGGGCAGTAGTGCCAAAGTAGTCAGGTTCCTTCATCTTCAGCAGCCAGTGAAGTCCATTGTCTGTAAAGAAAATCCTTAATAGCAGACTATCATACATTTCATGGCATTGTAGCAAGTTGTTGTTCTCATAAATACTGACTTCTTTGGTTGAAAAAATAATTGAGTTATGATATTTTTTTTTCAAACCTCCATCACCATATCAATCCTCACCCTCCCTGTTCCTTTTCCTGTCTTCACTGTTCTCCACCCCTGGATTCCTCTCCGTCTCCATTCTTCTCTATTTCACTCAGTTCCGTCTTTCCAAAGCTGGCCACAGTAGGCGTTGCAGACTTCCTACAGAGCAGGACTTTCTCAGTGGGTTCCTTTGTGTCTTTGTTCATCATCCTCTAAAAGCACCACAGGCTTCCTGTGAAGCTGTTGGCTCAATCCATCCTGGTGGTCTTTTCTTCATTGTAATACACCCCAGAGGTTGTACCCTGCTGATAAAGTGATTTTCTACTGTATACCCAGAGTGAGTCATCTTTGTCAAAAACCAATGCCTCGCAAAAAAAAATATAGTGCCATTTGAAAAGTTGAGAAACAAAATGAAGAGCACTTTCTCCTGGATGCATGTGAATGACGCCACACTTTGAATTTTTCATATAAAAGTTTGCACAGTTCACTCGCACCTTGCTTTGTGGTCTTTCGATTTATATTGGTGTTCACATTGTTCTCTTTGAGGATTGTGGAAAAAGTCTCTCACTCCTTTTGTCTCATTCTCTGTGTCTCTCTCGCTCTCTCTTGCTCTCTCTCATACACACACACACACACACACACACACACACACACACACACACACACACACACACACACACACACACACACACACACACACACACACACACACACACACACACACACAATATGGTGGGGCCTCCTGGGGAGGAGAGCAGGCATGGCCTGGGAGAACAGCCAGAAACACCTGCAACAGATTAGTGTTCCTAATGCTAGGTAATAAATCCTCTCACCCTTCTCTAGCATCTCCATCTCCACCAAGCATTGATCTTACAGGCTGAGGAGCATCCACCCACAACACACACTCACTGCAACACACACAAAATATAGTATCAAACACTGAAACGTTGATGCATCCATGGATGCATTTAGTTTGTCTTTCTCAGTTATTATCCACTGCCATGCATGCTGCAAAGGACACATACACCAAGTATAACCAATAGGATAGAGAGTATCTCTATCCTAATGGTTCAGCGTCGTGGAGGTTTTCCCAAGGTTTTAACACTGGGCTCTATATCAAGATCAAACATTTTCATTATGACTGCCAACAGCCAAGGCCAAGACCAAAGCTGAGGCTGGTTGCTTTACTGACTACACATAAAACTTGAAAGGTGGCAGACTGATTGGCCAGTTGGACTCTTACTTACATCGGTTTGTAATGGAGGGAGAATTCTGCTTTAATGTCCGTGATACAGCATATTATTTAATCAGTATGTCGGCCAATAAAGGAAGACAATCTACAGTATATCAATGTATATGCACCATAGTAGTAAAATCAAACGACATGTAAAATAAGTCTATTACCCTTTTCCAGATAGCATAAAGTATGTCCTCGGTTTTATATTTGCACAAAGTGTTTGCTGATGCAGCAGAAATGTCATGTTTCAGACCATAAATAGTCACCTATCCATGGCAATAGTACAGTGCACCTCAACCATCATCGTGCATCGTGTTCCCAATTTATGGTTCTTTCTTGTCCTGCTTCTTTAAGCACAAAGGACACTGCTCCACAAATCTTTGTCCAGCTTCATCCATCACTCACTGTGAGCACTACAGAAAGAGTGGCCTTGATGTACACACACGTGTCGTGTGATGCCTGTTCGCTGACTTGTGTGTATTACGTATGTGTGTGGCATTTATCATCCACTAGCTTAGAAGGGGTCAACCAACTGGTGAGAATGTGACTCAGGAGCCTCCTGTGTGAAGGTGGAAGTGGGGATGGCAGAGTAAACGCACAAATGCATCATATCTGTATGTCGGTGCAAGCCTACCGTGTGACAGGCAGACAGTACTCTCTCCTAGAAAGAAGATGAAAGGAGTAATTGAAAGTAAGTACTGAAAGGAACTTTACACACACAAAATATACAACTACTTTTTCAAAATGTATTGTGATGTTATTGGTCACTCAACTGTACTGTTGTACTGGCTGTTTTAGGTCAAATGCATTCAGGACATTTTCTTTTGGACAAATAGTTCTACATGTTGGTCAAAATGCTTGCTTTTTTGCCAACAGTTAGATAAGAAATTGAAACCACTCTCATTTCTGTACAGTAAATATGTAGCTGAAGGCAGCAGCTGGTTAGCTTAGCTCAGCTTAGCATAAATACCAGTAACTTGAGTTCTTGAGTCTCCACTGGTTTCCTAGCAACTCGTCCCATCTAGCCCCTCATAAAATGGCAAATAAATGTTTTTTATACTAATTAAGCAAATGAGGTACAACTTGTTAATTAGTGAGCTTTTGAGATGCTGGTAAGCAGATGTTGTTACCTTTGGACAGAGCAGGCTGTTTCCAGTCTTTGTGCTAAGCTAAGCTAATCGGCTGCGGTTTCCAGCTATGTATTTAAATGACAGATATGAGAGTGGTATACATCTTCTTATCTAACTTTGGGCAAGAAAGTGAAGAAGCGTGTTTCCCAAAATGTCAAATGTTTGTTCCAAATGCTTTCACAATATAGGCCTACCATAGATCAGTTTGATATGTGCATTATTTTAAAGCTGCAGCATAAAGGCTTTTAATATAATGTCTACTAAATTAAAATTAAACTGCTAAATTAGTAGGCAAGACTTGTAGGCTACCAATAGAAGAATCCCAAAAATGTTTAGCAAATATTGTCTGAGGTGTAAATGATATGTAAAATCAAATTTCCCTCATTCATTGGCTCCTGAAGTTGAAACCAGCGATTGATCTGCGTGTTGTGTGAGCCGATTCATTTTCAAAAGAATGTTAATCTTCCTGAATAGTGAGCTTGTGCATGACCTCCGAAAAGTTTTCACAAAACATTGAGCTATGATAACAAAAGGAGAGAGTGAGCGAGAGAGACAGAGGAGGAGGGGGGGGACGCGATGAGAACCTATGAAAGGGAGCGTCAGTGTGAATAAAAACTGTGGGTGTGAGAGGTGGCTGAGGTGGCCCTGTGACCCCTGACCTCCTTCCCCCAGGTCCATTCAGAGCAGCACAATGGTTGACACCTGTGTCCTTTCAGTACCAGCACTATTATTATTTACATCAGTCAGTGGGAGAGAGAGGGAAAGACAGAAAGAGGCCAGAGGTGCTGTGAAGCAGAGTGCACCAGCCTCATGCCAACAACACCCCCTCTTCCCCTGTCTCTTTCAAAGACAGGTGCCTTCCTATTTCTCTCTCTCTCTCTCTCTCTCTCTCTCTCTCTCTCTCTCTCTCTGCCAATCTCTTCCTCTTTAATTATTTCAGATAACTCCAAACACATCGGCGGAAGGAGAGGATAGAGGACAGAGAGGGTGTTTTTACATCCTGTACCTAGTCTGACATGGCTCCTTCTCCTCTGTATCACCACTAACACAAACTTTCCCCCGTTAACATTAAAATGCACACGTCTCTTCGCAAAAATGCACTTTTATCTCTAAAACAAATGGGTAGCTGCTGATGTTTTTCTTTTCATTTGAGAAAGATGTGTACAAGCGTTTGCAAATGCAGCAAATAGCTAACGCAACCCAAACAGTTTAATTTGCATTTAAAATGGCTCATATCCAGAGATTTGAGCGTATGTACAAGTTTAATGACGTTCACAGGACAATCCCTTCATTCTGTTCTTGTCATTTATTGCCTCTCTAGCTGATCAGGCTGGTGGGGAGAGTCACAGGGAGTATGGGTGGCAGGCTGGGGGTTACATGAATTCTTCTTTTTTTCATTGGGGGAGAGAAAGCCCAATTAAAAAAGGATAAGAAGTGAACCGTAAACACCCTCAACAAGGCCCAACAAACCTACAAGAACAAGAGCTTCTCTCTCTCTCTCTCTCTCTCTCTCTCTCTCTCTCTCTCTCTCTCTCTCTCTCTCTCTCTCTCTCTCTCTCTCTCTCTTTCCCTCCCTCACCCCCCTCTGCTGACCACTCCTCCCTCCCCCTCTTGCTCACTCACTCTCTCTTCCACTTCCCTCACAAAAGGAAGGCTCAGAGCTTACAAAGTGCCAATTAACACTGAATGTTTGCCCCTCGCACCTCCCTCTCTGAACTGCTGACAGCTCTGGTGTTTGGGTTAATACCAAAGGCCTGCAAAGAATTATAATTCTCCTCCTTGCCCCATCCCCCCTTCTCTCCCTCTCCTATCCTTTTATTTTGTTTCCAATGGGGTGGTTTTACAGTTCAATGCACAGTCAAAGGGTGATATAAAATGACTTTCCTAAGAATTTCATTTGGGGAGAAGAGGGGCTGTGTTGCATTGGGGCAGCCAAGGGGGGTGGTCAAAGAAAGAAAAAAGAGACAACCATGAATTAGTACTAAAGACAGTAAAAAAAAAAAAAAAATGGCATCAAAATATGTATATGATGTGTTGATCTTACTTTTGTTTTTACTTTTTCACCAGCAAAAAAATGCTTGCTTGTATTTCTCCCTTGTGAACTCCAATAAATCAGCCTACTGAATAAAAAAGCAGCCAATGAGAAGAGGTAAGAGGGTTAAACTCTGGGAGAAACAGAGACCACTAGGCGTCTTAAGGGAGCTTCTGCCTGCACTCAATTCCCTGCCCAAACTGGGTCTGACTTGACAATTTATGACCTCTTGGGACCAGGTCTCTCCACTCTTTCTTTACTTTGGGATGAGATGCCCTGTTGAAATGGCTTATGTTTAGGGAAGGAGCCAAGCTTGAATTATATTTTGCTTATGTCGAGAAAAGGCCTCATGGGTCCTACTAGATCACAATTAAGGCAACACACTTAATAACTTGTGTGCGTGTAAAGGGAAACTGTGCTGATTTTACACATCACAGTTGTTTACAGGTCTTGGTTAGTAGGCTACTTCTTTGTGTGAAAAAAAGATGTTTAAAGCCTTTTGTGGCTCCAGAGAGAGCTGTCCGAAATCTGATAAACTGCCTCAAGTGATGTGTTTGAAAAAGAATCTGTTGGTTTGGAGTTAGAAAGAAATTAGATTACGTTAGATTAAGTGATTTTGTCTGTAATTTTGTCAGGCCACATTAGCCGTTACTAGCATAACATATTCAATATCTCCCACGCCAACATTGGCCGAGCAGGATGGGGACTTGAGTTTAAGCCTCGGACTGAAGTCACACTTAAGTCGCATACACATTGACTTCAGACTTTACTTGAGACTCGTCCTCAAAAGACTTCAGACTCGTGTCGGACTCAAGATGCAGGACTCGTGAACAATCTTCATTTTTAGAAAATGTCTCATGAATGTTACATCCCTAACCTATAACCTACAACCTTCCTACGTAACACGTAATACGTAACTTGCACGGCCACACCTGAGAGAGGACAACAAACATGACGACCGCACTATTCATCAGAAACTTTGTCTGTAAAAACTTCATACAACAAGGCCCAGACAAAATATATAATATGTGGAGCTAGCTCAGGGACTTAAGACTTGACTCTGACTCTAGCTCAGAGACTTGTGAGCATCGCTGCCGTCGAATTGCATTTTGGGTAATGTAGGCGCACGGTTTTGACAAGGAGGAAGAATGCATGGACTAAAAAAGACGACATCTCTGGTTCTGCTGCATTGATTTTTATCCTTTTTTTAAAACCATTCATCATGAGTCAGAAAATGTTATAGGAGTGCTGTATAATAACATGTGTAATATGTGATAATATGAATGCTAAATCTTTTAATATTAGCAAACCGATAAATACGTTCAAACAAGTGTAAGTAACTTTTGAAAGAAGACATAACACACTTTAATCGTAAAAATGAGCAGTTGCTCTTTTCAATACACTATGTGGTTTTGCTGCTACAGGAATTCTTGATCTGGTTTGACGGTTAGCTTATGGTGGCTAATGTTAGAAAGCTAGATAAGCTAGATGTTGCAGTATAGTTGTGCTACTGGTAAACATTTTTGTTGTAGCAATATCGGTTTTAACATTTACAATGATCACATAATTAGCAAAAGTATCCACAATGCCTGCTAAGGAAATGAATGACCCTACTTTATTATTGTCCAGAAGATAAACAAGAGCTTTAAAGTGAACACCTTCCTGCTAGGATGTCATCTGTTGGCCCTACAGAAGAGGGTGAGTGGTACTGGTGGTGTGGAACCAAGCCAGATTGGCTTTATTAAAGTAGACTGAGCAGACAGCTGACATGATCTGACACGGTTCATGGTTCCACCAGCGAGGACTGGCTCGGCCTCTACCTCAACCCTGGGACCCCGGGGTCAAAATGCTCTGCAGCTTCTCTGGGATGAAGGCGGCTGGCGAGACATGTGACTCTGGCCTCTGCTTTAAATCCTGAATTCTGGGATTTACTTCTATACTTCAATATAAGGAGTGCGCAAAATGGGAACTTGGGGCGATAGAATAAGATAGAATAAGAATTCACGTGGGAGTAAAAAAAACTGTATGTATGCGCAAGGAATCACATTTCCACATTTCCAGACATATGATCGAGCTACAGTATATCATTTTTATCTGAAGATTTATTTGGAAACAGGTGCTCCTCCTCTGGCTGAACTGCCAGGCAGCAAAAGAGCACTCAGTCTCCTCTCTGTAACATCTGATTCACATGAGCTATAATTTCTGCTTGCCAAAATGACAGATCCAAAGGTCAGTGATGTGGCTGTGTCAAATGAGGGTCGTGAGAAAAGCAGAAAGGAGCACGTGCCTAGAATTAGATGAATGTCAAAATTCGTTCTACTTCTTCTAGAAGAACGGACACATGTGAGAGGAGTCATTTTGACCTAAGTGCAATTGCAGGTCTCTCTCTCTCTCTCTGTGAAACAGGATTTCCTTCTTCCTTCAACATTCTTCTCTTTTTTCCCTCAACCTTGCATCCTTTATTTCTCTCGAGCCCATAGGAATTTCCTTCGATGGGACCATGATGTGAGTGGTGTATGCATGTCTGGAGTCTCCGTGACCCCATCAGCGCTGAGCAGAACATAGTAGACCAGCCACGGGGGCCAATGGCCCTGTGGGACCCAAATCTGGCTCAAGATCCAGGACCGTTGTGCACCACATTGGATCTCGGGCTGTAACTCACCCTCTGTCTGTGGTTTGGGATGGTGTGGAGGTAGGGGTGAATTACAGGTCAGCCATGGAAAATGTTTGCTTTATTGTCTGTCACAGAGAATGAAGGATAGAGGGAAGAGAGAAAGAAAGAAAGAGAGAGAGAGAGAGAGAAAGGGATGGTAGGAGGTGAGGGTGGATGGGAGAGGAGGGAGCTTGGTGGTTGGGCAAAAGGGGGCAAAGAACATGAAGGAAGAGGAATTTATTAAACTTTAGGATCGAAGAAGAGGTTTTGACATGACAGTAGACGGAGGGAAAAAATCTGAAAGTCTCAATATAGAGAAATGGACATGTCTAATTCCACACGTCTCCCTCATCTGGGATTTTCAGTTTTTCTCTATGGCAGACTGAAGACAGAATGGTTGTGAGCATATGGCTGTCTTTACGGCTGAATCAATACCCTGGATGTATTTGTATCAAATGGTAGATCAAAAGGAACTCCTGCAGTATGTATGTGCTCTACACTATAAGTAAAGGGCTTATGAAAGTTATATTGAGTGCACTTGACAGTTTTGAAATGCCGCTCAGAATAGCACTGATAGGGGCACTCACACCCAATGGAGAAGAATATGAACCTATCGTACACATAAGCAGATTTGTAAAGTTCTCTAGGTTATCAAAGGAGATGATTTCTACCAGATTTTGGGTGTCAAAGTGTTTTGCCGAAAGTGATCGATGAGTGCTGGGTAATTGTCCATTGTGAGGAGATGTTAGAGGGAGACGGCATGTCACCTCGCAGTGAGAGTAAAAGAGCCGGCAAATGGAAGTGATTACATCTAATATTCTCCATCTGGGAGCGATTGCCTCAGAAGACGAGTTTCAAAGAGGAGTACGGTGGGGGGAGAGAAGAAAGAAGCAACAGTAATTTGCACAGGATTTACAAATCTCCTGAATCAAATTTGGGAATCTTTTGTGCACATCTTGTTCTATTCCCTCAAGACCTCAAGACAATCACTCATGAAATGTACATACACATGCATAAACAACTCCACATAAATGACTCGCACTATGCTATTGAACAGATGTATTTAGGCCTGTAAGATAGCTTGTTGCACAAACTCTTAACGATCCCAGGGAATAAAGTTGTAATATTCACTGCAGCACGTTGGATTTTGTGGCTCACACATCAATACTCAATATATCTTGCAGTATGTCTGTGAGCAATCACAAACCACCCAAGAAACGGTATGTCAGAGTAGCCTGAAGCCAGGTCAGAAGTGATCAAAGACTGCTGAGGAGAGAGAGAGAGAGAGAGAGAGAGAGAGAGAGAGAGAAACAGAAAGAGAGAGACGGTTATCTGGTCCCAATTACATTCAATCATGGGAAATCGTGAGACAGATCTTCATGATGGGAGCAGGAGGCCAGATGAGCCGAGGTGGTCTGCAGACATTTCTGACTTCACAGAGAAGACGGGAAAATGAAAATGAAGATTGGAACTCTGGTCGAGATTTATTTTCTCTTTGGATTATTCTCTCAATGTCTTTTTGTTGTTGTGGGTCACAGTGACATTAGATTCACGACTATTTTATTTAGATTCAGACTTTTTCATATTTGGACCAGGCATAAATGACAAGAACATAAATAAATGTAAAATGCAAGTGGAATGAAAAATGTTGTTGTCACCTTGTTACATTTAAAACTATCTCTTATTATGTATTTTTCATCATCAGTTACAGACAAAAGAGCAGTACAATCACATGTTATTTAACCGTCCTTACACAACATCACAATTACACTGTGGTGGGCAGTAATGTGTTACTTTGTAGTAATGTGATTACCTTTTCGGTAATGAGTAGTGGCAGGGGATTACAGGGAATTTGAAACTCAATAATTACATGCAATTTCAATACAAAGTGGGAAGGGTGCAAATACAAAGAGTGCAACACAACTGAGGTGTGTGTGCAATATGTTTGGATTTTCACCTGGTTTAGTTCACATCTGGACGGTGAGGGACAGTACTTCAGTGCAACTGAAGTCACATATAGTCACCCCTTTTTGTTGTCAAAAAGAATACATTTTTTTAATGCAGTGTTGACGTTTTTTTTGTTATTTAAAGAAGAAAAGGCAATATTTGCCAAATTACAGTAATACAAAACTAGGGGGAGCCATCATGAAACCATGAACATAAAATATATTTTTTGTACCCTTTGGATCCGATTTTTTTGAAAGAGCAGATATGTATGGTGTAGCAGACACAAAAATGCATTGGACTTATAGCTAGTTGTTGATGGTCAGTAAATACCTCCAAACTGTAGGCCAGCTGATGTTAAACAACATGTCTCATGTCTCATTTTCTTTTCCTACACGTTATACGTTATACATATTATGTATACATAAGCAATGTAACTTGTTTTAAGGCACATTAGCTGGAGCTGGATTAAGTAACGAAAGTAGTAGCAAGTAATATAACACGTTACTTTTGCTGCTGAGTAATTTGTAAAGGAATGTAAATACTTTTTTAATTAGTAATCAGTAAGTGGTTACAGTCTTCAAGTAGCTCGCCCAACACTGTCAATTAAAATATTCTGCTAATAATCTGTAAACTCAACCCATTATTGTTTAATGGGGCAATAATAAGCGAGATCAGGACTTTAAAACTATTGAGAATCAAGGATTTAAATAATTAACTACTGATAATGTGTGACAATGCAATGATAAGTTAAGAAAACTCAAAAAGCAGCTCAAACAAAGCCTTCTCTTTGTATACAAAGGAATGGAACAGACCACATTTCCCCACCTAATGAATGCTGATGAAGTAAGAGGAGATAACCAAACAGGCATAACAAAAGGGATTTCTCTCACTGAGGGTTTCACTCTGATTTGTCAAGTGGTTCCTTTCTCCACTCTGATTGGTTGGGAGCACTCACCAAAGAATGCCAACAATAAAGTGACCCTCCAGTGAGCACCTCCTCCTCCCTCAGACCCCATCCATCCCCCACCTCACCCTCCCTGCTCTGTGTCCCTCACCCATCCCCCCTATCCTTCTACCCGCACCCCCTCCTCGCCCTCTACCACCCCTCTCCCCTCGCTCTCGTTCTCTCCCAGTTGCTTCACGGCTTGCTGTGACCCATCTTGCACCTCCAGAAGCCCACAACAGACGCTTGGTGTGTGAAGAAGGTCAGGAGTTCAGGCTCGGCTGAGGCTCCATCCCTCCCTCTGCACAGAGGAGGCCTGCCCTGCGGGTTTATAATTATCTGCCGTTGGCATTCAGCACAGGTTCAAGCACAGTGCAAGCGCTGGCACCAGCGTGGGGGGATGCGCTTGGCTACACACTTGGTGATTAGTTGTCCCTAATTGTCAGTTCCTTGTTCCTTTTTAGCTTTCTCTCCCTCTCTCTGTCTCTCTTTCACCCCCTTTACCAGTTAGAACATCATTACACAAAACTCAGCGCTTGATTTATTGTCCCAAAAAAATTCACTCAGCTGTGTTGCTTTTCTGCTTCATTATTCTTTGGTTTCTTTAGTTTTTTTATAATTCATCTCACACAAAAAAATCTCCTCTCTGGCATCTGGTTCCTTCCCGTAGATTCATACAGTAACTCTGATCTCAGTCTTCTGCGATCGAGTGACAAGAATATGCAGCGCCCGTCAGTCAGCGCACCGCCAAATCTTTCTTCTCACTGACAGACACAGGTAAATTCAAAGAGTCAAATAGCCTTTATTCTTGACTCTGTAGATGAATAATGGATGCTGTTTTATGTTCCATTGTTTTTTATGATAAATGTAAATGTGTAAGTGACTAATTCAAGGTTATCCTCATAGTATGATGGCCGCTGAGATGACACACTAGAGAGTAGAGCTTTCTAAACCTCACTGACGGCAGATGCAAGAAGCACGCCATAAAACCCTTCTGAGATAGGATGAGGAGAGCTAAAGTTATATGGCCTCCACAGATGGTCGGAATGGGCCACAGTTGCTGACATGGGAAAACCAGGTGGCCCTGAAGCTGTCGTATTCTTGTCTATGTGTGCGTATTTGTCTTTGACCAAAATAGGTGCTCTTCATACTCACCTTGAACTTGTGTTTTTCTCCCAAAATTTAGCAGGAAGATGTGCTCTCCGTGCTCTCATCTGTTCCTGCCATCTGAATTCATTTTCAATATTAAAATGAATACAAGTCTTTTCCAAATGTTGCATACACTTTATCTGGTGATTTACTCAGATTTTCTCCCCAGTTTTGTGGAACAACTGAGTCAGTTTCAAAGGTGAGTGTGTGCTTTCCATCAGGCATCTATATTGGCACTGACAGGCAGTGTGATAAATGACACTGGATAAATCCATTCCTCAATGTCTTCAGAGATGTCTCCGCGCCATTAGTCACTCACACTAGAGATCTGTGCAAGAGTCCATCATTGCTGCTCTGAGAAACACATCTGTAGACCTTGAGACAGACCCTGAAATAGGCTGACAACTGAACCAATACTGTTGGGGGCTGTTTGGGGGGAAAAGAAAGAGAAGAACAGCCGTCAGGCAGATGTGGGTCCTGGATGGCTGCCAAACAGCGCCCCGTCCTCCTACAGCAGACCCTTCATCTCAATATGAGTGAGGGAGAAAGAGAGAGAGAGAGATGTGGAAAACAGCAGGGAATAGGGGGAGAAAAAGGGGGACACGGATAGATTTTGTACAAAGGCTCCATGACTATTCCTTCATCTGAGAACATCCTCCAAAGCTCTTGGCATCATTACACTGTGACTGCACACCCACAGTGCAATCAGCAGGGCCAGCTGATGATGAAGAAACAAACAAATTGAATTTGGAATCATTTATTGTGCAAACACCTCACTGAATGCAGCACCTTGACTGGCCTATTATTCTTTTACATTTTAGTGGAAAGTAGAACTAGTCCTTTGAGCCTTCTATAAAAATCTATATTTAACACATGCACAGATGGTTGGAATAAACCCCACATTTACCCCTCTTCCCCTCTGTTTTTGGTGCAAGGAAGTAGTCAAAGTTTTTGCCAATTTCCAAGAGCTATGTGAGATGAGACATGGACTTTTGACAGGTGTTTGTTTGAAAATCAAACAGAGCCATGGAGGACTGCAGATGGCAGGCAGATTGCATTCCAGACAGGGGCTTCAGTCTGGGGCCGGAGCAGTGGGGGAGTCCATCTTTGCTCCTTGATGCTTCTCCAGGGGAATGGATGTACAAAGCTCTTGTCCGCATGAATATCTTCATCATCCTGATCAGGGGCGATTTAAGCCTTTTCTAGGGGTGCTGAAGCCAGAGATGGGGTCTCGAGTGTGAGACTCGGACTCGAGTCGCACGCACAAACAGCTGACTTCAGACTTGACTTACGACTCGACCCAAAAGACTTCAGACTTGGGACTTGACTTGGACTCAAGCTTCGAGAGAGGCTTTTATTGGGGCATATACATTGGGGAAACGTATGACGAGCTGCATGTCCCCTGTCCTTTGCCGTAATGTGCAACGTAACGCATGCTCTATGCCTATGTGCGCGCACTCACATAAATGCATTGACAATGGCGACACCAAGTCCTCCCGGAGTTGTGCTTTTTTGTCATCAGTTTTGCATTCAATTCCTTCGTAAACAGTCGCAGTAAACGAACAGCTACATGCAAGGTGTGTGGCACCAAGATAAATGATGCCGGATCAACAACGTCAAACTTCATCAGGCATCTCAAAACGCACCCAGATAGGTCAGTCACTTGCTAATGTGAAAGAGACATTCAATTTAGCATATATCGTCACAGGTAACAAGCTAACCACTGCAAAGTGTTGTGCTAATGCTGGGAACAGGCTAATTGTATCTTTATAGTTGTATCCATATGATGTGACAGACTTAGGCTAATATTTCACCAGGTTGTTGTTAAATAGCAATACGGAAAGTATCAGTTTTCACATGTTTGCACCATGGTTGGTGTACTGACTTTCAATACAGATGTTTCCCTCACACTTTGAACACTGAAAAATGTAACACATGATGAGGTTGGGCTTTACAGCCAGTTAGTAACACAGACAAACATGTATTCTTTGGTGCAGATACCAACATGTTGAAAAATACAGTTATGAAATTGAAACAGAGTTCTTAATTTGTGTTTCTTCAGAGTGCATTGCAGTAGACCCCATAAAGTTATCCTACAACTGATTTTGATACTGTACTGTATGGATGGTAGCTACAGGACATGCTTTGACTTCATAAGATTTAACATTACAGTGTTAGGGACAGATCAGATGGCCAGAGACTTGAGACTTGACTTGGACTTGTGGCAAAAGACTTGAGACTTGACTTGAACTTGCCCCTCAAAGACTTGAGACTCGACTTGGACTTCCAAAAAATTACTTGTGCACATCTCATCTCTGACCCCTCAACTTAATCCTGGCACTCCTAAAAAAAAAAAAAAAAAAAAAATCTCTGTGTTTGATGAGCTCCTACAAGATCAGTTTTTGAGCCACAGCAGAGATTCCATATAAGCTGAAACTGCACATCCAGCCAGCAAGTGGGTGTCAACCATCTTAAGCTAGCATGTCAGCTAGCTATAGCCTAGGTAAGTTAGGTTCAGAGTTCTGCATGAAGTGAAAATAATGATTGGAATTGTGAAAATATGTTACAGTAATATTATTATCACCTTTTTCCCTTCCCTGTTTCTGCATACACTGTTAACCCAAATTAGTTGACTTTACTAGAAATTTGCGTGGAAACCTGTTACCTTAAACCGTTCAAGTTTTTACACAGGTGAAACTTAACAGTAAATTGATGCTGTAGACAAATCAAGTTTACATTAGTAGTCATTACTAAAAATCATTAATAAACTTAGTTTGGCTAAAATGTAATAAATATGCAATATCATTGGTACTTAACAAAACTATAGAAATACATCCTCATTAATATGTTTCTTCTTTTTTACAAAATAGTTTGGAGAACAATGTATTCCATACATTTGTGTTCTTAAAACAAAGAGACAACAATTCAAAGATTGCAATTTTCAATGTACTCTGCATGAATACAATTAACAATAAATCTTTCCTCACTGCCCAGATCCCATCAGTCTCCACCCGGGTCTCGGTCATGGTCCAACAATAAATGTAGATGAACATAAACACTAAATCAACCACACAAAACGAAAACCCAGATAACATAAATGTACACCCAAAACTTTAACAGAACATTGTTAAAAAACACTTTAACTAGGACAGAAACAGTGTAGAACATATATTTCCCATGAGCCTTTGCATTGCTTCAGCCAGAACAGTTCCAATGACCCCGCCCCTCCCATACAGAAAATTAACATCCTTAATTATCTCTGCTTAATATGATCTGTGCACTGCATACTTAAGCTGATTATTACAAACGACTAATGTGATTTAGTAATGGATATGTTTTTTAACAAAACATGAAAGAATAAGTAGTGACCACTAAAAAGTTTAATTACAACTGGGTTGTAAAATCTGGGTTTACAGCCTAACTAGAAGTCTTGGCATTGTAGAAATTGAATGTGACTAAATACTGATCCTAACAGCCCAATTTATTAAATATTTGTATAATACCATTTCATTTGTAATACCAGCTCACATTTGTAGTAATGGCCCTTTGGCTCAACATTAAAGGATTTTTTTTCAGAATTGCTGGTGTCTTTCTAGTTACATAATTCCGTGTTTCCCTTACCATGATGGTCCAAAATTATGTTAAAATGCACAGTTAGCACAGTATAATAATGTTTTAAAAATTACATTTAAAGGGTGCCAGGCACCCCTAACGCTCTAGTGCCCCTGATCATGATCATGGCGGCCTTCAGACATCGGTAGACTGTAGTCTGTCCACTCTGGAACTTTTCCATGAGCTGTGTGCAGAGATGGGCTTGGTCTAGGGTCACAAACAAACACTACTTAGTGTTTGATGTTGGCTTTTGTGTATTTAGTAGTATTTATGTGACTGAATTTTGAACCAAAACACGTTTGTAGAATGTAAATGTATTTAATTAGGTAACATAATATTGTAGTTGTAATGTTCCTGACTGAAAGAGACTTTCTTCTTTATAGAAAATAATAATAGTTCAGAGAAAATGTTGGCCTACACTGTGATTCTCAGCCTCAGCTCTCGGTTGTGATATGCGGCTGAAAACGATGTTTAGTGTTTGACTACATACAGGTTAGGGTTAGAGGTATACAATTTACAGTATTTAGGAGAACGCAAAGGCCAACGGTAAAGTTATTACCCAAACTACCATTTGTAAACATGCATCCCTGTTTACAGACTGACTTCCTCATACTTGGCTTGTGTACTGGTTGGGTTGTATACTCCCTCCATATGGTTCATACCAGTAGGATAAGTCATACAGATTCTCTGCACACAATCCTCCTGTGCAATAAGAATTTTCTTACTGACATGTTGGGTGTGTCCAATTTCTATGTTACCTCCAAATAAAGTAGTTCAGACAATCTGGATTGTTTACAACATGTCTGATATCTAAGGACAAGTGAACACTCTTGTCTCTTGTCCTGTTGGCATCGTAGTGATGCTGCCACAGTAATTTCTTTGGTGAGAACAATTTTATCAACACTTACTACATGGTTAATGACACAGCTACAATATGTTTTAAGAGACATAACTGAGGAGGTATATTTACTTTACTGTAAGTTAAGTTGACTTTCCTCTGCAGCATACTCAACCCACTTACCAGATGGCTTAGATAGCTACATAGCTAGATAGATAGATAGATAGATAGATAGATAGATAGATAGAAACATAGATAGATAGATATATAGATAGATAGATAGATAGAAACATAGATAGATAGATATATAGATAGATAGATAGATAGATAGATAGATAGATAGATAGATATCATATCAATCAATATACCATTATCTCCAAGCATCATTTGTACACCATACCAAATAACCAGTACATATAAAATAGTACATGTAACACTCACTTCATATTGTTTTCACCAGAGTTTTGTGGTAGTCCCACCAATTCGGAGGAAGCACTACCCTTTGATGTGGCACAACGCTCGAAATTGCAAATTATTTCAACTTTGATCAAGGTGCAACCATGATAGGAGGTAGGAATGATGATGCATACCTGTGCTGCACTTTGCCTCTGCCTGCACTATACTCTGCACCTTACCTCGCAGTTTTACCTCTGATCATGTGTAGACAGCTTTAGTCTTGAATTTCCCACCTGGTCAGCTGGCAAACTGACTGATTTGCTGGAGAACTAAAACGAGAGTGGGAGGAAGGTATGAATAGCTGGCAACGTGCACCTCGGTGAGTAAAGAGACATTGGGCACTGCCAGAAAAGGTCCATGTGGTGTTGGCTAATGCAGAGGCTAGCACTTCAGGTTGTTTGTTCTAGCCTCTATGCTCTGCTTCTTGCCAATGAATTTCTTTCACAATTAGTTTATAATATGTTTTCACAGTTGTTTATTTCAAGCCTGTCATATTCAACATGTGAGACAGTGCAGCGCTCAGTTGCGGAAAGAGAATGGGAAAGGCTGAAGAAGAGGTGAGATGCCTGAAAACAGGCTTGGATCCGTTCCTGTAGACAGATCCTGAAGAACATGGCTAATGTCAACAGGAACCAGGCCACAGCTCAGTGCTCCTGCCCACGCACACATCACCCATTTGGGTCTCATTACACAACCTCTTCAGAGAACAACTGGTTGAATGTGCTTCTGTTACTTCTACAGGTTTTTATTCTTCAGGCATTATTTAGTAGCTGTGCAGCTGCATCTCTGCTCACTTTCATGCGTGTTCTCTGAGTCCATGACCAGCTTAGAAACTGAACCAGCTAGAATAAATCCCCAGAGGGAAAGACACAATTCCCCTAGGTTGTATTTTTTGTATTATTATTTTTTTTTTTGTAGAATGGAGAGATTTTTTTTATAGCAATTCAAGACCATCTGCACTTTTAAGGAAAAAAAAGTAAAAGTCCACACAACGTGTACCAGATGTGTTTTAAGCTCCACAGCCAAGTCTCCATCAGCAGCCTGCACTCTCCTTCCCCTGAGGGTGGCAGGCCGGCAGCATGCATAATGCCTGAGCTGTTTCATGCAACAGGTAGCCTCAATTTCCCCATTCATCTCCACAGCTTTGTAAGGAATTCTGCAGATGTCTCACTGTGAACAAACCCACAGAGAAGAAGACAGTCTGTTCATCCCACAACTTCATTGTGAGCATCCCCATGCTGCTTTCTACTGTAAGAATGACCTGTGGATGAATGCATGGCCTCCCCCCCAGGCCCCACCCTCCCCTGACCCCGACCAGCACTGAGGTAAAGACATGAGGCTATTTTCTTAACCCTGATACAAGACAAATAGAACTCCCAGGGAAAGGATCCGGGGCCAAATTTGTCTTTAAATTCTAAAAAGAGTAGGGGGATTCGCTGGCTGAAATGTATGACTCCCTTCTTTCCCAGAGTTAAGGAGCATGTTAAGCATAACTGAGGACATAGTGGCATTTTACAAGGAGGCTCTCTCAGACAACTTCAATCAAGTTTCCTGAGAATTTTTCCTCCTATAAACACAGAAAATGTTCATTGAACTTTCACTCTGACAGAAACCACATGACACGGGTAATTGTGAAAAGCCAATGAAACAGCCCACATGCTAATACTGGTCTGACATTTTGACAATGTGACCACATAAACAAATTGAAACGAGTGACTCCTGCCACTCATCTGTGACAGCGAGACTTTCTCTGTTAATATAAATCAAATCAAAGTGTTACATTTTTTTCCAGCGAGGCCAATAAGCTGGCAGTTACTGAGCCTAACCCTGTCTTTGGTTGGTTAAGTCTATGTTACTACAAAAAGGGTTCAAGGTGAGGAAAGCCCCTCAAACAAACACAAACTTTGAACAAAGGAGGGATGGAGGAATCTGTGCTGAAAGAATGTGGCTCCTCTTTCAACTGTTGGTATGCTCGCGGCACCTCCTGTCAAGAGAAGAAAAATCCCAGGAAGAAACAAACTGAAGAAATGCAAAACAAACCCAACCTCCTGCTGCCTGCCGATTGATTGATTAGGAGTTGTCGCATTTCTCTTCCTTTCAAATTGCTTAAGGCACTGAAAGAGTAAGTTTAGACCTCTGGGTTCATAAACATAAAGACATAACAGTTTAAAGTTATAACCCTTAAGCTTTTCATTAAAACTACCTCTATTTTCATGGTCTGCATTTTATCAACAATAGTTATTCATTACATTGACATTCTGTAATTACCTCCTTAAAGCAGTTTTCATTGTTAGTGGCAGAGTCCACCATACCGGGGCTGGATTCTAATTGCTTTCACACGCATGAGGCATTCACAGCAAACAATGCATGTGTGTACTGTTTTTAATTCTGTCTCATCAACCTTACTGCTCACTTTCCGAAGGCTGTATGAGAGCTGTATTTCGTAAGTTACTGCTAATGCAAACCGAACAGTCCCTAATGTTGCTAGTTCATATTAAAACTCTTCAACTGGCGCAACATCGGGTGGCTTTTATTGTAAAGTAGTCACAGGAAATGCATGTATTTGGTTCATCTACAAAAAAACAACAAAACAAGACAACTGTCTTTTTTGACATTTAAAGTTAGTAAGTCATTTTGAATTTTTGCAAGGGATTAGCCACAGTGAGCTGTTGGATGAAGAGTTGCAGGCAGCAGGCTGAACATATTCCAAACCATCAGCAAGGGTAATCTGATTTGCCCCTCTCCCCCTCTGCAATTTGATTTCATGCCATGTTCAGCATGAAATCAGATTGCTGTTGCAATCGTTATTGACTGACTGCTTTATTAAACCAATGTGAGTTTGTTTGACCACACCATCAACATATATACAGCTGCAGCTCCTCTCTCTGTATGACAAACTAGCTGTTTAAGAAGGGTTTCCTGTAGTATTTAACTGCACTTGCTGTTAACATGGTAACCACGGGTGTTGTCAAATAAACCAGAGCTGAAAATATAAAGGATTATGACTTCAACGGAGTTGAAATTGTGTAAGGTAGGTTATGATTCAGGAGAAATCCTAATTGGCCCATTGTGACTATTTTCAAACTCTTTAAATGCAAGAACAAAATCCCATCTGAGTCACACACAAAGCCTCTTGTTGGCTTGTTTGTTCTTCTCCTCGTGTTTTGCTTTCCTCTCCTCAAGCTGCAAGTCTTTAGTCAGAGCTTTGCTTTGACAGGTGAAGATCAACTGGAGTCATCGCTATTGGCAACCGTGTGGGATTGGAGGGGAGAGGTGGCCGTGGGGTCAGGGGCTGCGGAGTTATTCTATACCTATGCAATAACACACCGGGCTAGGGCAGAGTTCACAACATGCCTTTATCCTCTTCCTGCAAACACACTGCAGCACTATTTCACATTAAACACCACGAGAACCACCTTTTATTTGTCGATTCCTCACTCTTGTCAACAAGAAATGATGAATTGCATCAACTCAAGTACCTGTGTTAACTACTGTGTTAGTTTTCCTTTCAAGCTTGCCATTACAGGAAGACAACTATCTTGTATCCTGCATCCTGTTTTCTGATGAATGGTCAGAGAGGAACAATTGACTTCCGCTGCAGAGACTTAAAACGGTGGAACAGCGGTTGGAGCGATTATGCAGCAATCACATTTGTAATTATGATAATGTCAATTGAGCTTGTCAGGGATGAATAATTTCAGGGAAGACAGTAAAATATACCTAACAAGGCTTTTCTCAGCAGTAAACACGGGGCTTTTAAAACTGTAATTAGCCCTTTAATGTCTAACACATGGCTTACAAGCCATCCATGGGCCCAACTTCCCTTCTCTCAACCACTTTCCCCTTCTCTCTGTAGGACACACTTTTCACATAGCTGGAAATCTAACCACACAAATAGGAAGCTCTCTCAGTGGGGTGAGGGTGAGGCGCAGGCAGGCGTAATTCAGCAATTGTGGGACAAATTGTTATTTTCCTGTGCCTAAAATAGACACACAGT
Organism: Gymnocephalus cernua; assembly: GCA_023631565.1. Classification (NCBI taxonomy): domain Eukaryota; kingdom Metazoa; phylum Chordata; class Actinopteri; order Perciformes; family Percidae; genus Gymnocephalus; species Gymnocephalus cernua. Next base: position 17,430,288 of record CM042432.1, read on the forward strand.
ATGTGCAAAATAATGTTCTTACTGGGTCTACTTTTGGCTGCATGCACTGGATTAAATGCAACACATTATCCTGACTGTTATGTGCTTTTTTTTTGGTCTTTAGCAACCTAAAAAACACAAATAGAAAAGGTATATGTTCACTGCAGTCCCTCCAAAATGTTCCAGGCCAAACTAACAAACACAGCACCCCGTTCCCCAATCACCCACCACCACCAGTGCACCCCAGCTCTCTCTCTCTCTCTCTCTCTCTCTCTCTCTCTCTCTCTCTCTCTCTCTCTCCCACAACTGCCCCTTACGCATCCACCCACCCAGAGTGTTCAAGAATTCCCCCTTGAGAGACAGACGCAGATAATTGGTCACAGATTTTTGTTGGCAGGATACAAAGGGACCTCCTATTCACCCCTACACAGCTGTCTACTTCCCATTCTCCCATCTCTGCTCCCCTACCAGTTGTGTCCCCTCCAACTCCCACCACCACTATCGGACCAGAGCTGAGCCGTTCCTCGTCCACAAAACACAGCCCCTTTCACTGCCACAATAAAGCCATCGGGACACATCCCTCTCATGACCCTGACCCAGAGCCCCTCTCTAGCCTCCTTACGCCTCCAGGCCTCAGTGACATCTATGAGACCTTTGAATCTGTTGCAAGTCCCTTATTTGATAAAAGATGTTCCACTAATTAGGGATCCACTGGCCTTAATTAATGCACCTGTACTATGATGCATAACTCAGCTCTATGTTTATTTATTTATTCTATAATAGCCAGATTGTGCCACCAGAAGCATTATATAGTTTGTTAACCATTGACTATTTATGATATTATAGTCAATGTAATACAACAATTGTACAGTAATATTTTATCAACTGACCATTTATTTGTATGGACTTATTGTGGAGTATTGCTCATTCTGTATTAGAGAGCCATTCTTTAGATTACCTTTAAATATTTTCTAAAATGCAGTGGGGGAGAAGTACAAAGGCCCTTTCCTAAGTAAAAGTACAACAATAACAAAAAATCTGCACTACAAGTAAAAGTTCTGCATTCAAAATATTACCTAAAATACAGAAGCATTAACAGCTAATTATAGTAGCAAAAGTAAAATCACTCATTGTGCAGCAGAATGGTCCCTGTCACTGTTATATTAAATTAAAAATGCTCTACAGCTCTACAGTAACACATTTTGACGGGTTACAGATTTCTTTGTAACACCGAAAAGCCTACGCTGCCAGGTAAAGGGTAGCAGGAGTTTTCTTTATATAGGCCTAATTGTATTTTAATTTAATTTTAGTTATTTAAGTTATATGTTTTAGTTATAGCTGATACTGGGGCAGGGCCATCATAGAAAAAAATTAAATTAAATGAAGAATAACTAAAAACTAAAAGACGGCAAAAACCAGAGTCAATCTCGGCTTTAATGGAGACAATTATGGGATAGTAAATGATTCAAAACCCGGAATTGGCCCTTAGGTATGTAATATGTATATTTCATTCATAAAGTAACTTTACAATGCGTGATGTGGTTGTACACTAGTAGCCTACATTTAATTATGTCCCTTTCCATTTAGCGCCCGGTTTTTATTTATTTTCATTCCGTGTTTGTGTTGGCCTACTATTTTCTTTTACCTTGTCCCCCTGTTCTTGTGTTAAGCGTCCTTGGCTATCATGAAATGTGCTATATAAATCTAAGTTGTTATTATTATGTTGGTTGCTAAAACAAACTCTTAATGCTTTGGCTCGTGACACAGTGACAGTGATAACGTTACCCGGTTCAGCACACGAGATGCAAAGTAGGCTAAGTTACCGTATGCAACACTTGAAATGCAACCATGCATCTGTAACGTATTCTCTTATTGTAAATGAATGACTTTCTGTCTGAGCAAAACATTCATCACAACTACAGTATATATGACCTCCAGGTAACGCGCTAACTCAGCAGTACAGTGAGTAGTCTATGTCCACGACGTTCCACTTCCGGGATTGCTCCGTTGCCGCCAGAAAATCGGACAGATGTCCGTTACCATCCGCTTTCTTTGTGTTGGAATTTTAAACTCCGGTGGATTTATGAGGACTATGGTTAACTGCTCCTCAGATCTCTGCAGGGTAAATCCAGACAGCTAGCTAGACTATCTGTCCAATCTGAGTTTTCTCTGAAGATACACGTTTCACCAAAACAAGTTCCTTCCCGAGGCTATTTTGCAGCGGCACCGCGGCTCTGTGCGGAGCTTAGCACCGCCCGAGACGATTGTGATTGGCTTAAAGAAATGCCAATAAACCAGAGCACGTTTTTCTCCCATCCCAGAATGCTGTGTGGACTAGCCAGACCCTCCTCCACAGCGCCGTGGAGGAAGGTCTGGCAGTGCGAGACTATACAGTGGGCAATACAGCACCGTAAAGAAAATACCTTTACGACTGCAGGTGTGGTAAAAAACATTACTGATTTTGTCCTCTAGAATCAACACAAACGGAAAGTTGCAAATAGCTACTTTAAGTAAAGTACACATACTCTACAAGTATGCTTAAGTACAGTACTTAAGTAACTGTACTGAGTTATCAGTAATCTATTTGTGAACATCTCTAAAGTAACCACTGAACAATATGGCAATGATATTAGACGTTGGGAAGGCACAAGCAGTAGAAATGTGTTCATACAGGAAACAGAGAAAAGTAGAGCAACACGTTTCACCTTCAGCTTCCTGTACTTTCTCCCTCTTCTACCAAGCGTAATGGATTGCATGTGCAGAGTTGGTGTTGTGCCGAATAGTAAAAAGACTAAAACAGACAGAAGAAAGAAGAAAGGGGCACAAATAAGAAATCGTACGGTGTTGAAAGAAGGGAAAGAGAGAAAAATAAGAGGGAACAGTGAGAGCTCAGTTCAGAGGGGAAGAAGGAGAATAAGGTGATTACAATTCCAGTCACAACTGGCGCAGCCGCTTGTGCAGTGATCCTAGATTTCTTGAGCAGCCGAGCACAGCTGTTCCCAAGGGGCTCATGGGAAGGCATAGGTCAACCACCCCTTTCCTGACTCACCACATGTTAAAGGAATTCAGCAGTGCATTGTGGGATATGACACCAGTAACCCCCACAACTAAGTTTCCAAATTACTAACACATACATTCTCAAACCTGTCTGCCATTTCAGCATTGGAAAAATGACAAAATAATGTTGATGTGAAATGAGAATGTGTAATGTCATAATACTGGTGAGTAAGACACATGTAGATTTCAAACCCACACACAGAGTAATGGAGAAAATGATCACGCTTTTTTATTTTAATGGATTTGATTTTCAGTTTAAAAGAAGACATCATCACCTGTTTGTCCTTCTTATCTCTCTCAAATGATAGCCCATGATAACCTCACTAATGAATGACTCACTAACACAAGTCAAATTTGGGGTATTTAACAATTATTTATCACGATGCTCTGGCTTTACTTTGAGAAAACAGTTCTTATCTGTTTACTAAATGGAGACACAAGCTATTGTAGCAGAAAACAAACCTAAGGCAGACAAACAACATTGTTCTTTTGGAGAAGCAAATGTTTGTAATTCAGTTTAACATTCCTGCATGCAGTTAGAGGATTTCATTAATTTGTAATGTTCCTCCATCTCTTTTTTTTCTTTTCTTTTCTTTTCTTTTCTTCTCTTCTCTTCTCTTCTCTTCTCTTCTCTTCTCTTCTCTTCTCTTCTCTTCTCTTCTCTTCTCTTCCTAACATGAAACTAATTACAGGTTATTAGTAATCATACCTAAAAGTTATGGGCTGTAACTATCTGCCACTCTGCCCGGAAATTGAGTTAGGGAGATAATGAATGAAAACTGAGCTTTTGGACTTTTCATTATTAGGGCCGGAAAATTGCTGTGTGTCATTATAACATGCATTCATGATGGGAACGTTTCTGTCTTGTATAGTTTGGAGAACTAAATACAATTTAATGAGGGGAGAGTAAATAGAAATCGTGTGAAACAAACTGTGACAATAAACAATTTTCCGACCGCTGATAGCAGGATTACGGTAACTAAATATGTTATGTATTCAGATCATCACAATTACAGTCACAAATATGCCAGGAAAAAAGGGGCTTTTAAAACATCATAAACATCTTGACATCCAGAACCCTGTGTGTCCATTTATAGGGCTGTGTTTCATAGAGCAGTTATTGCCAGGTTTTTTTTTTCTTTTGTTGGGCTGGAGCTGTGTTGGGGTGGGGGTAAACGATGGAGCTGATGGACATCTGTCAGCCAGCCTAAGAAAAAACAAAACGGCAGGACTAGCAAAAAGAGAGGGAAAGATAGGGAGAGAGAAAAGGAAAATAAACAGCATTTTAATAACTTAGTAGTGAATTTCTTTTGCATTAGAGAAAACAAAAAGTGCCTGTTTATAAGACAGACATAGTGGAATAATCCATCCTGCCTGGGAGGGCTCTGCCTGTGCCTGGCCATCTCTCTCTGACATCCAAAGCCTGAATCCCTGTGAGCCCAGAGGGACTATTTGGAGCCACAACAGGCCTTAGGGAGGGCTCGGCCACAGGTGGTGTCCAGCAGCTGCTATGGGTCTGCATAGACAAACACACACAGCCTGTACTAATGCACATTCTCCGAACAGACTCCGTCACACACACATGCCATCAAACTGTATGTATATACTGTAAGTGGATGCCAACACATATGTGTGAAAGGAAGACTCACAGATAAAACCACAAGTATGCAAAAGCATGGCATGACACGCACACACGCACACACACACACACACACACACACACACACACACACACACACACACACACACACACACACACACACACACACATTGAGCCCATACTACAAGATAAGGAATTATCCACACATACTAATGGATACACCCAAACACACACACATTTTCCCTCCACAAACATAATCCACTACTGAGCCAAATGATGCATACTGTACACACACACTCGTACACCAGGCCATTGCTTGAAATATTCTACCCACATCTGGTCTGCACACATGCCAGCACAAAGACTGCCTGTCGCTCAAAAACCAAAGAGAAAAAAACCATTCCCTCATGACACAATGGTATAAACACGCAAAAACATATGCAAACACCACACATAAGTCAGATCAGCCACAAGCATCGCACACACACACACACACACACACACACACACACACACACACACACACACACACACACACACACACACACACATACACAACATGTACAGTGTGCTCATGTGTACCCCTTCTCACACCCACACAGATTCCTGTAAGTAAACTCCAATGCTGCTGTCCATCTTTCAGCTGTAATGCTAGACACACACCCCAAGGAGGGAAAACCTGCAACTTTACAGATTTACTGGCTAGAATTGACTCGATTTCTGGGTTATGACAGTCCGCAACAGCCAACACGTCTTTCTATCTGGCTGTTTCCGTTTTGGTCAAAAGTCGAGCCCACATACTGTATACAGACTTTTCATTGGTGTAACACCAAAACAGTAAATTTCAACACTGATTTAATTATATGTAGATACATTTCCAATTGGTGAGTACAGTCCACAGAGTGTAATGGCAAATAATAAAGTAATTATGTTGAAATATGGAGTAGTTGCTTTAACATTCCTTTTTCCTTTAGCAGAAGCAACATTCCCTCTGTTATGTAAACCTGAACAACAAACTAATATATATGGAAAACACTCACTAACTTTCCTAGCGAGACTACCCAGACGAACAATTTATCCTGGATTCCAGAGCAATGAGGCAACAAATTAAAACAGGCATTAGTGGTGAATTTGAGCTCTCTTACAGAGAAACAGGACACATGACTGACAGCAACGTTATGCAAACCCTCCCACAATTGTCCCTTTCATTGGTCCCAGGATTCAGACTTGTTGACTTCCAAAAGTGTGACTCAAGGAGAGGGAGACAGGACTTGGTGGGTGGGATTCAACCTTAAAACTGTAAGCAAAAAAATGTAACACCATACAAAAACAACCAGGAATTCACATATAACATAACAAAAAAGATGTAGCTGTATAAGAGCTTTCAACCACCTCCACGTGTTTGCTTATTAGCAAGAGTGTCATGTGTCCTCTCGCAGTGCACTAAACAGAATCAGCTCTTGTCTGATGCTCCCGGTTTGCTTGTGTGTTTGCAATGAGGCCTCCTTGACCACCACCCCTTAGCCCAAATGCAGTTGTGAGTCTCATCAGACTTACATGCAATGGCATGTGAGGGCACAAAATGCTTTTCTTTAGATTGTTCTGGAGATGTAAAGAGGGGCCAAACAACAGAGCAGGACAGGGTGAGCCCATGTGAGGGCCAGGGACCATGTTGTTTGTGCAGCTTTTTTAAATAGAGTGGAGGGGGGTGATGTGCATCATTGTAACTAGCCCCCCACCACCCATCACCCACCTCTAACCACCGCATTCTCCAATCCCTTAAAGGGATACTTCACCGATTTAGCATTCAGCTTTGTATCAGTAGAAACCCGGTAGTATTTCTGAATGACCGTGCGTCCCTCCCTCATATCCCCCTGAGACAGGAGATATCTGCATTGGGGGGTCCGGAAAAAATCTTCCGATGACGCAAAATGACGATTTTTGCGTCATCGGAAGATTTTTTGGCCAGAGCAAAAGACTACAACCAGTAGTAGGACCTACTTCCGCATGTTTTAAACCCGCCCATCGCCCGAAGCTAGCCGATCTCGGCCGGAAAAAAACGAAATGTCAGCCATCTTGAATCCTCGCTAAACAGGGCTCTGCTCTATCTTCTCAGCAGCAAACTTTTACAACAATTATGTGCATTCAAACTACCGCACGTGTACCACCGGGATACATCGCTACACAGCAGAGAATATGCAGGAAACGTTATTACAGACGGAATAATCGGCCCACTACAAGAGCTTCGCCTGCCACGGAGAACAGCACGGAGACCGCGGGCTCGCTCCTACCCCGAGCCGGGGTAGGGGGCATTCACGTCGGATAGGTGGGAAGCTAAAGCTAGCCGGGGGAAAGGCACATCCAGAGCGAGCTAACGCTAGCCGGCCACCTGTCCCATCAATCCTGCTTGCAAGTGTCCGTTCATTTAACAACAAACTGGACTACATCCAACTTCAACGATGCTCCCAACGCGAGTTCAGAAACTGCTGTGTTTTGTGCTTTCGTGGGAAAGCAACAGTGAACCGGACTGTCCAGCCGAACAACAGTGAACCGGACTGTCCAGCTACCAGGCCTGCTAGCCTTCCGACAATCCGAGCTAGAGATGCTCTGTATGAAGGTGAGCTGTGTTAACACGGACTGGTGCAGAAATGGGGTGATTTGTATCCAACTAACTGCTTTCCGGCTGAACAACAGTGAACCGGACTGTCCAGCTACCAGGCCTGCTAGCCTTCCGACAATCCGAGCTAGAGATGCTCTGTATGAAGGTGAGCTGTGTTAACACGGACTGGTGCAGAAATGGGGTGATTTGTATCCAACTAACTGCTTTCCGGCTGAACAACAGTGAACCGGACTGTCCAGCTACCAGGCCTGCTAGCCTTCCGACAATCCGAGCTAGAGATGCTCTGTATGAAGGTGAGCTGTGTTAACACGGACTGGTGCAGAAATGGGGTGATTTGTATCCAACTAACTGCTAACCGCTGGAGTTTGTGACTGTTACATGGCGACCATTCGACATCCCACGCTAATTCACGGCTGTGTTTATACTCGGTGTTTACAGCCCACCAAGCCGGGGGAAAGGCACATCCAGAGCGAGCTAACGCTAGCCGGCCACCTGTCCCATCAATCCTGCTTGCACGTGTCCGTTCATTAAACAACAAACTGGACTACATCCAACTTCAACGATGCTCCCAACGCGAGTTCAGAAACTGCTGTGTTTTGTGCTTTCGTGGGAAAGCAACAGTGAACCGGACTGTCCAGCCGAACAACAGTGAACCGGACTGTCCAGCTACCAGGCCTGCTAGCCTTCCGACAATCCGAGCTAGAGATGCTCTGTATGAAGGTGAGCTGTGTTAACACGGACTGGTGCAGAAATGGGGTGATTTGTATCCAACTAACTGCTAACCGCTGGAGTTTGTGACTGTTACATGGCGACCATTCGACATCCCACGCTAATTCACGGCTGTGTTTATACTCGGTGTTTACAGCCCACCAAGCCTAATGCTGGTATGCTTAGCTGAACTTTACGGAGCCTATAATGTGTGTGTGCACGGTAAATGTAGCCTGTTTCGTATGTCGTTATTATATAATGTAGTTTTTATATATTTTAAATGTGTATTTATATATTTTAAGTGGACTCGAGCCACAATGAAACGTTGTTTTGTGTATATGGTTGAAATAACAATAAAACACATTGAGTTGAGTCGAATGCCTCACTGTCTGTCTGTCAAGCGGTAGGCGTGGCTTGGGAGTGGACTCAAAGCAGCGAAGCGAAGTGCATTCTGGGATTTGGTGTCTTTCATCCATATGAGCCAAAAACACATTTTCTGGCTTTTCTCGGCCTAGAAGGCACCAATTAAATTTTTTTTTTCACATTTCTGCTACATAGGTGACCCAATTTAAAGATATATTAGGCTTTCCAGCGGTGAAGTATCCCTTTAAGCTGACACATTTCATGGCTGCTATAAAGACGAGACGCTGCCCTCAATTTCCTATGAAAGAGGCCTAAATAAGGAGGCAACAAAGCATACTTTCCTTCCCAGTGTCTAGAAAAATGTGATCATTATTGTAAGACTTAAAAGAGTATTCCACCAAGCATGCCCCTCCCCCCCCCCCCCCCATAACATAATTAAAACTGCACAGTTTTTTTTTAAATAATCTTAATTGATGATATTAATTCATGCATTCTTCCTTGTCAAAACCACCTGCTTTACCCATTTATTTATGCTAGCAGTGGCTAATATAGCCTCATGCAGAGATGAGGAGAGAACCAAAGTGGTCTGGTAAGCTCACTTTATTCTAATGCTACACTTCCAGATTTTCAAACTTGCAGTCTTCCGCCCCACCCAGTGCTGACTCAAGTGACATCACTTGAGGCAGTTCATCAGACTGGAGCTGAAGATCTTTGCCCGACGGGACACGACGGGTTCGGTCTTAATTTCTATCATTTTACACGGGCTCGGGCCGGGCTCGGACAATGAGCGGTTAATGAGCGGTCAGGTGATGCGTTTCAATTAGCGCGAAAATGGATGCTGAGACAGAGGCTGGCCTCTGGAAGACTTATTTTATTTCTTTGTTCCAACTTCCAAGTGGCCTGTAGCCTACGTTAGTCATGTATAAATGATGTTAAAACATGTATAAATGACTCATTCTTGACAAGAGGCTAAAGAGCTGTGTGCGTGCGCACATTTGAATAATTTAGTCCTCCGGACAGTCTCTTTTTTTTTCTTTCTCTCCCTTTTCCGCCGAGTGGCGCACGTGCCCGCGCTATTTTCCGACATGCACTCCAACAATCTCTGCCGATAAACGGCCTTGGGTTCGGGCTTTTAAAAAGCTGTCAATCAAAATGTACTTGTCGGGCTCGGGCCAAATTCTGTCTCAGCGCCACATCAGACTTCGCACGGATCCCTCTGGAGACACTAAAGGCTTTGTACAACTTTTTTCATATATGTAACTACCCAAGACCTGTAAACTTTGACTTTTAATGTGTAAAATAATTGGAGTTCCTTTTTAAGTGATATATTTCTTGATAATATGTATGTAGAAAAGGTGGAAATAAGTAGGGTGAGCAGTAAGAAAAGCTGATTAAAATTGCTTGTATAACCTTGAGAGTGAAGTTGTTATTTATGAGGTTTCTAGAGAAAGATTAACAACCTTTTTTTCTATTTACCTTTCTCTTTGCTTTGGTTGTATTGTCCACAGTGAGTTAAGATGATGGATTTAGGGTGTGTGAATGTTGTCAGGGATTTTGACTCTACAAGCAAAGAGTAAATAAATGTGCTGACTATTTGGATGGTTAGATTCAGTAATGCTGATGCATAAAAGTTAGGTGGGTGGTTATTTTTCAATACTGCAGGCCTTGTCTTGCCCCTCTGTGTTCAGCCGTTATACTGTATATCTCTCATCACATGACTGTGCTGGAGGCAAAGAGTAGAGCGAGCGTTTATGGGAGCCTGTTTGAAATGATTGTTGTGCTCCTCTAACGTTTGTATTTGTCTTTCAGGAGGCATGGGGCAGAGGAGGGGGCAACTCTAAAATCTGACAAATTGCTGAAAATTGCCTTCACACAGTCATTCCTGTTTGGACACACTTGGCACATCTGGTTGTGATCTGGCAACAGAAGTGCTGTGGCGGAGGGCTCAGCTCTCAGAGTGGTGCCACATATTATCCCCTCCTCCTCCTCCTCTCTCTCCTGGTTTGGTCTGCAAACATACTGATGTTCATCTCTCTCTCTCTCTCTCTCTCTCTCTCTCTCTCTCTCTCTGCCTTTTCTCTTTCTCTCTCGCTCTCTCTGTGGGGTGCTAGGAGCTGATGGTGTTTGTAGTGATGCTTGGCAGTTGTCCCGCCAGAGCATTCCTTAGCTCCTCTCCGACTTTAAGGGCATCAGTGGGTTGTAATTGAGGCGTCTGCGAAGATGAATGCAGCACTGTGACACTGCAAGCAGCACATCTTTTCAAAGGAGAAAGCTGCTCACAATCTGGCAACTTTAAACACAGCCAATAAAAAGATCCCAGAGATAAATTTTCTGTGTCTGTGTTTGGCACGACACTGCACATACGCCTCCACACACACACACACACACACACACACACACACACACACACACACACACACACATACACATACACACACACACACACACACACGGTTAGTAGTTCAAAAGTAGAGCATCACAATCTGCAGAGATATCTTTGTCTGTGTGTGACTCTGATCACAGTGTGTGGTGCAGCAGCATCAATCAACACCGTCTTATAAATCCTCACCTCATTGTTTTACTGTAGTCTTTACTAATCTGTGTGCTCTGGACAACATCTGCTGGAATGACTGCATGTTTTCCATGTTATTGCTGCTCATGTTATACTGTCTCTGTGGAAAAACACATGACATGAATGAGGAAGTAAGCTGCTCCACTGACTCAATCTGCTCTGGAAAAAAGATGCCAAGCACAGCTTTCGAAAGGCTTTAGACAATATTTGACGTGTTTTTGTCTCTCAACCCTGACAATAAGCTTGATTAGAGATTATTATGTATATTCTTTTGCAACATATGTGTCAAATGAACATGCATTGGATTGTGAAGTAGAGGAGAGGTCATGGGTAAATACATGCAGCATTGTCAATCGTGCAGCTGTGTAGCTGGGAGAGAGAAACTGAGTGCACAGCTGCAGACTGAGGCCTCAGCTTCTCAAATTGCTTCTGCCTCGGTTTCCTGCTCTCTTTACCGACCAGGCCAAGCCAGGCCCTTATTAGACCCACCCCCACCTTAATAATCCATGATGTCATCTCAACATCATTTTTTTTGTTTTTCTTCCCTACTATTTTTTTCAGCCTTACTGCTGGTGCAACCCCCATTGTTTGTTAAATATTAACAGGTGTAGGAGGAGAAGTGAATCCATTCGGCTAAGGTTCTTCTGTTCCCCTCCGTCCGTCTATCTGTCCATCTACTGCTATCACCACATCTGCTTCAGTTTTGACTTCCCCTGGCTTGTTTGTCCATCTGTATTTGTGTTTCTTCCCCCCTCCTTTTCCTCTGTCCCCCCTTTCAGTGGAGGGAGGCTGAGGAATGATCAGCCAGGCTTTGATGCCGCTGGCCCCTGCCCTGGCTTTCCACAGCACATGGGCCCAGGCAATTACAAAAGCGCTCCTAGCTGACTGCTATTACTCTGTAATGCTCCTGTCTGGAGCAGGAGGAAGAGGAGGAAGACAAAGAGCAGGAGAAGGAAGACCAATGGTTGAGTTGATGTAGGACCACATACTATGAGGATCCATTTTACACAGAAAGTCCGTGTGTTTCGACACATTCAAAATAAGTTCATCCCAGCATGTAACACTCTGATTGGCAGCTCTCTCACTCCACCACTCTTTCTGGACTGAGAGAAGAAAGTATACTACTGACATCTGGATGCTGCCGCACACATGTGGCAGACAGGAAGTGCTTGGGTATAGGCTGTGGGAGACAGGGGGGAGCGCAGGAAAGATGATGGCTCCTTTATCCCCAGCAATCATTAGACAAGACTGCAGAGGAAGTCAGAAATCACCACTCCATATGATCCATACTTCCCGTCTTCCCAGAACGTAGGAGGAGTGCTTTTTAAAAATATTCAGTATGTGTGGAAACAGCTGGTCAAAGCCTGCCATTCGTGTATATAATGGTCTGTCTGTCCACCAGCCATTACAATTAAAGCATGTGTATCATCTCTTTGGTTAGGGACAATTATGTCACTGACAAAGTGATGGCATCTGCCAGGAATAATGCACAGAGAGACATACACAAGATAACCCAGTAAAAGAACAAACAACAACAGTACGTTAAAATACCATTTCATTTTGTGGAAAGTAAACAAGGCAGTGAGTTGTTTTTAACTTCAATCTACCATATATCACCAGTTGAAGGGTACTTTATTGGAACATCATTAGTTCATGCTTTCAATATAAAAAAGAGAGGCCATGGCTATCACAGCCAAAAGTCTGATAGTTGTCCTGGAAACTGAAATAAAGTTTGAGCCATGGATGGAAGTATAATCTTGCCACATTTCACTTCAAGTTGTGAAAATAAAATTTGATCTTGTTCTGCTGCCAGAGCCGATAATGAGCTGCAGCAATAAGAGTTGGCGGCACCATGTTTACTTGTCTAGAGAGTAGGAAAACAATTGCTTGTTCAGCATTTCATGTTGTAAATAAAACTTTTCTCAGTAAAGCTTGGTACATATTGGAAAGTTGTCACATTATTGACATTATTGTCATATTATACAGATTATACATCTGCCTTTGCGATGAATTTGTTTCAATTCCAGCATTTAAATCACGACAATAACTTGGCTAATCCCCACATTTGAGATTTCTACTGCTACCTGCTTCTGCAATTTTCTGACATTAAAAGCTGCTCTTCTGCATTGCAGTTTGACTTCTGATTCCAAGTCAGTGAGTGATTGTCCTCTCATCGCCCAATCCTCTGCCTCTGCATCACCTGCAGTACTCCGTGGCAGCTCCATGATGCATTTGATTTGTTGAATCTCCTACTGAAAGAGCTTGCCCTTTCAACCCAAGGCCATCATTCTCTTTGTGACTGCAACTGAGCGAGGGCTTTGATACCCAAGCCAGTTTGGCACTATGTTTGGTGATGAGTATAGGGATGTGTGAGCAGAGGGATTACTCGGTTTCCTACTATACATGTATATATAAAAAAGCCAAAAAGTTGAAATAATAAACCACAGCCATCGGAATATGAATATTTTCACATATGGTGAATCTAATTGTATCATGTATCATAAATGAGTCTGTGCTTCTGCTATGTTGGTAACAGAAGTGCATGGCCAATGGCTAAATCCCATTACACTTTCCAAATCGATTCCAAAAGAGCACTCATATGAGAAACAATAGAAAAGCTGTTCTAAGACTGTAGATCACCCAGCCAGCTCTATCACACTCACACCTGCTGTGTGCCGTGAGAGGAGGGAACAACTGGAGGCACGGACCGTGTGTGTGTGTGTGTGTGTGTGTGTGTGTGTGTGTGTGTGTGTGTGTGTGTGTGTGTGTGTGTGTGTGTGTGTGTGTGTGTGTGTGTGTGTGTGTGTGTGTGTGTGTGTGTTGGTAGCGAGCACAACTGGGCATGCAAGCTCTTGTATGAATGTGTGTGTTTACATGTGCATGGTCCTGTAGGAATGCATCAGTGCTTGTGGCACAAGGCCTCAGCTCGATTTAACTCACCGCTGAATGCCACAGTGACGCCAGTCAGACTTTGTGTGGCCGCATACCTTCACTGAAGAAGATATGGAAAAAATCTGTGGACCAGTAAGTCTTTGAGATTACATGGCTCCTCTCAGCTCTGGCCTTAATAATGCCTCAAATTCAACAGTGCCATGTCACTGCAATTTGGAGCTTTTGTCTTTAGAAAAACAATGATTCTCCATACCATCCCACCATCATCGCTCTTCGACTGTGCATGAGCATCTATGTGTGTGCCTGAGAAAGAGCTGGTGGTGTGTGTGTACGTTAAAGAGTGGGGAGACACGAGAGCGAGAGGATTATATGTAGAAATAGCAATGGATCAACTGAAACACAACATTGACTTGATTTTTTAATTGCCTCTCGACTGCAATGAATGGCCGATGCAGCTGTCTGCGTGAACAGCTGCTTGCCTAAAAAGACAGAACAAACTCTGGGACGGAGGAAGAGAACAATGCGGGATGAATCATATTCAGCCTATGAGGTATTTCGCAATTTCACAACTTTAAAAAATGCATGCAGGATTAAGAATCACTTTTATTGGAAATTCACATCTGTTCCAAGGCGCATTTCCCAGGGAGCTTGCAAAGATGCATTTTCTATGCTGTCTGGGCAAGACAGAAACAGTATGGTGTATTACTGCATAGAGTAAACTAAAGCAGACGATGTTTTTTCTTTTAGCTTTGTTAATGTGGAACTTTTGAGTTTACAAGTTGCAATTTACAACTGTGGAAGAACCAGGGGGCTAAAAGATTTGATGGAGCAGTCTGTATAGATTTCCTGCAGAATATTTGTCAGACTTGAATTAAGTACTGTTGTTTTGCTCTCTCTCTCTCTCTTTCTCTCCCTCAGCCTGAGGCCTTGTGGCTGACTACTCCATGTCTATAAATCACCAGGAACGAATGCTTATATCCCGGAGCGAGCACGCTGAGTCAGTCTGGCAAGGTTAATCACATTCACATCTCCTCGGCCTGTTTGCAGCAGCCAACTGATAACCAAACACACATTACGGGGCATGATCCCTCTTGTTTGTGAATTCTGCTCATATCATGCTTTAACAGCTTGAAACACATAAAAGAGTTGGATGTAGGTGAAGCTGTGGGTCTAATCTGTTTTGGTGACTGTTACCAAGCATAAACAAAACTCTCGCAGGTGTTTGGACAACAGAAATAAAACCAAAATACATAAAGAATTTCTTTAAAAGGAGCAAGACAGATACCGTAGGGGTGGGGCTGGGGATCGACCTTAATAACAGACAGAGGTCTCATTCACGCTGCACACATGCTCAGCTTACACTGGGGCCATTGGTCGGCTGCACTCATATCCTTCTGTCTGTGTGTTTGATGGACTTTTAGAGAAAATGGGAAGCTTTCCAAGTGTGACACATGGTTGCAAGCCTATGAATATATGTGAATATAAGTAGCATAAGTATAGTATAAGGGTGGGTGTGTTTGCAAGTGTGCATGTTTTCGAATATGCATGCATGTGATTAACACTTCAATCTTTTTTCCATTCAGTGCTTTTGCTTTTTTTTCTCTCTCTCTCTCTCTCTCTCTCTCTCTCTCTCTCTCTCTCTCTCTCTCTCTCTCTCTCTCCTCTCAGAAGTGCCCTACCCAGATATGTGGGAATTAGGCCACATCGCTCACTACCATCCTACTTTAATCAAAGTGCCGATTCTTGAAACAGACAGCTGTTGTCATGTGCCTTGATTCCAATGGCTATCTGTCCCTGTAGCTGCCCAAGTTCTTAGTTGGCCAGCTGAAGTTGTAGAGGGAACAAGGGTTAACGGCATCTGCTAATTTAAACTCCAGTTAGAGCAGTGCTCCTATTCACAACACAGCATATACCACAAACACACTGATCCAAGGTAAGTTTCTTTTTTCTCCTCTCTGGCATTACTCTCATAACATCCCATTGATTTACTGTTGTACTGGTTTTGAACATGACTTTTTGTAAAAGCCACTAAAAATGATCTAATACAGTAATTCACTAACATAGTGGAGTGTCAATGATTGCAATTCAGCAACACAAACATGGCAGGTGATGTTGATTGCTGTTTTGTTTTAATCTTTAGAGTGTGACATGCATGATCCCATATAACCATATAAGGACTGGCCTTTTCTTTAAAGTAAATGTGAGAAACATCTGATGAAAAGTTAAGGAAAAAAAACAACAGTTGTATCAATGTCCCGGCACTTCACGTAGACTTTTCTCCACCTAACAGATCTGTGTTTAGTGTATAGTAGTGAGTCAATCAAAGTTGATTGGTAGAAGTGTACACCCTTGCCATGTTCCTCCATGTGTCAGTGCCTTAAATCAACACAAGCAGCAGGGAACATTGTCCGAATGCCTTCTTGACTAAAATTTGGTAGATCAGAATGGCTAAATTTATACACACTTACGAGTTATTGTCTATCCATCTATTCCTGGTTCAAGGCAGTTGTCTGGGTGGGCCAGAGCAGAAACAATACCAACTGTTGCAGACTAACTGAAGGTTAGCTTTATCACAAATGCATCAGCAGATTAAGACTTGAGCCGTCAGGTGTAAAGAGCAAACGGTTGAGAGCAAACGGTTGAGAGCACATAATCCTAAACCAGTTTTGAGAATGGATTTTAAAACCCAAACTATACTAAAACAACTATTTCCATGATTTGTTGCAAGTCATAAACGTCTGTTCAAATCTAATCGAAATGAGGGAGAGAGAAAACATGTATTTGTCAGAGAGAGAGAGAATTAAAAACTGATGCAAAAAGAAATAGTGGAGGATTCCTGGGGTCATCTTGCTGATAGATAATATGATAATAATAAAAAGGCCCACTTTGAATTTTTTTTTAGCATTTTGATTCACATTTAGCTAGCAGTCTTTTAAGGAGAACTGGCTAAGTTGCTCTTTCTCGGTAAATAAAACAAACATTTTAAAACACAATCTAAAATAGAATGAAGTATATTTTCGGCATTCCACACACTTTTACTTGTACGCACAAATGCAAAGTTGAAAAATGACAAGATGAAAATATTGAGTATTGAGCTGGTGAGTGCACAGGTATTACTACTAACATTTCAGTTTTCGTGGAGAAAGAGAGTTGTCATAGGTCATTACAAAGCTATTTGTTACCTGTTTCCATACTATGTCATGGCTCGGGTGACTAGAAGCGTGGGAGTGTCGTCATGAAAAGAAAGACGAGGCATGTTCAAACTAAATTATGCATTGAAATATGCATAATATGCAATAATGAAAATATGCATTTTTGCTACTTGATTTATTAGTTTGAAAAAAAAACTTGGCCAGGTTAAAAAAAGAAAAGAAATCTGAAACATATTGGAGAATTTTAGATTGGGGAGAGGTTTAACTCTCAAAACACACACACACACACACACACACACACACACAAACATATATGCAGGGTTTGGGTCAGAGGTCAAATGGCCCTGAACTCTCTCCCTTTAGGCTGAGGATATCAGAGGTCCCTCTGTGTGCTGCTCTCCATTTATTTTACCCATCATCCCTCATCAGGCCGGGGGGGGCCCCCGCGACCCTGGAGCTAGGGTTACCTGTCAGTTGACTGTCTATTCATGAGCACGGGGCTTGACGCTGTGTCAACATTTGTTCTGTGAGAAATGAGGGAGGAAGAAGGAGAAAAGAGTTCAGTTCAGTGTGGTAAAGACCAAAGCAACAAACAGAAAGAAAAATCTGAGTGTGTTAGAAAGAAATACTTTATTTTATATTGAATGAATAAAAATCTATCCTCAATTTGTTTCCACGCTCATACATTCAGATTTCAGGCAGTGCAGGGCCCTGACTAGCAGACTTTCTACTCCGATTACATGCAAGTGTGATAATTCTTGTTTACTCAGAGACAAAGATCCAAAGGATCTCAGTAAACAGATGCCTGCATGGAACCCCCCCCCCCCCCTCCTCCCCCTCCCCTGTGTGGGCTGTCAGCTATCAATCATGGTGCCGTAAGTGGGATCCTTGAGTGGAGATTCTATCAGCGCTGCCCCGTATACACTCACACCACAGTTTCCCTTATCTCTATTGAGATAACAGATCGACTTTAACAGTGAGAGGCCTGAACCAGACACACTTGCTTTCTGCATCTCTCTCCATCTCCCTCTCACTCTATGTCACAGCTGTGCTATAGGCCACTTCATTTCAGACAGGGGCCCTCAGAGGAAAAAAAACAGTCAATTTGCTCTGGTTCCTGTTTAAAATTCAATAAGCTTGTCTCTTATATTGCAACCTTGTGGTGCAAGCGGAGGCTGCAGAGGGCGCGTGCTACTTCTGATCCCAATCTCTGATGTTATCAGCCCTCAGAAGAAACATGATACATGTCTCGGTTGACGGATCTAGATGGGCATGAAATTGAACAGAAATCAGAAGCATGGCACATCAACAATTTCCTGCAACTGGACTTTTTATTATTATTATTTTGTAAACATTGCATTTGCAACTAAGTTGTTCAGGGTTTGCAGCCCCTGTTGATGGGCAAAGAGAACAGATGGGTCAGGGTTGTGCAACTTGTATTTACATGTTGAAAAAGTGCAGCACAAACACATTATGTATCAGATTAGATTTGAAAACACATTTTCCACTTTCATGTATGTATAAACACATTACAGGTTTTCAAAGAGTACTGTATGCTGACCATGTCGTGGTGAAATGAGGTCACTGCAGTTATTTTTCCTCGGTTTGAGGACAGTGAGCTGGAGAGATGGTCCTGGACTGGCCCTGTTTTTCTGGCTTCCAACAGACCACAGCACGTTCAGCCTAATAACAAAAACAAGCATCCCGGTGTGGAGCTGGTCCCACAGTGTGAGGACCTTAATGAGGAACATGTGGAGCTGCCCAGACACACAGTCAGAGGAAACCCAATCCCTCACTCCCTCTTTTTCTCCCCATTCCTTCTCCCTTCCCCCCTTTTTCTCATTTTTTCTTTCTCACTCTCTTACGCTTAAGTCTTGACATTTTCTGTCGCTACGTTTTTATCATGTAGCACTGCTTTTAGGTCCTCTGTTCTTGTGTCTGTCAGAAATTCTTAATGTTTGTCCAAAACTTAAAACACTTTGGTTTTCTCTCTCAGGTCCATGGAAACTGCCTCTTTTTTTTCTATTGTACCAGAACAAGTGACCCACTGTCAGCAGGAGAAATATACCGGCCTTGTTTTTTACCCGATACACACCCACTCTCTCCGACTTGTTTTAGAGTTGGTAGTATATACATATTGCTGTATATTGGTCATGCAATGCAATACTCTCATAAGGAAACATGGGAAGAAAAAGGTCTTTCTCCGCACATCAAGCCTGACAGGCGGTCTCAGAGCTTCTTTCATGTGCTGAATTCATCCTTACCGTCCACCTGGATCAATTAACTGTTTGCTTCAGTGGTCATCAGTCCCGCAGTGTGGAACCTCACTTCATTTAGTAGACAGCAGCTTATTGAGCGAAACTATGGCTTTGATTTTGTTGTCTTTTATCTTTATGTAACACACATTCGGCATGCAGTTGTATTATTTCTATCACTACTACTAAAACTGAGCTTTTTTTTCATCTTCAGCTGAGATAAATTGAAGTAAACTATTTTTTTTTTCTGCAGGAAATGTCATCACTCGCTCTTAAAGAGAAACACTGTAACAGGTGAGACATTCATTTTAATTTGCTGTACAGTATATTAACACAACAGATCTCCCTCCTACACCGTGTCACTGCCCCGTGTCCAAGTTGTCGAAGGGAATACGAAGTGTAACCTGTTTGATGGGATTTAAAATGTGACCATAAAGCGCAGCAATAAAGCAGATCAACCAACCAAGCCTCCAAAATTAGCTGAACAAACAGAGTAAGGTAGAGCCCTCGGGGGGGATAAACTTGGCACACTGGATCCAGTGTGACAGAGGCCCTTCTGGCAGCTCAGAACAATCCAAACGTTCCACTTGGGTTGAGCTGTCTTCGTTTCCCCCTCCACTATATATATATCAGCCCCACATCAACATGGGCCTGTGAAGACCTTTCACAAGACTGACAGGCCACCTGAATCACACAATTGTGTGGCCGGAGGAGCCTGCATGTGTATAGAAAAGCCAGTGATCCAATAACTGTCTAGGTTCACTTCTCTCTCATAAAGTCAGGAGGGAGGCGCAGAGGGAGACCCACAGCTAGCCAAATGTTCCAGCTGCACCAAAACAAAGCTGTAACTTTTATTCTAATTCTCGAAATTACGCAAACTGTGACTGTTGATTTTCTTAATACCAATATTTGATTCAGTAATTGGTTGGTGCATTTGATTTCTTTATTTGCATGGCACAAAAACCACAGAGTGTGTCTCAGGGAAAAAAGGGCTGAAAGCTGGTGAGTGTATGTGCCTTGCAGATGGTCCGGCCTCACAGCAGCTGTGCAAATGAAAGACGGAGTGTCGTTGAAGGAGGTGAGAGAGATGGAAAGTTGGCCACAAAAGGAAAAGAGTAACATACAAGTTGCTAACTGAAAATGTAATGGAAAAATGAATAGCACACTTTGCTGAGATTTGCCGAGAGAAAATAACTGGGTCAGAGTATTTTCTCTGACGTGACAAAAACAGACAATGCCAATGTGTTTTGGCGGGTAAAACACCACTTTGTAACCAAAAAAATGACAAAAGAAGGAATTTATTGATTCCTTCTTTTATATACAAGCTAATCAGTGTAATGGAAACAAAGCACACATTATAGGTTACCACTATATTATTCCTTAGCCTCAGTACAATGCCAATGCTACCATCAAAATATTACACTTGCCATGCATTTATCAGGTTCTATATTTAAAATATTCACTAGATAAACTAAGCAAGATATATTCTGCTAGTTTGCACACACAATTGTCAATCAAACTATTATTTAAACACTAAATCTGGAGTGAGAAAACAGCAGGTGGGAGATTCCTTCTTAATGCTGAAAACACACAAACATTTGTCTTGGGGGGTGGTGTGTGCGTGTGTGTGTGTGTGTGTGTGTGTTGGGGGGGGGGGGGGGGGGGGGGAGTCAGAGGACAGTTGTCCCTGAGTTCTTTGTAGTGCAAAGAGTTTAAATTTCTACTAGTCTGATGCAGCTCTGCATGCTGTATTACTCGTCACTTCTGATTATACTGAATGGCTCCAAGTTCTAACCTTAGCATAGACATAGCCTACTGTATATATACAGATAGGCCTAATAGGCGGTTGTAATACTATTATAACCATAACACCCCTGTGATTCTTCCAAAGTCATGCAACAGTCAAGTACATAAATATAGAATAGAAATATTGCAATAAAAATATGTAAAAGGCATCATATCACTTTTGGTTTTAGAAAGGAAAAAGAGGCTGTACGGTTTTGTGCAGGGTGTGCACAAATATTAATCAGGGCAATTATAATTTCACACCGCCCCTTGTGTTGTTGAAGGCACTTTTCCACTGTAAATATGAAATGGGTAGTGAATAATTAGTGTTTCATTGGCCAGCAATCACCTCTGGGCCCCGTCTACACTTTAGACCCCTCCCTCGTAGAACCGCCCTGAAGCCAGGGGCCCCTTTTGAATGACAGCGCTTGGGAAGGAAGACGAATTTTTGTCTGGTTTCCCGCAGCCACAACGTCGATGAGAAGCAGTCGAGGAACTCCATTCTAACTGAATGGATTGGTATGGGGAGAAGCGGACCACTAATCACGGCTAAACGGCAGCTTTGGGACTGTGTAACGTTGACAATGGTTTTACTTTCGCTGCTGTTTCGACCAGGTAAGTGTTGCTTTTTCAATCCGTGCTCCTCCACTCCTCTCCTGCATGCAAAGCTGTGTCCCGCTCTCCCCGCAATGGAGGGGGGGAAAAGTTAACTTTTTCCTGGCGTTTTGTGGCTGAACTCAAACTCATTAACGGCTTTCAACTTTCCTCTTCCATAATAACTTAAGTGTTAAGTGTTTTTGGTGTTTAAAGAATGAGAAAAGTCGCTGTTGTTTAGAAGTATCCCGTCCGCTGCGGGGACAAAGTAAAGCCCTGTTGTATCCCAGCTTGCATCCAACACTTGTATCGCTGCTAACCGAGCCGCACGAGTTATTAACTCACTTTACGGACGTCTTTTTGAACACATTTCCGACCATTCTCGCATAAAGCAACGACACCAAACAAGTTATCACCAAGCGCTAAACATATATCACGCTTTACAAAACACAAGTGCCGCTGTTGTTACGGTTTTATCAAGTTGTGTGAAGTTATGGCGTAGCCCCCCAGCTAGCATAGCTCGCTAGCAACTGGCGTCCAGCACCCGCAGTCAAACCAAAAGAAAACTGCGGAGCTTGTTTTTTTAACCAGAAAGTGCTGCTAATCGCAAACCAAACGGTCACAATTACTATTCAAGTCATGAGTATACCATTAACACTTAGTTTGGACTGTTTTAGTTTTCGTCAAAGCTTAGTGGACCATGGTATTTCCCCCTATTCATGCTTCATTTATTAACTTTGTTAGCTACCATGCATGGGGGTCCAACTTTCTGGCCTCTGAACGTGTTGGTCCCAGTTAGAGATCAGAAAGCACTAACCGTTACACCAAACGCAGGGGCATGGTTGTTTTTGGATTATGATTTTTGATTGATTTCATATTTTGTGGCCAGTTCCTAATGTGTGTTTGTTAAAATGCGAACATAAAAGTAACCTGGCACTATGTGCATTCATAATATACTAATAATATATGGATGGTATATGTTTAATGTTAGTATTTTTACAAAAATGTTGAAAATCACATGATTAAAAGTTGTCAGGCATTTAAGATTTCTAAGTCACAATATAACATCAATGTAACTTTATTTAGACGTGAAAACTGCAAACCATCATATATTGATATACGAATTAAGAAGAAAGATGATGAACAATAATATTGTCAACCATATCTGAAGACCCCTTAGGTTCTTTTTATTGTTTTGGTACTTTGTAATAGCTTGTTGTAACTGGATGTAGCACCTAAAAGTTGTTTTCCTTCAAATTATGGTTAAAATATGCAAAGAATAGTTGCTGAAATGCATTCAGATGTTTGGTAGAGTTAGGTTGTTAAACAAATGATACTTTTTTTAATTAAAGTTTGAGTATTTAAAGTGTCAAAGAGTAATTACTATGATATATATATATATATATATATATATATATATATATATATATATATATATATGTTGTTAAAAATAGCATTTAATACCATCTAAAAGTGTTTTCAGCCTTGTTTTGTACTAATAATGAGCTGGCTCTATGTCCAGTAAAGCACTCATAGTAGCTATGTTAGTGAAAATATTAAGTCTTGTTAGTCTGCAACCTAAAGACTACGCCCAAGCCAGTAGAAAACGGTGTCCTTATCTGCAGCTCTAACTAAAATCTGCTGAACTGTAAAATAATAATACTGTCTGTGTGGTCCTTTTGCTTGTTCCTTTCCTGTTCTTATATTTCCCACATGGTCCTCACACTTGTTGGTAGCCTACTAAGTGCCGGAGCATAAAGGCCCTTTGGGGAGATGCATGGTTGTTGATGGCTGTGCAGGCACTGATTGTCCGAAAGTGTCAATCACAGCAGACTTGTGTGACTTGGCAGCGAGGCGGGGGAGGCCTGTTGGAATTCAGAGGAGGGATGCATAATGCCTTTAACTTGACCTCTCACACTCCATCTCCGTTTTTATCAGAGCTGGTGTTGAAGTGTAGCGACTGTGAGATGCATTAATCATCTGTCCTTCCCCCCCCCCTTCAGTGCATCACACGTATGTGAAAGGGAAGAAATGGTGCAAAAATATTCATGTGTGCACTGGTGTGAAATCTCCACGCTTAGCTTGTTGTCTTTGTCCACGCTGTTTGGAGATTAGATGGGGCTTTGGAGCAAACAGAAGATTATTCTGTTGCAATAGAGGAGCAACCTTGTTTTGCAGTGAAAGTGATGCACGTGTTGTGGAAGCTGGATAGCGCTGATCTGAAATGGAAAATATATGGACAATACAGCAGGAGTTGTTATGCTGGTCAGCAAATGAGACATCCCATGCAAAAGTAACACAAAATGAAATGAGCTCGATCAATAGCCACACTTTCACTTCCCACAGAAATAGTTCTTTGTTTTCCTTGATAATAACTTATGACTCACAAGTGGGATATTTAACAGGAAGACCCAAATTTAGGCAATGCCACCCAAATATCACATGCCGTGCTTTGCTGCCCCCACCATCCTCCCTCCAGCTTCCAGTTTGGGCCCTGAGTTTCTTAAACGAGTGTGACTCTTTGTGATGTTCCTCATGTGTTCCTCTTGAAGTTAGCTGCCCCCGTACACCGAGCCCTGCCGTGCCATGTAGTGTAGCTTAATGGACTTCAATTACCTCAGCAACAGCCAAACCACATTCAACACCCTCAGGCAGAATAACCCAGGTTGGTTTCCTCCTACAGTCAGGCTACATGCTATTTCTGTGAGGGCTAGTTGGGAGTTGGGGGGGGGGGGGGGGGGGGGATAAGATTTGACTGACGCTGGAGCACAGTGTGGGATCATGGCCTCGTGAGCTCACGCATTTGGGTTTTAATGGCTCTCCTGATTGAGCTAAACTTGATAGTGGAAAAGTTTTGGACTCTGCTGCCTCGTGTACTGTGCTGAGGTAATGTATCTGTAAATGTCAGATGGATTTTAAGATTCTTACGTGGGGAAAACAGTTTGTGGTTTGGTGATCGGTAGATCTAGTCGTCTGTGTTTTTTCAGAGAGGGAGGTTACTGATAAAACTGCGTTTTCCACAGTAACTTGATGCATTAACGCCATCGCAGTACAACAGGTTGACGCTCATTTGTTTTTGTTTTCCAGCTCACTGCCAGCAGTGTCGAATCCAGCGCTGCAATGCAGAGTATGTGGCTTCTACCTCCCCCTCTAGTGGTCTGCAGGAGGACGTGGCTCTGGATGTAGACTACTGCATCGCCTTGCGGGCCTATGCCCTGTGCACCAGGCGGCAGGCGCGCAGCTGTCGGGGGGACCTGGTCTACCACTCGGCCGTCTTCCGCATTAAGGAGTTATTCTCTCAGCATAACTGCTCCAGCGAAGGGCCCACCTCCTCCGCCAAGGTCCCCAGTACATCTCGCCCAGCCGTGTCGGAGCTGTGCGACTACGAGAATCGGGTCCTCATGTCGGGCTCTGCCGGTCAGCAGAAGAAATACGCCCACTGTGGATTATTCGGAGACCCGCACCTACGGACTTTCCGCGACGAGTTTCAGACCTGCAAGGTGGAAGGGGCGTGGCCTCTGATTGACAACCGCTTCCTGTCGGTGCAGGTGACCAACGTGCCTGTTGTGCTTGGCTCCAGCGCCACGGCAACCAGCAAGGTAAGGATTGTAGCGCTGCAACAGAGTGATTAGTCGATTTTAACAGAAAATGAATCGACAACTATTTCGATAATCGACTCATTATTTCAAACCGTTTTTCAAGCAAAAGTGCCAGAATATTCTCAGGTTTCAGATTTAAAAAAAAAACGCATATGTGACAATACATTTAAAATCTTTTAGCTTTTGGACTGTTGGTCAGAAGAAGAAAAAAAACAAGCAAAATGAAAACATCACCCTTTTTTCACATTTTACAGACAAAACAATGAATTAAGTAAAAATGAATAGAATAATTGGGAGATTGATGAACAATGAAGGTAATCATTAGCTGCAGCCCTAGTTTAGTGCCGTGGCTTCCAACGTCTTTGGCATGTGACCCCTTTAAATCGAAGCAGTTTCTAGTTGCAACCCCTCCCACGTTCTGCATGTGTCTTTTAAGTTTGAATAGTCTTTTCTTATTGTTTCATTTGAATACACGTTTAGAGGCCGGAAAAGGTCAATCTATTCAAGATTTCACAGAGAGAGAGAAAAAAAAAATCAAAGCTTAAAGAAAAATCTGGCAAAAACACACACGAAACCACAGCTCCTCAGACTTGTTTTGTGATCCTCGGCGTGGTGGCGCTTTTTTCTCGCGACAACCACCCCGGACACTACCAGAAATGAACACTGATTTAATAGTTACGCGTTTGAAACTAACTGCCTATATAAGCAGGCTGTTTTTGCGTGCTGGCTTGCTAGCTCAACTATTGCCATAAAGTATCAACATGTGAAGTTAATCGTCATTCCACGGTGCCTCTCGAGCCTCCAGCATTCCTCTCGTCTTGGAGCTCCTTCAGATCTGTGAGGGAAACGAGAGAGGAGGGGAGTCCTTCAGCTGTGCTGAATCACAGACATGCTTGAGCGCTCTACCTTTAACACATGGGTGGTCATATGGTAGTGATTAACGCTCACTCAAACATTTTCCTCCGCCGCCACGATCTGGAATGTTTTTTCACCCCTCTGGTCAAATAATTAACTTGGTGCTTTTTGTGTAAATATAGGATAATGTGGAAAAATAAAGGAATAATTGGTCAGCAGCGAGGGCCTTTTGATTCTGTTAATGAAGTAGGCTGGTTTTTCTTGCTCTATATGCTTTTAAACAGTTGAAGTTTATCAGGTCTTTGTCTCTTTTTGGTACTAAAAAGTCACATTGGTATATAAGGCTCATCGTGTCCATTTAAAATTGAAGTTAATTTGGCTGCTTGTATGTGAATTGTATGCTTAAATAGTCAATCGTTTTGTTTCCCATTGTCGGGTTGTGTCATCGACTCCCTACACTTAACCAATTTGAATTCACCTGCTTGAAAACAAACGATTTAAAACAATAAAACGATGACATTGCACCAGGGGAAAACTGCACAAACTCTCTGAAAGGCATCTACATGTATAGAGTGTTGTGGATGTGCCGCCTAATGCAAACCTGTAGCGTGGGTGTATCTGTGCCAGCACCCGCATGCCCCCCATCATGCTTTTGGAGTTGTTTGCAACTGCCAGACTTAAGACAGGAAATCATCCATCAAATACTGTATCCCCCCCCCCCCGTAAGTGTAAACGGAACCTCAGCCACCGCTTTGTCAAGATACTTTGAAGAAACAGAGGTTAGGCCCAATTTTATTTTATTTTTTTTCCAACGTTCAGCTGGAATACAAATCACAGTCAGTCACTGAGCAAGCACCAGCAGTGCCAGTGGAGGAGAAGTGTTGGGAGATTCATGAGGATTTGAGGCCGTTATGAAACGTTCAGGGAGGACTGGTGGAGTTACTGCCTTTAGTTTTAGTAATTTGCTTTTAGGTGTAAAAGGAAAGGTGACAGTGAAGACCACACAATGATTGTAATTGTGGTTTATTTGAGCACTTTCCTCTTTGGGTGGTAACAATCCAGTGGACCACTGACAGCAATCACTGCCACTCTGTAAAAAGGCCAGCAGGCCATCCACACCTTCCACAGCAGTTCCTGCTGCCACCTTATGGCTTTAAATGGTACTGCTCTTATTTAAGCTTTATTAGGGCATATTTTTGCATGGCTTATTAGTACATTTTAAGCAAAGATGTGTTGCTTTATGTAAGTAAGAATATACATAGTGTATATATAAATAAATGCTGATCTTCTTTTCCTCTTATTTCAGATCACAGTGATCTTCAAGTCCTTCCACGGCTGCACAGATCAGAAGGTGTACCAGGCCACCACAGAGGATCTGCCGTTGGCCTTTCAGGATGGGACTCGCAGTGGCGGCGAGAGCGGCAGCCTGACCATCGTGGAGCGCGGCGGCTCCGGAGTGGGCCGGCAGGTGAAGATACAGGCGCGTTACATCGGCACTTCCATCATCATCCGGCGCGTGGGCAGCTATCTGACCTTTGCCATCCGCATGCCAGAGGACACCCTGGACTTTTCGGAGGACAATGGCGGTCTGCAGCTCTGCCTGCACGGCTGCCCGCGCAACGAGCTCATCAAAGAGCACACGCTGGGTCGTCAGAGCCAGCAGCCCCGGCTGCAAGGCACCAACACAGAGCTGGGACCTCTGCGGCCTCCTCACCAGGTCTACACAGTGGAGCGCGCCACGGCCA
The DNA here is from genome assembly GCA_023631565.1 of Gymnocephalus cernua. Lineage (NCBI taxonomy): Eukaryota > Metazoa > Chordata > Actinopteri > Perciformes > Percidae > Gymnocephalus > Gymnocephalus cernua. The sequence goes on from CM042432.1 coordinate 17,458,064, forward strand.
AGTGTAGAGAGACTCTGCAGGTGGAGGACGTGTACTTTCAGTCCTGTGTGTTTGACTTGCTGACCACAGGAGACCCGGAGTTCTCCATGGCGGCCTACGGCGCTCTGGAGGATTTAAAGGCGCTGCCGCCCAGTAAACTGAAGCAGAATTCCCCGAGGACTCCTCGTCTTTACAACCGAGGAGCGTCACACACGACGGCTGCAGCAGCAACCAACAACTCCCTGCTCTCACTCCTACTCCTCATTCTGCTGCTTTTGTAAATAACAAATATAAATGAGAATTTTTTTTTTTTTTTAAAGAGGGAGAGCGAAACATGGAGACAAACAGAACGTGGAAGCATTACCAGCTTGAGGAAAGAGTGACATAACAGACATATATATTTGTATTTTTTTTTTTGGGGGGGGGGGGGGGGGGGGGGGCAATTTGTGAATGTTGTGATCTTTTTCTGTTTTTGTCATTTGAAGGATTTCACACTAAAAGATGGTATTTCTTCCCACTTCACATTTCTGTGGATTCATACATGGGTCACATCAGTTGAAAAAAGACAGAAATACATCATGTGGTTTGGGGTCCAGTACAGCATGTTGTTTCCATGTGCTCACTGTTGGTTTTCAACAATCGTTAAAAACTCATAAATGTGTGTGCTCATGTCACGGCAGCTTAACAGCATTGAGGTTTTTTTTGTAAATAGCAAAGTCATCATAGTGCACAACCTTCAAACAGCTGCACATGTAACTCCATACTGTATGTAAGCTGTTCTGCAGAGCAATGTGGCTTCTAGATCCTGCATAATCCAGTAATATCAATAGCACTTAACGGTTTTAACAGCAAGTTTTGTGTATTTAAATGTTATTTCATTGTCTATTTCAACTGTTACTTCAGACAATTGGCGTGCTAAATACACAGGATCCAACAACAGTATGTAAAAACTACCTATCCATAATATAAGATGTCAATTCAACAGTTCTCATCTTCTGTGAAACACTCCCTCTTCAAGCTGTTTGGCTTCCAGTTTTAAAGGTTAAAAAAAAATCTTTATATAATAATATATTAAAAGAGTGTATATATGTGTTTTATATTGTGTACATTTGCCTGTGTATAGATGTTTTTAACTGTAGTATGTTTTACATTTGTTGTGTTTTTAGTAGGTTATTTTGAGACATTGTAAGAAAAGTAAACTAATATGTGTTTTTAAATTTTCTGTATTAAATGGTTGGACACTCCAGACCACAGTCTTTTTTTTCCTCTCTTTTTTTTGTCCCTCTTGTACCTGCGATCATGGGCAGAGGATAGAGATCCCCCCCCCCCCCCCCATCATATCATGGTACATTGTTGTCTGAGCTTTTATTGTCCATTTAAACCAGCGTTATGAACCTTAATATGGAAACACATTTAGTGTTTCTAGGTTAAGACACAACACAGAAGATGACAAGCAAAACACAAGAGTAATAATATAGCAGCATTTCCAAACTGTATGCTTGTAATACCACCTGTGTCCTGGTGGGGTCCTCAGTCCATAAGGGCAGACAGCTCGTATCATGCAGACAGTTTTGACAAGCGGGCTGTGTAGCTGTAGGGAGCCACAGTATGTTCTCGGTCCCCTGTGTACTGTAAATGTTACCTCCGAGTGCTGAGCTGGCTGCTAGCTTTGCTTTTGTCTGCCCGAGCGCTGCATGGCTCCAAATAGGATTTAGTCTGTGTTTAAAACACCAGGTTAGAATCAACACGCGCGCACGGTGCTGATATTCGCATTCTACACGAACAATGAGTGCTGTGATTAGAAAGAAGGATGGGATCACTTTTTTTTATCGCCATTAAAAATGCAATTAATAAAGCTCCTGCACACTCCTTATGAAGCCATTAAGAATGAATGCGCTATAATTAGTAGATGTCGATTTCATTTATATCTTGAATTCAGTTAAAAGTGTCTTGGTCCTTGTATTACTCTGAGTGACGGAATGTTTCGTCACACATGCGAATCATACTTAATCTGTCCATGTCCCATTTCTTTAAATAAAAGACAACAGCACAGCGAGCTGCGTGGTCGGGTAGGAGCGATGGAATGTCACTATCCTCACCCGAAATATGTTCAGCACAGTCAGGTCCTAAATCAAGTCGGTTTTTTTTTGGGTGACTTGCATTGCCTCGTTCCTAATATCAGGTTGGGGGGGGGGGGGGTGAAGAGAGGTAGAGTATGTAGCCTACTCAAGTACTGTACTTTTCTTTCCATTCTACTTTTTTACACGACAACAATGAATTAGTCGCAGTAGTTACTGCGCTGTTATCCCGAATTAGTTGACTTTACTAGAGACCCGTTGATTTAAACCGTGTTTGTTGTTTACACGAGATCAAACTCAACAGGTCAAGTTGTACAGAGCGGTAACTTGATGCAGTAGACTAATCAAGTTTACATTAGTAGGCTAGTCATTGCTAAAAATCATTAGTAAACATAAATAATTTTTTTTCTGGAGTCATGTCATCCTAATTTAAAGCTTTAGTACGTGACTTTTTGATATTTAATGAACGTCCGGTACATTCAAGCCATTGTCAAATGAGTTGCTACAAAGCTAATTAAGACTATCAGCTCCACACAGCTCTCTCTGTATTTCTCAGTACGGCTTGGTTTCTAGCAACTGCACCATTACTTAGAATTCACACAGAAACTAGGGACACATAAACCACGCACTAGAGCTGTAAACATGCAAATAGACTTAACAAAGCATTAGCCTACTTATTAATACTACAGACATAAGTTGTATGTAAATATAGTTTTTACTTTGTGACAGCCTAACTCTATGTGTCTGTTCCAACAAATCCGAAGGTTTCATTTAGAAGACAGAGTTACTAATTTTCAATCATCAATTCCCCCCCCCGGGGTCTGGGTCATGGTGCAACAATAAATGTAGATAAACATGAACACTAAATCAACCACACAAGACTAAAACCCAGACAACATAAATGCACACCCTAAACATTAACAGAACATTATTAAAACACACTTTTAATACTTTTTTTTCCTGAACAGAAACCGTTCAGAACATATATATTTTTTCCCATGAGCCTTTGCACCGCTTCAGTGCAGACCAGTTCAAATGAAAACAGAAAGTTAACATCCTTAGTTATCTCTGCGTTATATGATCTGTGCACTGCATACCTAAGATGATTATTACAAACTAATGTGATTTAGTAATGAATATGAAAGAATAAGTATTGACCACTAAAAAACTAAATCTGGGTTTACAGTGTTACCTTTCAGATCATGATTTTGCATTAAAGACAAGTTATGATAAAACATTTATAAAAGTCTAATCAGTGGTTCCAGAACTTTTTGATCCCAGTCAAAAAATAAACAGTGTCTTGTTGTCGACCCTGTCATTTTTAAGACCCAAAGGGGTCAAATGATCCAGCATCTTTTTCTTCTTTCTCCCATTAATCATCTCATGACCTCCTCGACCCCTTAGGTTAAAGGTCCAATGTGTAGGAATTTCTCCCATCTATATCTGACATCATATATCACAATCAACTCTCTCGCACCACGCAGTTCAAAGTACGTGTTACACCTACGGTATCCTTCACGCTTCAAGAATGCTGAAATTTGGATTTTGAATACGTGTGGTCCTCCATGTTTCCTTCTTCAAACTTGCCGGGGCCGGGAAGCTACCAAGGGGGTAAGCCTCTCTCCACAACGCGTACCTCCTATGGCGCCATTTTTATGCTACCAAGCCATCACCCCCCGTTAGCATTCCATTGACTGCCATTCATTTTGAAGTCACTTTGACAGCGAATAACTTTACACCTGAAGCGTTTAAAGACTCTATTTGCCCATTGTTTATTTCTAAAGAAACATGACAATGTATAAAAGGCTCCATTACCTTGTACCTCACGTTATGGCTCCGTAAACCGACGTTTTTGTCATAACCACGCGACTTACTGTCGCATAGTAGAGGAATTACCGTACAGTACAGGAGAAGCTCGCAGGCAGTTTCGACTTACATTAGCTGTTCAAGTTTAATAACTAATGTTAGCATTTTAGTTAGCAATAATTAGCCTGTGCCTATGTTATCTCCTTACATATACCTACGCTCTCCGTCTCTGCAAGATTCAGAATGTTTGATATTTCTCTTGGCACAGCTACCAGAAGACTTACAACTTTCAGACAGGTTGCTCACGTCACAGCTACGTCGTCAAGCTCAGTTTGAGGCTGCGCAGTAACGCTCAGCCCTCACCGGAAAAGTGCTTCTAATTCACTTCACTGGTCTCCGTTGAAATCTATGGCATCACTTGGTCCAACTGTCTATGGAAGCTACGATACCCATTAGCAGCATTAGCAGCACCTGTGAGTTCATCATGTGACAGCAAAAACCCGAAAGGCGGAGCAGTATGTCCTGTATGTCCCTTACCGGCTAACGTATTTCAAGATGGCGCATGAATATGGAGCGTCTAGCCCAGTTCATGCGAACACAAATGTAAAATTTCAAGCCAAAAGGAATACTTGGAATTGATGGTGGTGATCAATATTCATGAAAAAGGACACGTTTGTGAACGGGCAACACAGATTTTGATAATAAACAACTGAACACGTTACACACTGGAACTTTAAGAACCACTGGACTAAACTACCTAACTGCATATAAAGTGGTTAAAACTAGCTCCACCTTAAGTTACAGCAGTACAAAATACTGCTTACACATTGTTGCATCAGTATTAACCATCTAATAATGTCGATATGGAATTAATATAGCAGTCACATGGACATTTTACTGCAAGTACTTTAAGTACATTTTGCTTATAACACTTCAGTGCTTGTATGTAGGTATTTGAATGCAGGGCTTTTACTTGTAATGGAGTGTTTTTACGTTGTTGTATCGGTACTTGTAAACCACCTCACTTTACCATCTTTTATCTAGACTATTGCTCTAAATGTTGAGTGAGCTGATGGTATGTGCGCTTCCTTCCGTTTTATTTATAATTTGATACTAAGCTAAAAAGGCTTGACTGATGTCATGTGAGGAGATGCAGCCATCTGACAGAACTGGCAGCAGCAGCAGCAGCAGCAGCCTTATATAACGACGCCACGTGAGAGCGCCCTCTCAGTCTGTTCAAAGAAGGTGAGATTCTTGATAACTTCTGAACTTGGAAGCTTCTTCACAAAAAAAAAAAAAAAAAAAAAAAATGGAGATTGACATTGAAAACTTCTATCTTTTAAAAACTGGAAATGAAGAATATGTAAAACCCGGAGGATGTTGCACAAGGTTTTTTTTATTTATTTATTTTTTTATAGGGAACTGCTGCAGAGATTGCTCGTCCAGTCTCTTTGAGCCATCCTGTCTTGACTTTCCCATGTAAACAAGGACAATTACCAAGCTAATGAGATGAGAAAAAAACTGCTTGAGTGATTGATACTCTCAATGGGGAAATTAATTTGATATTAATAGAGCACTTGGCAAGATAAATAGATAGTGGTGTGTGAGTCCTCTCCTTGATTGATAATGGCTAGATTGATGGCTGTCTTAATGCAAGACGTTCCTTAGACTTAAATGAGGTGGCCTAGATGAGGAGAGACTTTTGATCAAGTGTTTGGAGCAATATGGGGCTTAAAATAACTTTGATATGGATATTTAAGGTGCCATACCTCCAGTTTAGGGTATTGGAGGCCTCAGATACATGTTAGGTGATACAAATAATAAGAGAGCATGTAGACAGGATGAGTAATGATTCCAGCACGTGTGGAAACATCTTACATGAGTTGCAAACAGCAGCCTATCTTTTGCAGTTCAGACTCGATTTATTGATGCTAAACGACGCATGTGATGTTGGTCAGCCACAGCCGTAAACTCATTCACCTGCTCCTGTGAGATTGCGTTTGTCTTCAGTTTCACAAGTGGCTCCCTTGCATCATTTTCCTGCAGCTCCCGATTACTCTTAACACCCCCCCCCCTAACCTCCTCTGGCTTAATGATGCACTCAGAGTCTGATTGTTGCACCGAGCCAAAGACGTTCAACATACACATACATTACACCCTGTTACATGGGTCACTGCTGCAGAATTGAGAGAGAGAAGTTACTTATTTGTGTGTGTGTGTGTGTGTGTGTGTGTGGTTTTCAGACTGCTCTAGTCTCAGCGATTATACAGCTATCTCATACTGCAGGCTCTCTCATACCTGACCAACTCAATCTTTCTGTGTCTCCTCAATAATCAGAGTGACAGCGAGCAACTAGACATATCTCACCCACTGGCTCCCTCCAGAATGGGTATTGACCTACATATGAAATCATACACTCCTGGCGTGTGTGATAGAGATTGGGAAAAGGGAAATAACACTGTTTGATTGGCAGTCCTACTTTAGTAAACACGTTGCATCCCCTGGGTTTCTGGCTCTTCATATGTATTTACCGTTAAAGGTAAAACACCAGCAGCCTGCAAATCCTATAAGCTACAGTGGGACTTCCTGCCATTTCAGCAGTGGGTTTTTTTCTTCCTGCTGCTACTGTAACAGTAGAGAACACCTGGTTGTCTGAGTGTGTATTTTTATTAACGAGCCTGTGTCACCAAACTTTTAACAAATGGCCCCCGGGCACCCTGACGCCCCGAAAAACCCAGCTCGGAAATTAAGCATCTGCATCATAAATCTTGGAAAGTTACAATAATTTGCAATCCACTCCCTCATCAAAGGCAATATTACCCTAATTTATTATCTCCCCGCACGAGGGGCGCGCAAAGGCCGTGGAGATAAGAGTTTATCAGGAGGGGGATTGATTTTCATTAACTGATTGTAATAAAGATGAACTGCCTGCCGTGCACACTGACCAAGAGCCACACTTTATTGTAATTGGGACAATTTATTTCATGAGCCAGTGGTTCTACTTTTTTTGTCCCTCCCACATTTTTTATTTTTTATTTATTTATATCGCTGCTCTTCAATATGTGAATGCAGTGTCTCAGCTGTACTGCTTCAGATGCTACAGTGACTTCTGATGTAAGAGTGATTACAACGTGCATGTGCAGAGGCAAGTCAACTGTCAACAGATGTTGCATCCGATTTTGGCTTCTGGCACCAAAGCGATGCTGCAGTTAGTGATGTAAACTTGACTGATACTTGATGTCTTCCTTATTTCAATTTACTGCCTCCTGCTTGTCAAAATGAAAATGTCATTTGTTTCCCCCTGTCTGTCTCTCGCAGCCACTCCATGATCCACGCTACCTCGCAACTGGTAGTTTGAGGACTGAGGTTTACGCGCCGCGGTTTTGTTAGTGAATTCCGCTCCCTATCACATACATCCTGACACGTATTTCAGCTGTAGCGTGCCTCCTTGCAGCAGAGCAGCGTGAGGTGACCTGCTAACTGGTAAAGTCTTCAGTCTCCACAATGACAGATGATCCAAAATCATCCCGCACGCTGCGCAGCTGGGTTTCCACGCGAGTCAGAAATGGGTACGTTTCCTCTCCTGAAGCTTCCAGCATTTCATGATGAATATCAAAGTAGACTCCTGCCTACTGGGAGAGCAGCAGAAACTGGCTCAGGTGAACAAATTAAAATGTTTACAAAAGTTCAAGCTGTGGATGTGCAGTAATAACCTGTCTATCCTTCGAAAGGGCAATTACACTATCATCACAGTTTTCATCACTTAACAGGGACGAGGCATTAGTAACGGACTCTGCGGTGGCGAGCTGTAAGAGGCTGCAACATCTGCACTCGCAAACCTTCAAGGTCCTTGAGAGTAAATCCTTGTGCAACAACTCCCCCTCTCTTTGCGCCGCGGTTCAGCACTCCACTCAACACGTTATAACTGAGAAAAACAAAACATCCTGTTTGAATTTTTATTGTAAAATTGGAAAAAAAGGAGAGAAAGAGAGAAAAGCCCCAATAAGCATTTCTTTTTTTTTATACATATCTTTATCTTACCATAACCATAAAAGAAAAAGTGGCTGAAGAAATAAATAAATAAATAAAATAAATACATAAAATAAATAAATAAATAAACATCAAGTTACATACTTGACCCGATAATTATAAAATTATTTAATCATCAATCAGTAATATGAAGTAATCTAAGCAGCAAGTATTAAGAAATTTCAACAGGGGAAAAATGTTTGGTTTCTCAGGCTAATACAGAACACGTCATTTTTTTAATATGTTTTTTTTTTTTTTTTTTATAAAAAGATACTGCTTTCCCTGTCAGTTAATCCATGCTGTACTGACGCTGCCACAAAAACAGGTGGCGCTCTCCTTTAAAAAAAAAAAGAAGAAAGAAAAACAATACAACCTGTAAACTGCATTTTCTCCTCCAGGTTCAAATAATAGTACTGAGATTCTTCTTTTTGCACCCTGCATGTCAGTAAAGTCTTCATCACAGACTCCATACTGCTGTTCATATGTTTTTGTATGCTTTGTGCTGAGAAACCAGAAAGTTAACATCTTTATAAAGCGACCCACCCCCTCCCACTCCCCCATTTCAAACCCTAATCTATATGTACCCAAAGAAAGGCCCTGTGCTGATTTTCCACAATATACAGATTTCATATTTATAATAAGCTACTCTCCTTAGCATTCAAACCATAGTTAAAGAATCATATTGTTAATACTAGTAGTACCATAATCTTTAACCCCCCCCCCCTCCCCCAGCCCCCATTGAGCATGCTCAGAGATTGAAAGGGCTCCATGGGATGACAAATATAAGACAAAAATGATTTCTTTTTTAAAAAAAGGATGCAAGAGTGAAAACAATGTAGAAAGTAAACTTTAGTTTGACCACATGCAGCTAAATTATAACACTATTTGGAATCATTACTGCTATTTCCTTTTTTTCTTCTTTTTAGTGGGTTTTCAGTCAGTTTGGTCATTCAAAAATGTCAACTCAATGAATTTCTTGGATTTCAGTCATTACTTTTTCCCTTTTCTGAATTTCATAACAGCTATGTATATTTAGGCTTACGCACTACCTACAAACTGTCTCCATGCACAAACCTTTTAATTGAGTTCAATCAAATTTAATTTCTTTCTTTTGGCAGAATGAAATTAAGTCGACATCTTTTTCAAACTCATTAAATTTCAGCCACAGCTGGCATCTTTAATGTGCATTACCCAAGCTGTTGTGAAGGCCAAATTTAATTTGATTTTAATAATTTAAAAAACTCTCCAGTAGAAATCCCATGAGAAAAGATTTTTGAGTGGGTTTATAAGGCCCTGTATGGCCCGGGGAAAGGAGGGCATATATCACAGCGTCCTAAAGCTGCTGGGTCCTGACAGCAGAAAGGAAACTCAGTAACAGTAACTCACCAGGGGGAAAAACTGTCTTCTGGCAAATATATGTGAAATCTAACCTTTTCACTGGAAAACTCTATTGAATACCATTACAGCCTGAAAGGACCTTCCTCCTAAAATGTTATGCTGTATCACAAAATCAAATACCTTTCCTCGCTGATCAATACTTGACATGAAAATTAACACATTCATATCTTAAATTTTCAAGGAATCTGGCACGTTTGACGTCTGATGAGGAAATGCAGTGGATATGCTTGCATAATTTGGCAATTCATGAAGAGAAAAGGCATTTTTAAAAGACTTTCTTTTTACAGCATCTAAGTATTGCCTGCAAGAGAACAATATACAGTGAATGAGGGGAGTAACAATAATGGTCTCCTAAAAATCAAACGTCCCCTTTCTAATAATGCTGATCCTGTGAACCAGTAATCGTACATATAAAGAGAATAAAAACAAAAAGATACAGTCAAGGTGATGACATTCGCCGTACCAGACTACAGTTTTCTGAAGACTCTTCATGTGTGGATGCGGCCACAGAGACAGCATTGGGATTCGATGACCGAAGCACTGATGTGTCTAAAGTTTAGAGCGATGATCAGAGTGCCGAGGTCACACAGAGTCCTGAGGGGGCAGGCTGCTTCAGTGCAAAATGAGTCAATGAATGGACATGTTGGAAAATATTTTCAAATTAAAAGACAACTGAGTGGATGTAATGGATTAAAGAAAGAAAACAAAAAAAAAAAAAAAAAGGTGAGACTCAGTAAAAGCAAGTCATGAAAAACAGATTTCATCTCGGATGTACTGTATGTGTGTGTGTGTCTCTGTAAAAAGCATCACCACAGATCACGCTAGTTTAGTTAATTAATCATATCTGATACAGCGTGATGTGTCGTGACCACACTGTATATAGGAGCCATGTGTGACCGGCGCTAATGGTAAGCTGTCGTCTGGTTGAAGCAGCAGCAGCTGTAGCAGCTACACTTACAGGCCTGCTGCTGTCTAATTGATGGATCATTTTGCTCTTAATTTGACCTCCTAAGGCTGGTAATGCCAGGCTGTTCCTCACAGTGTACAAGCTCTTACTGTGCTATTATACCCTTTGGAGAGAGAAAAAAAAAAAAATACAGCTGCTCTTCACTGAAGAACTCGTGCGATCTACTCTAAACACCGTATACAGATGCTGTCGCAGCCACGTAACCCTCTGAACCTTTGTACTTTTTAGCGATAATGACGTAGATTTAGGTGACTTCGACGTGTCCCGCAGGGCCTCTGTCAGATTCGGGGTCCCCTCTGAGACTGTGGATGGTAGTTAGAGGGAGAAAAGACTCCCATGCAACCACTGAGAGAGGAATGGACTCTGTCACTCAGTCAATTCATTCAAAATGCCAATGCGTAATTGATTGCGCGTCTCTCGCCCTGCGGGGCTGCTCCCCATCTGATCAATATTATCATTATCCTTTTTATGCTGTGGGTTGGCTCTCGGCCCCCTGTGAACTGATGGTCCATATTAAGAGAGAGATATGCTGGCACCTGGAGGGGAGGAGAGAGAGAAAGAGAGGGGGGAAGTAAAAGAGGAAGGGAGTGTGCTCTCACCTGCTGAGAGCAGCTGGAGGAGCTCGGCAGCAGGAGAGGGCATGACCCGGCAGGGACCACTGTGACACGCCGATGGAATTTTTTTTTACAACTGCTATCAGGCTCATTTGTATATTTTATTAAGCAGTTACAGATGCTGTGCTGTTTTACTGCTGCGTATCGAGCTCAGCCGGGTGGCACTTTAACCACAGTGCTTTATGGTCAGATTATCTGTAATATCAAGGCTTTAATGACATGGGATTACTCTTGTTTCAATTATGGAATTGCAAATGCACCGACAAGAGCAGGAGACAGCGACACATGGCTAAATACTAAAGTGATGTTTGCGTTACAAGGCTGTTATTGTGTCACTTTTTGGCACTACTGGACTGGTTTTCTTCTTCTACTGACACAATGACGCCGACAGATGACACGCCCGAGATGAAATGCTGAAACGCAGATGAAGCGATGAGTGGCAAAAGAACGTGCCCGAAACAATGTCTAACCCACATATTCTACGCCACTAAAATAGTATAGCTTTATACATTTTTTTTTCTGTTTTATTTTAATATTCCTTAAACCCAGTAGCTATAAATGTAAAAGGAAAAGAAACCAAAACCCATTTCCTCTTCTTTTTTTTTTCAACCTGAAGCTAGTATTTCTTCTTAAGTTTAACTTTTAATATTATTAGTAGTAGTTTGTAGTATTAGTATCATTAATACTATATATTACTGTTCAGAACAATAAAAATGTTTGGTCCTTTGGTCCCTTAGGGGTGAAAGATTTGCAGTTCTACTGTTGCTAATGGAAACCTCAGTGACCTCCAAGAGTCATAGTTCTGCGCTTGCTGAGAGACGGTGAGAGAATAAGAGAAAGAGGGAAAGAGAAAGAAAGTCTGTCAGTGGACGAATAGAATAGCTTCTTTTTTTCCACTGTTTTTCTTGATCTTCAAGTTTTAACCCTCATTTGTCCAGTACAGTAAAAGCCACAAGCGCCTCTTTCCTTATATATATGTGTATATAATATGTATATAGAAATCTATTTGTTGTTGCTGCTTTTTTGTTAGTTTGTTGCTTAATTAACAATTCAAGTCTCAACAAGAAAAAGTTCTGTTGTTCAGTCTCATCACATCTTTTTTCAGTTTTTTTTTTCTTCTTGTCTTTCTTGCACTGTGCCATCTGTTACTGTTAAGTCCCCCGGTGAAGCGCCTCCTCCTTTTTCGCATCTTCTTTTTCTGCCGTAACCTATATCTTCATAAGTAAATGCTGATATGTCTTCAAAAATTCCTTATGTGTTGATTTTTTTTAAAACATATTTTTGCTTTTTTCACGTGTCCTCTAAAACCTGAAAAATAGAAGAAGAAGAAGAAGAAGAAGAAGAAGAAGAAGAAGGAAAAAAAAGGCAATTTCAGTGCTCATTAAGCTGTCATTCCAAAGATCCACTTCTTTAAACTTTGGATAGTTCAATATGGCTTTATTACATCAGTGAAATGGTCTGGAGAGAGCTAACCCACACTGGCACACCAATCAATCCTTGTCAATCACGATGATGACAGATTTCCCCATAATTAATGTGCCTGCTGTGAGGCATATGAAATCAACCCTTATATATATTATATCTAAATGTCTGTAGACACGTAAACTCTAGAAATATTAAAATATTCAGCTTTGACAAATAGATGAAAGTACATGCTCTTAAATTCAGCCAATCTGAAGAAGTAGGGAGGACGACACTTAAAACAAAGTGACAGGGCTCACCTGTGCTGCTGCAATGAATATGGAAGGTAGGCTGTGTCAGTAAGGGCGGCTGGCATCCTTCGGTCTCTTTAGCTGCACTTTCAACCTCTTCATCCCAATCTGAAAGCCGTTCATGGCTTGAATAGCTGCCTGTGCACTAGCAGGGTTGTCGAAGCTCACGAAACCTGTGGACAAAGTACAAGTTCATCAGCCCTGTTGAGAATCAAGATCATTATGAGGAAGAAAAACTGCAGGAAAAAAAAGGGTGTTTAAGGTATAAACAAATATCTCTGGGTGTTCTCACTGCTTGATCAACATGGCCTGTCTGCCTCCTGAAGGAGTCTAGATGGCGATGTTGAGGCAGGTAGCACCTTCGGGCTGCCGAGCAAATGCTCAGTGCTTGTGACAGGGTGCTATAAAGTTGTTTTTAAACTGAAAACAGGCTTGAAGGATTCTTTTTTTTTAGAGTTTAATATGTCCACAGTGAACACCAGTGTGTTAGAATTAGATTCCGACCAGCTGCTTGCTGTTGCACAACTTCGACTTGTAGCAACAGCTAAAATAACCGACCATTGTGGGACTCCAGAAGCAACAAGTGAGGGGGTGTTACTGTCACAAGGCATCACTGTTGCGATGTTGTCTCAGGGATGACAGTTTTTGTGATCATTCAAAGAGGCATGTAAGAGAGTAAGACATGTCAAGAATATGGTAGATAGGATGGAACTGCTGATCTTGGAGGATTTAATGGTATCATGATCAGGTCATGCCTATAAATACTTTCTTTTTTATCTATTTTTTTTTGACATAGCTTTCCGACAACCCCCAAAAGCCCAAAATACAGAAATGAGTCCCCGTGCAAAGTAGTCCGACCAAAACAAGAGCCAACATAGTTCATCATGAGAAGACAAGTCTGCAGTTCCCCCAAGATACTACCACCTCCTCAAAACTATGCTGAACATCCTGTTTTCATCATGTGTAAAAATAAAGCCTTGAGAATTCAGTGACCAGAAACTGCAGTGGAGTGTGTCTCCACTTGATGCCATCCCCTGTGTCTGTGGTGTCATTAGGAGCAGCCGATGACCCATGAAAAACAGCAGGAGCCTCTCCACGTCCACAGCCACCTGGGAGACATGTCTGCCTGGCCTGCTCGGCTCTGGGTTGGCCCATTAGGGCGAAGGCTGGGAGACGCGTAGGAGGGCTGAATGCAAGTCTGAAGAAAAGTATAGAGGCAGGGAAAGGAGGTGACCTCCTAACCCACCATCAGGTTAACACTTTCGGGCTGGGAGCGGAGAGGAGATGGAGAGGAGATGCAAGCTTAGAGCACTAAGCCCTCCGCTCAGTCCTGTCACACAATACAAGTGTGCTTTGTCTGTTACTCTCTGTTTCCTTGTCTTTTGCACACCATCAATCTAGGTTTATCCCCTCATTCCTCTCTCTAGATTAATTACACCAGTGTGCTCCCTGTTTCCCCAGGCCTAACATTATGTTGTAAATGCATAGTGTATAAGTCAATACTGCAAATAGCTCTTCTTTCATGAATTTATATGTTATTACGTCCCCCCAGGGTGGGCGATCAATTTTGCCCAGGGTTCTGCTCTTCCCTGAAGTGAAAACAAATGCTGATCCATAATTGTCCTTTGCTTTCCCTCCCCCGTCGCCATCCCCATTCTGTCTCCTCAAAGTTGTTATAAGCCCTGGGGCTTGTTGGTGTGTGCTGGCTGACGGAGCTAAAAGGGACGGGAGGCGCGGGGGTGGTGTGTGAATCAGCCTCAGCAGTGAGGGTATTGACAGATATTGGGGTTACAGAACGGTGATGTGGGTGCTAATACAGCACCTCAAGGTTTTCAGGTTACACAGCTGCCAAACAGAAACAAGGACATGGGCTCTGATCGACTGCATCATGGCTAGTTTGGCTACAATGTATTCAGCACATTTTCCACAGCACTGATGCCAAAACACAACAGTCATCAAGATGCAAATTCAGGTCAGTCAGTCAGAGGTAAGATCCTTCAACCCGCTCTGTCTGGGTGCTGTCAAGCATCATCAAAGTCTACAGCACCGGAAAAAATATTTGTTCAACAAATAGGCTGAAAATAAAAATGATTATTAATAATTATTGTGAAAATGTAACTTGCACTATGAAGCTTCACGCCTTAGCTGTGAGTTTGCAAAAACACAACACCCACAAACGTCTATTTAAAAAAAAGACATCAGACTGCAAAAACAAATTTTGTTTTGTGCAAGAGCACATTGCTCCTGAAAACATCCATTATACATTTCCCTTGAGTGTATTGATGCAAATAGGCAGTGAGGTAATTTCCCCCCCTGTATATCTACTTCTTTACATATCAGACATCATAGTAGAGGCCCTGTGCACCCAGACCTGCCATTACTGCATCTCCATGCCAATGGTTAATAACTACAAAAAAATATATAATCATACCCAAAGCTTCATCTAAGAACAAGTCAGGAGAAAATTGTACAGAAAAAAGCAAAAGGCCCTTAATCTTATACAATGGTATAACTGTGTGTGGTTAACTCGATAGCTGTGTGTGAGTGGCAGTGAGTAACACACCGAAGCACTTGCTCTGGTTGGTTGCCCGGTCCATGAAGACCTTAGAGGAGATGACGGTGCCGAAGGGCAGAAACATCTGCATGAGTTCATTGTCTCCAAACTCCTGTGGCAGGTGGTAGATGAACAGGTTACAACCCTCCGGACCTGAACACACACACAGTGATAGAGAGAGAGAGATAGAGAGAGAGAGAGAGAGAGAGAGAGAGAGAGAGAGAGAGAAAGCGTTGGTTGGTGAAGGATTGAGAGAGAAAGACAGCTGTGAATTTGTCATTTTGATCTATGCAGTCTCTCGTGTCGACTGAATTAAGATAAGTGGAAACAGATTCTCAGGACGTCTGTGACATTATCAGTGATAACACATAACTGTTCTTAAACACACAGAGATAAATTGAAAGGTTTTTGCATTGATTTGCTGATACTCAATGGACGAGAGCGGATTTGAACTTTCTATTTACATTTTAAAAACTTTTTTGATTAAAAATAGAAGGACTAAAGCTAGATGGATCCAAATTTCCATCTAGCAACTATCTGTAGTGAACAATGTGCTGCAAAAGAAATCTAATCGATCAAAACTAATCAAAAGAGCTTTTAAAAAAGAAAGAAAGAAAGAAAGAAATAAAGAAAACCGGATGTGTAAAACTGATGGCCTGATTGCTTCATATGTGGCCTTCAATCATACGTTGGCACCTCCTGTCTGACAGTTATTTCTAACATTGAAAACACATAGCCAATACTAAATGAACTGCTGTTACTAATTCACTGCAAAATACACAACTTCAATGCAACCTGAATTAATTATTATTGTGTAAACTGCAGTAGGTGTAGGTGGAAACCATTCTTGTAACCCTGCTTTCTACATTTTCCTTATTTTAATTTCCATCTGGGTTGTCGTGCAACTATTCTCCAAGCTAGGGATTTTATTATATAAACTCTAATTATTACTTATAAAAAAGGGCATAGGCCTATGTAGATTATATGCTACCTATTTTAAAGATGTACAGAATAATATACATTGTTCAATCATCCTAGCACTTTATATGCATCTGTTACGTATATTGAGATGTGAACTGCATACACTAACATTGTTCTCTCAGCGGCTCTATTTATCTATTACAGAGAATGAGATGTGTACAGCGTTAAAGTAATATTCTTTTCTCACGCTCACATTCTTTATATATCTATTACACAGAATGAGGTGTGTACAGTGCTAAAAAGTAATATTGGTTTTCTCATGCTCATCTTCTTTATACGTCTATTACACGGGATGAGATGTGTGAAGTGTAAAAAAAGTAATAATGTTCTCTCACCCTCACCTTCTCTCTGCTGCTGCTGCTGGATGACCTGGGGTGGTTGGGGCAGTGTCTGGCCAATGGGAGTCAGCGTGGTGGCTGGGTAGATCGCTGCAGAGAGAGGTAGCGAGAGAGAGGGAGAGAAAAGGGGGACGAAAGAGTACAAGAGACAGAGAGAGAGAGAGAGAGGAGTATAAAGACGGGGATCCCACAGAGAATGATGTCAAGGATGCTGAAGGACGATCCCCACAAACATGTGTAATTAAAGGCTCTCTGATGTTATGTTCTAAGGCGCTGTCCGACACTATCTGAATACATACTCATACAGCACTTAATCCTGCAGTAATTGTCTCGTAGCTGCTACACATTTAACATTTATGGCAGATTGTAAAAAATCACAGAAATACGGCGTAGTAAACAGAGCGGTCTCCCACCTGTGTATTGCTGTACTCCAGTGAAGGCTTGCTGGAGGGTGTCAGCAGCCGTGGGGCTCTGGGTGGAGTAGGGTGGCAGGCCGTTGGTGTACAAAGTCTCCACAGAAGGGTGTCCGTTGGGCTGATGAGGGATGCCGGTGAATCCGTTGACGATGGGCGTGACGATGCTGGGCACGGCGGAGGTGGTGATGTTGGCTGGTGGAGAACTGAGGCCTGCTGGGAAAAAAAGGCGTACCGTTAGTGGCTCTATCTACATAGCTCGACATGATACTACAAAAACAGTTGTAACGTATTGAGACGTAGGTACGTGTACCCATGGATATGCTTTCCTACTGTGTACAGAGAGTAAACACCCCAGCTCAAGAAAATTTACACACACACACACACACACACACACACACACACACACACACACACACACACACACACACACACAGCACTGCATCTACTCTCTAATGCAAGGACACGGGAGCGACGTGAGTCTGTCACATATCTGCCGTTTGTCGTGACACATCCTGCAGGATAGCAGGGAAGTCAACCTGTGAAAAATGAGCCTGTCTGTAGTGGTTTTGCGATACCCTGCTGGCTCGTACAGCTCAAGATGATGAAACCACTATGCAACTTCTGAGAGAAAAAAAGAAAAAAGAAGAAAAAAAAAAAAAGAAAAAAAAAAGATCCGGACTAAATAGAAGATTACAGCGGGAGATTTGCTTGAACGACCAGGTAGCAAAAATACAAAGATGCCTCTTAGTTTTATACGTCATTAAAAAAAAGACAAAATAACAACAGTTGGCAGTTTGACAAATGGGTGGGTCATAACATATATAGTATATGCCTGAAAGGCAGCTGCAGGATGGTTCATGAGTGGAATTGAAATTGGATGCTCCCTGTCCTCTCTCATTCAATGCATTTTAAAAGGACCCTCCTTTGGAAAGTGTTTCCAATTATGCCAGGAACATCAAAGTACCCATTTTGAGCAAAATCTCACTGTGTGATGGTCTCTCTAAAAGGGCTGCTCTGGGGCAAAGCATCCAAGCTCGTTGAAGTACAGCTCCCCTGAGGACCACCTCTCAATCTGGAAACCCTCGCTCTGATTGGACAGAAAGCCCAGGTTGTCACGGAAACCCTTCAGCAGGCCATATCCCCACAATCTGGTGCCTGAGTAAAGAACCCCCTGTGAGAGGTGGCCCAGACAGGGTAAACTACCACATCCCATATACGCATAGCATTCGCTGAGATTTATGTTAATGCCACAGTAAATATGCTGTACATCACACACTGAAACCTCCCACCACTGAGTAATATCATCTACATATCCATATGGAATTGTTTTCTTCTTCTTTACGTACATTCTCTCCTCTCCTCTCCTCTCCCTGCCTCAGCATTTAACTCATGAGGAGGCTGACAGTCGGGCAGGCAACTGCAGTGACCAGGGGGAATTGCCCAGGTCCAGTGAGAGCTGTTGTGTCTTTTGCACTGGTTTCCTTTTTTTTTTTTTTTTTTTTGAAGCCTCCCCACGATTGCTTGTTTCCTGCGGAGCTGTGATGAATTAGACTGCAGCTTCAGCCCATTCTCCTACCAGGACCCAGGAGACTGCCGCTCCTATTCTGAGGACTAGAGACAGCTAGTCTGCTCAGGCCACACGCACTCTACTGTACCGCCAGATAATGCACCCTCTCCATCATCAGGCAAATTCATTTTCCAAGGCTTAGCACTGCTGTGGGAGTGCGCGTCTATGTATGTGTAGCAGTTGTAGTGATGGTAGGAGTAACGGTGGTAGTAGTAGGTGGTAGTGTGAACCCCTTACATGCAATTACATAAGTTCTAGGGTCAGCAGTTGGACTTGACATCTGTGGTGAGGGAGAACATGTGACAAAAGCAACAGATTGAGGCCACCGAGTGCAATCAGGTTATCATGCTGGAAATGTCACAACAGGGAATAAGCATAACAATCACAGTGTAATAAAGACAGCATTGATATTGTAGTGAGGCAAAGCTCTGAAACATTTATCCACAATAACTAAACTGAATTGCAACAAATACAGTAGCTCGGCTGTAAATGGATTGGATCACAAAATGGAGTTAAAGGAAAAGACAAGCAACACCATGGCCGATAAAACACCGATTACATGAGAAAGCTATTTATGTAGCCTAGTCATCATCTTTAGCCTCACTATTACAATGACCCAATATCCAAAATGAGCAGACCCTGAGAATGTTCTCCTCAGTTGAAATGGGAAAGTATTGCCTACTATACTGAACTAGAAAATAACAAGGCATTTTCATTTTATACCTCAGTGGACATTTAGTTCTTGCATTGTGGGGAACTGTATTCATAGCCTGTTTACAATGCACACACAAGTGTGTGTGGATGTCAGTGTGTGCTGTGTGTCTTGGCCTGTAATAATGACATGTTATTCCCCACTCTGGCATGGCTGAATACGAAGCTACGGGACAGCAGATTACATATTCTAGACAGCGAGCAACTAACTATCACTTCTCCAACTCTTAATGCTGCAAGAAAGAGGCCTGCACTGCAAAACAGTACAGATATGTGTATGTCACATATATTTATGTTATGGAAGCAGAATTACATTCATATTGCAGGCTGCTTCTTAGCGGGGGAAAACTGTTGATTTGCTCCTTGCCACGATTGCTTTCACGAAAGACGTCTTCACATGCGACAGAAGCATTTGTTATGCTAATTATACATTCAAATCAACGAGCAATGCTATACCCATATTGGAGAGTGCAGTCATTACCAGCACAAGGGCTTGTCTTTCGCTGGAGCAAGTAATAAGCACTCAGAACAGATGCTTTCATCTAACTGATTTAAAATGTGATGCATTTAGACTCAAAGAGAAAATGTCTGTCTGGTCCTTAAAAGTGTGAATAATAAATCTGAATATGGGAAGGACAGCTTTTTCAAAGGCCAGTTGGTATACCAAGAAAAATTACTGATAACTAATAAATAATTGCGAAGCAAATAAGATGCATATGCACTTCCAAATTAATGTTTCATTGTCAAGTACATCTAAATGCACATTGAAATACAATTAAAGCGAGGTATAGTCTACTCTAGTAAGTATAGTTCTGTGTTAGATAATAGTTGATTCTTACCAATAATGTCATCCACAACTGCTTGTAGAATGTATAGAGTCTTTTCACTTTAAGGCCCTGAAAAACTATTTTCTCAATCAGCTTCTTGCTATAAGTGATAGGCTCCCACGGGAACACACAGAACTCTGTTTTGGTTGGAGATGTGTATTTATTTGGTGGGTTGCCAGGCCACTGTCAATCACCCACACAGGCCTGATGCTGCAGATTAGATGATTATTTCTTTACTTTGCTTATTTACCGGTAGTAATGAGTATTCAACGTAGTGGAGAAATATATTTAACATTTTTTTTTTCCAAGGACTGACATTAAGTTTTAATTAAACACTGGTTGATATCACAACAAAGACCAATGATGTGCACTCCATCTGTAGTCTATAATATGAGGGATTTCTGCTTGGGTAGAGTGGGATTAGTACCTTAATTTATTTATTAAATCTTCCTCCTGTTTGTCATCTCCACTGTGGACTTTGTTAGATGTTTTTGAGAATGTGCTTGTATGCTAATGATGTAACTCTGTACAGCCATGTAACATCTCTGGCTGAGGGCTAAAGTAGAAGCTAGCCTCAACAGATGAATAAATAAATAAAAAAATAAAAACCTGGGGAAGCAAAAAAACAAAAACATTTTTAAACTATTAAAATACAGAGTCTGTGGTGTTCTTCAATGATTAGCCTACTGAAGAGCTCAGCTTTCTGGGAGTAACAATAAATAGCAAAATGTCAAGTTCCAAACACCTTATCAACATCTCCATCAGGAAAGTCTGAGAAGGGGAGCTTTGAGGAAGCTGTAACTAAATTGAACATGAAAAGTCAAGCCACAAGCTATAAAGCACAGGTCTGCAGTGTCTTAGAGTGTGCTCCACCTACAGTAACAACCTTTGCTTGCTTGATAATAGAAGAAAGCCCTAAGAAGTATTGGAGTAGACAATGCCACCACCCATTTCCCCTGCTTTTAAGGTCTCGTATACAACATGCACACTAATCAGCGTCTGGTGGGGAGCTACTGACAGCTACGGGCGTAGTTTAGGTGTGTGTCGGCCGGGACTGTTGGTTCAAAACAACAATGGCGGACGTGATAGACAGATGGTTCATCCAATCACCTGCCAGGTATTTTTTAAAGCGCCTGCCCTTGTCTAAACAGTTTCCTAATGACGGCTTCTCAGATGCTTCTGTGTAACAAACCTTCTGGTGCGACAGGTTAAATGTGGTATATCCTCCCTGAGACAGAGAAAAGATCGGTCTCCAAGTGTACACACCCCTAAAATACACATTCATTCCATGTGATGTCAACAATAATTATAAAGTATGTGTGATTTTCTAAAAGTGGACTATGTAAAACTCAAACCATTAATATTCAGTATCAAATGCAACGTAGGCCAATGCACTAAATACAACTTTCACACAACAAAGCATCTAGTGCTGACGGCTCCACTCTTGAGGCTAAAGTACACACAATGCATTGTCCATACCAATGTGCCTGGCGTTCAGATCCCTGAGCAGTGCAGCTGGGCAGCTTGTGAAGCTCTGCTGCTCGTGCAAAGCTCAGTTTTGCTTACACACATCAGGTTTGGTCTGGCCGAGAACTGCGGCTGTGCTCTCTGAAAATAGTCGCCCGCATCAGGAACAGGGATACCTTTTGCTGTTGCAGAACTGTCCACTTGTGCTCCTGGGATTTGATAGTTATGCAATAGGCCTGATTTAAACTGAAAGGGGGTACCTTTATATCGGAGAGACAATAGCACACTCGAGCAACTGGACATGTTTCTAAGTTGATATATTTGCCGTTGAAGATAAAATGATTGTAAAAGTAATCTTGGGAAGAGTAAAGTCTTTAAAAAAGCAAATACAGTGAATGCATTTTTTTTTGCTGGCGGTCACAGCATCAATTAAGACACACAGGTGTTCATTTCCTCAGCTGTTTGATCTGGCTCTGAACACACGACAGAACTGTGTTCTGTTCCAAATAGCTTGGCTGTGATACGTCACTAATAGCAGTTCATCTCTGGGATTCTCATTCATTTTCATTAGCCTGCCCTTAACATTTGTTTGCATTAGATTTGGCCATTAAATATAAAATGTGTGTATAACATGTATGATGCGTCGCAAAGGACAGGTGCACATATTGAGAAAGATCACTGTGTCAAACAGCTCATTAGGTTCATGGTGTGTGTCACCATGCAAATGCTATGCATCAATGGTGTATCCATGCACAAATCCAGCAGGGATGTTGTGGCACATCCAGCCTGCCTGTCTGAGTGGGTTGTCTCTGGCTTTGGAGCATCTGCAGTATATTTTGTGGAATATGTACATCTTCAGTGTAGAGCAGCAACAGAACATCAGAGTGACTTTGATTATACACTTCTCACATCCTAACAAAGCATCCTTGACACGACATGTTCCTCACCACATATACCCAGCAGGATCCACATCTCTTTCCATTCCTCCTTTCCTCTCCTTCCTCTTTATCTTCCTCTCTCTCTATCTTTCTGTTACTTTAGCTCTGCCTCTCTCTCCCTTGTTTTTGTTTCCCTTTTATTTCTTCTGCTGCGCTCAGGGAGCGGCACCTGGTGAACATTATTTTCAAAAAGCATCATCATGCATCATTGTAAGGATACATGCTCTAATCAGCTGAACCATCTGGCAAACGGCTTATGCACCATCAAGCTTAAATGCTTTGCATCTGTTGATCAAATGGATGTCTCATTGTTTTCAGAGTAACACCCTTAACCTCTGAGCCTCTTTGTACTTTGGCTTGCTGTCACAAACAAGACCTTTTATGTTACAGAGGTTATACTGATCATTTGAATAAACGATTAATGTCACACATTTACCACAAGATCAGGCAGGGTTTTCCATCTATTAAGCGACTATTGGATCTTTATGGTAATGCAGAGCCGTGTACGTAATTCAGAAAGTAGGTAGTCTACCTGCCAATTGGCAACTGCTCTCATTTTGGAAGGAAAGGGGACACTGACCTTTCTATCTTTTATGTTTTTGTACAATTGACACAGCTGCCAAATGTCAGAATCATGTCAGAATGTTTAGAGCTCTAATTTGGTTGATCAGACAACTTAATGCATAATTTGCACCTCTGTCGAAGCAGACAAGCACCCTGCGCCCAGACCCTAAAAACAGATATTACAACCCCAAATCAGACAAAGTTGGGACAGTATGGAAAACACAAATAAAAATAAGAAAGTAGTGATTTCTAAATGTACTTTGACTTGTATTTTATTGCAGACAATACAACAGCACATCATTTAATGTGTTCCTCATGATTTTTATTGCTTCTTTTCAAAAAAACAAAATTCCTATTTTGGTTCTTGCAACACATTTAAAAAAAAGTTGGAACAGTAAAGCATTTACCACTTTGTAATGTTGCCATTCCTTTTCACAACACTTAAAATATGTTTAGGGACTGAAGACACCTAGTGATGAAGTGTTTCAGGTGTAATTTTGTCCCATTCTTGCTGCAAACAAGTCTTAAGGTGGGCAACAGTACGGGGTCTTCGTTGTCGCATTTTGCGCTTCAAAATGCGCCACACATTCTCTATTGGAGACAGGTTGGGACTGCAGGCAGGCCAGTCAAGTACCCGTGTCCTCTTCCTCCACAGACAGGACTTTGTAATGTGTGCAGAATGTGGTTTTGCATTATCTTGTTGAAATATGCATGGACGTCCCTGGAAAAGATGTCTTCTTGAAGGCAGCATATTGTGCTCCAAAATCTCTATGTACTTGTCAGCATTAATGGTGCCATCACAGAAGTGCAAGTTACCTTTGCCAAGGGCACTGACACAACCCCATACCATGACAGACCCTGGCTTTTGGACTTGTTGCTGGTAACAGTCTGGATGATCCTTTCTTCTTTGGTCTGGAGCACACGGCGTCCATTTCTCCCAAAAAATACCTGAAATACTAATTAATCTGACCACAGTACACTTTTCCACTGTGTGTTGGTCCATCCTAGATGCCTCCGAGCCCAGAGAAGTCGACGGCGCTTCTGGACACTGTTAACATAGGGCTTCCTTTTGGCACAGTACAGTTTTAACTGGCATTTGTGGCTGTAACTACGTATTGTGGTACTTGACAAAGGTTTGCCAAAGTAGTCCTGAGCCCATGTGGTGATATCGCTTATAGATGAATGACAATTCTTGATGCAGTGCCGCCTGAGGGATCGGAGATCACGGTTGTTCAGCTTAGGCTTGCGCACTTGTCCTTTACGCACTGGAAATCCTCCACATTCCTTGAATCTTTTAATTATGTTATGCACTGTTGAAAGTGAAATAAGCAAATGTCTTCCTATCTTTCTTTGAGGAACATTGTTTTTAAACATTTCAATAATTTTCTCACGTATTTGTTGGCAAACTGGTGATCCTCGGCCCATCTTTGCTCCTAAAGGCCTAGACCTTTCTTGGATGCTGCTTTTGTACCAAATCATAATTACTGTTGACATCACCTGTTTCAAATCACATCAATATTTAACCAATTTACCTGATTACTAGCCCTTAATTGCTCCTGTCCCAACCTTTTTTGGAATGTGTTGCAGGTCTGAATGACAGGAAAGGATGTATATTTACAAATGAAATTAAGTTGACCAGACAAAACATGAAATATTTTGTGTTCACATTGTCTGCAATGAAATACAAGTCAAAGTACATTTAGAAATCACTACTTTCTTTTTTTATTTGTGTTTTCCATACTGTCCCAACTTTTTCTGATTTGGGGTTGTACAATGATTTATTCCACTGACTTGTGGCAGACATCCTACAGTCTCTAAATAGTGTCAGAGTTTCTTGGCCTACTTATACAGACAGCCTTGCCAGTAATGTTATGTATTCCTTCAATGAACTCTAAATAAGTCATAGCCACAAGTGTGAAATAAAGGGGGAGAGAAAAATAGCTGCGTATACCAAAGCTACACTACCACTCCTGCAGCTGCTGACAGCCACACTCAAAGTAACGAATGAAGAAAGGGGAAATAAAACATTTCATATTTATGATAGTCCTTGAAAATTTACGAAAGCCATGCTTTCTCTCAAGGATTAATAATATATTGCATTCAATAATGAAAGGTAATCAGTCGACTGTGGTTAAACAGAAGCATGTCCAAAAGCAGATCCTGTAAATGGCACCACTTCACACATCAGATTCACAGACTTAGAGGCACTTACTTCTTTTCCTTTCCTCCTGTCTCTGTATGACAACAATTTGTCTTTTTTGCTTAAGCCAAATAAACAGTTTTGTTTAGCTTTCACGGAACATTTTGCGATATTTCCTTTAGAGTAAGGCACTGATTTGAACTTTCAAGAGGCTACAGTTCAAAAGAGATACAAAGACAGCACAAAGAACACAATCAGACTGGAGGACAAAGCCTCCAATACACACACACACGCAAGCATGCACACACACACGCACACATGCACGCGCACACACACACACACACACACACACACACACACACACACACACACACACACACACACACACACACACACACACACACACACACACACACACACACACACACACACACAGAGACTGAGTTCCTTGCAATACAGTTGCACGATCTTTCATCAGCACTATCGTGTTGCAAAATATAGGTATGCATGCAGAACACAAAGATCTGAATTGCCATACTGTCAGTGCTTTACCCATCAAAATAAGAGGCTTCTCAGCAAGACTGAACTCCACTTTTAATCACTGTCTCTGATTGATTATGCCGACCCAAAAGTGCACACTTTGCAATGAAAACATCACTGTGAATATTTGACAAATGGATCTCCTCTCCAGATATATTGCCCAATGTTGAAAATGATTGTAGATGTACTGTACACAAACAGCATGTTCCATCATCTTACTTGATATACATGCGTTCACTTGGCTTGAGGTGGATACATTCATGATTTAAAGGTTAATCAGGGTCCTGTAGCATTGGTTTCCACACCTGGTCTGCTACCTGTCCTGTTTATTACCTCCGCCGAGGATGTTTTCGGCTCGGTTTGTCTGTCAGCAGAATTACTGAAAAACTACTGGCTCGATTTTCATGAAACTTGGTAAAAGGGTGTAGCATGGGCCAAGGAAGAACCCATTACATTTTGGAGTGGATCCCAATCACAGGGCGGCTATACACATATTTTTCACCTGCGTTAACATTGCGAGATAGGGCGTTTGTGCTGCATTCATGTGATGTCGGAATAATCGGAAAAATGATTTTCCGACTGGGAAAATTCACACTGCATTTACATTGTAAGATAGGGCATGCCTTGGCGAAGGTCTGCGCTCTCCGAGTGCATTTCTAGTTTTAATGCAACTGGCTGTTGTGAAGTAAGTGAATCAGAACCAAACAGGATTTGTGCAATAAAACCGTCCTTTCTTTGTGTCTGTGGATGAAAAAGTGAACAGAATACCAACTTAAAAGAATATTTTACTTCCCCACAGGAACCACAGTGCAAAGAGAATTTGATATAGTGCAGCAAGTTTTTTAGTAAGGATCCCTATGATGGCTATAAAGGCAATCTACAATAGGCCTTGTTGCACTGATGGCGGTTCTCTCTCTCGCACTGATTGGTTTAAAGTTACCAAAGTCATCACCTTAAAAACTCAATACTGCAGTGTTGACAAAGTAGGTGAGCTGAGCACAACAAAGACTTGGCTACTGTATTATTTATTTCGGCTCGTGCTTTTGTTGAGTGGAGAATCTTGAAGTTTCCTCTGTCTCAAGGAAAATGAAGCACTGCTGAATAAGCTAATGTTATGCAGTGGGTAGGTATTTCAAAGTCCTTCCTTTTCCTCTGTAATGTATCTGCATAGGAGGTGTTTGTTATGGAAAACAAAACCAACTGAATGCAGATCATGCACAAGTGCTTCAAAGCGCAAGGTCAAAATACCACGGGGAAATTAGCGCCTTATCTGTAAACTTAGTTATTGATATTCCTCATTCTGCTGCTGCTATTCACATTTTCTGCATTCACAAACAACATAAACATACAAATCCAATTGACGGTATTTTTCATCTTTCTGTCCAGTGGAATCATTTCTGAATACCAGTAAGAAGTCACTCTTCCTTTTGGCCTTGCTGCAGCTCTAGTTTTATTCTTGCACACGCACACGCACACACACACACACACACACACACAATTTATATTCCAACAGACATTATCATATCATAAAAACAAAAATTGACCTACAAGAGCCTCATTGGCATGTACAAATGCACCCACCCACACAAATCCTACACGCACTTACAGTAAGACATTAACACAAGCATACACAAGATCCTGCTCATAGCATCACTAACCAACCCTCAATCCACAAACACACACACACTTACAAGAAGAAAGGGAATGAAACTAAGTGCTCACCCAGGGCTTGATGAAACTCACCCGACACCTGGGTCATGGTGGTGGGTGGGAGGCTGTTGATGTTGAGCGCCCCCATCTGGTGGATCTGTGTGGCGGGAAAAGCCATACTTGGCGTGAGGTAACCTCCGTGGCTTGCTGCCATGATGGCTGCCTGCTGCTGCATTAGCTAAAGAAGAGGGACACGGAGAGATGGGTGGAGGAAAAGAGGGTTGGATGGGGGGTGTGTGTGAGAGAGCAGGGGGGAGAGCGGGGTGTGAGAGAGGTGAGGGGAGGACAGATGGTAATGAAAAATATAGTAAGTTGGGAATGAGTCAGAAAAAGATGACGGGAGAAGGGTAGTGAGAGAGAAACATAGCAAGGGTAGAACAGAGGGAGGGATGTATGTTGAGGTTGATGGATGGATAGTGCATGGGAAGTACAGAGAAAGTAGAGCGGAATAAAAGAAAGGGAAGAAAAAAGAAGCCTGTCAACCTATGTTTAGTGAATCTGTCTATCCTCCCAGCAGGAAGCCTGTCACCAGCTGCAGAAAAGATTTAATAGCTGTCTGTTGGGCTCATACAAATCAAGGCATTGACATGTGGACATTATCTCTGTGCTCAGGGAAAAGGAAAAGTTTGCAGAAGTGTTGCAATACTTTTTCCTTACAATTGTCAAACTTCACAAGACTCTTGTTTGGAAAGACGTCTAAAACTCTGTTTTCCCCTGGACCCATCTTTAATATTTCTGATGTATTTGTAATAATTGCTGCTTGTCGCCTGACATGCAGAGTTTAAAATAAATTAGCTTTGTTTTATAATTATATCAGAAACCACAAGGCCCATCTTTGGGCTAGTTTTGCCAAAATTAGATAGCATTTTGTAAACAGAATACATTTGGCGTTGGAGCTTCACTAAATGACCATTTGTTTGCCACTGAAAAGTTGCTTTAGAGACACATACAGTACATACATTCTATACACATACATTTGCTACATTTTGCTATAACATTGTCTACTTTGGTTGTTTTAAGGTGTCACTGAATCTAGACCCTGAGTCATTAAAACAATATTTTTTTATGCAGGTGTAGCAAGCAACTCAGATTCCAGACCATGTTAGTAATACAGCCTGCTAGTCAAAAAATTGAAATGGCAGTCGATTTTCACCCATTGGACAATTCCACAAAGAGATAAAATCAATAGCGTTTCATTCACTCTGCATTTCTACTTAGCATGAAGTGAGAGCTGAAACCATTTTCCATCAAATGCAGCCCACATTGTGTTTATTCATGCTCACATGCACCGCTGCCCTCATAAACACACACACACACACACACACACACACACACACACACACACACACACACACACACACACACACACACACACACACACACACACACACACACACAAAAACATGCATGAAGAGCAATAGAGACTATTTGAGTTTCCGCACTCAGCTTAAATTCTCTCTGTGCAAACCACACACTGAATGCCTAATTCATAAGAAAATCCATCATTGCACAATGGCTTTTGCAGCTTGTCAACCAGTGGGTTTACCTAGGCTATCAACAATCTTTCGCTGGCTGTGTAGCTATGCAGACCTGTGTGATATAGGCATACGAACACAGCTAGACCAACCTCTTACCCCTGTCTCTGCATCTGTTTAATACAGACATAGCTGCTATGTGTCAGGGGAGCTACTGATGGCCGTGGCCTGAGAAAGACTCGCATAAGCAGAAATCAAACTCTTCTGCCACTGGCACTAATGCTAACGACAATATGGTGAGACACTGGAGGTATAGAATGCCATTCTGCTTGTATTTGCATGGGGACCCTGCAACGGAAAAGCCAATTATTTTCCCTCAGTGCCCCTGTCAGGTAACCTGAAAGCAGCTGTCCCGCTGTAGAATGCCCAGCGCTGGCATCTCATCCATTAGCCACATGCCTTGCCACTGCTATCTATTAACGCCTTTTGTCATTTGCATAATTTCAACGTGACAAATGGGAATCATCCATTCCTTTCCAAATAAGATGAATTGAGCCTTTAAAGGGGCATAGCTGCAAAAGATGGCAAAGGAACAAGAAACTAAACAAAAGCAATGACACAGAAACAAACAAAGAGGTCTAGAGGATCTGGGGCTCCCTTGATTTGGCAATGCAGTGACTGCCCCCCATTAGGATGTGAACAGGGCTGGACTTCAGGATGAAGGGTCTGACTGGGCTGGTATTACAGAATAAATACACTGCCACTCCACTCACTGTTGTTTTTGTCTTTTCTCTGGCTCTGCTCGCAGCTATCAGCGAGGACTGAGGACTGATTCTAATAAGCTTGCAGCCTATTCGTTGTGGGCCTTGTGGCCTAGCTACAAGCAAGGATGGAGTAATAATGGAGTAGGAGTGAATACTAGCGTCTCCAGAATACCAGCCTCTCTCCCAATGCATGTTTTAGATAATGCAACACTTAATGCCATCCGTCAGATTGTCATGGATAACAACTCTGGCATTCATTGATGCTTCGTTTCAAATTCAAATGCAGCAAATTGGAAACCCAAGCATATAATTACGTTGGAATGCAGTGGTTAATACAAATTGGCTCTGATAAGGAAAAAAATGAAGAGCAGAAAGCAGAGTGGTTATGTTGACAGAGATTTTCAAAGTAATTTTACTTTTTATATGTATATGCAAAAGCAATTCTTTCAAAATTTCAAAGACATATTCAAAAACCATTCCCGTTTTCTTTATTTATGCACGGTCCAGCAGATAGCAAATGTCTGGTAAAGAATAAGCAGAACTGAGTCTTCAGCATCACAGACACACAACCTTTTCTGCTTTCTCTTGAAAAGAAAAGGAAAAGGGAAGAAAAGGCAGACAGAAACAAGGGGGACAAAAGAGAAGCGTGTGAGATGAAAGGGCGCAACGAAAGTTGCCAGGGCTCCAGCAGCATTCATTTAGTGTCAGACATCTGCTTTTTTATTGCAACCTGATGGCATTACTCTCCCCTGGTGCCAGCAGGCAATCACCTCTTTATCACATGGCAATTATCTCTGTAGCGCTGCTCTGTGACTCGCTGACTCTCAGCTCTGTCACATGTGACCTCTTATAGCCCAACCAGCCTGGGATGGAGAGAGAGAGAGAGAGAGAGAGAGAGAGAGAGAGAGAGAGAGAGAGAGAGAAAGGAGAGACAGCAAGATAGGTGAAAAAGGGGGGAAACAAATGAAAGAGAGAGGGAGACAGTAGTTCAATAAGGTGAACTAAAAGACTGAAGACAGAAGACTGAAGCTCAAGGGCCTCATTTCTTACCTCCATGCTGGCAGGCTCTATTTCCACAGAGAGATTTGAATAGTTTTTTGTTCATCTGGTGTACTTTATTGTGTGTGTAGAGCTAGTCCTCACAAGTATAATACAGCTAAACCAGGTCACACACATGCTTGTGTGTGTGTGTGTGTGTGTGTGTGTGTGCGTGTGTGTGCAGGCAGTTTATAGCACAGCTAAATGATGCAGTAATCTGTTACCATCATTTCTCATGTGTGCTGTTTGAATGTGAGTCCCTCCAACAGGGGGAGATGTTTCCTAATGCGAGTTTACAGTCATCATCCTCTCTCTCTCATACACCCACACATTGTCACTATCAGCCAAGTTAAACCATATTCTCTCATTTCATTTATCTATCTCACACTCAGTGCAATGCATCTTTTAGGGAGACAAGAGGGGCACAGTGCTTGAGGTCCCTTTAAATCTAAAACTTCTCTCTTGTACCCCGACACAGCATCTACTGTAGTTCTCCACCTGAAGGGACCAAGGGAAGCTAAAATGGCTGTCGTCGCAGAGAGCCATGGCTGTAGGAGACAAAGGAAGAAAAGTGACTTGAATCAAATCTAATCGTGTACAAATATGATGTTTGTGTCTTGAAGGGGAAATACAAAAGGTAATAAACGCTGGTTTTATTACTTGCATTCAGCGATTCATGGGAGAACTATTATCACTCAATACTAACACTGGAATAAAACAAGGAATCTCACTCTCTCGCTCTCCTTCCGCTTGTGTTTTATGAAATCACCTTTTTGCAAATAGGATGTCTCCTGTCAGAGCACACCAGTGTCTATCGTGAAAATGGCACATTTCTCATATTTGGCATATGTTGTCAGTGTTGTAGCCCTCCAATTTGTGTTCAGAGCCCCCTCCTTCCCCTGGTTTGACTAAAATCCAATTTACTGGCTGTCAGCTCAACTCTATAATCCTATCCACTGCTGTAGTGGAGAGGTAGCTCTTTGAATTTACCATTTACTGTACTTCCTGGTTATAGCTATATATTCCATCTCTCCCCACGTCTGTATTCTATACTGTGCCAGCTCCTCTTCTCTTGGCCAGTGTATATGGAGAGTAGGCGAACATGTAATGTGTCTTTGGAGATAAAGTCCTTTTTGTGTCACTGCAGGTTTTTCGTCTTGGGGGAATATGTGTAGTTTATCTTGCAGTGAAGAAACATTTGTCGTATCACTTCAGCACATTCCCGGTGTCTACAGTGGTATCACAGTGGTATCAAGACTGCACACCATATACATGCAGCCAGCACCAATGACTGTAATGTAATCATTACCGCTGAATAAGCAGGACACCCACACTAAAGATAACTAATATTTCCCTTTATTCCACATTATTGCGTAACTAGCAGTCCAAACCGGTATTTAGACCCATTAAATAAGTCTTTAGCGAGATATGAAAACAAGAGCCTCGCTGATAATCCATTACTGCCTCTTGTGCACCCATTACTTTATCAAAAGTTGGGTTGATTTTCCAAGGTTGCCCTGATTTGGAGTTCCTCCACGGACTTGCTTTATTTTGCTAAATTCATTATATGCAGGTACATGGCACCCACAGTCTCTGTGATTCATAATACTAATACAAGGAGAATCTCACCTTCACTAACATCATTCATGCTGTATAATCTTTGTGTCGAGAAACCACATACGTGCAATTCCTCCTTTAGATTTAATGGTAATTGATTCTCTCTAATGCTGAAGTATCCCCCGTGCCCTTGTTACTTTCACTCGCAACTCAATTTCCTAGCATCATCCTGCTCTTTGTCATATTATACATGTGTATGAGAGAGAGAGAGAGAGAGAGAGAGAGAGAGAGAGAGAGAGAGAGAGAGAGAGAGAGAGAGAGAGAGAGAGAGAGAGAGAGAGAGAGAGAGAGAGAGAGAGAGAGGAGAGAGTGAAAGAAAGAACATTCACTGCACGGTGTGTGTGAGTGTGTACACCCTTGTGTGTGTCTGTATGAGTCGACACGGGTCTCTGCCACAGTAAATAAGAGTCATGGCCAACCTGAGCGGGGCACAATGGTCTCCCCGCAGACAGCCACTGCCTCCACCACCCCTTAAACATTTGCATTTCTCCACATTTCCTGGGAAAGGGCTGCATTTCATGAATGGTAATGAAGGTGGGAGTTTTACTGGGGAGAGCACAAGAGATGGCCTCGCAATTACTCTGGGATGGTCAATTTGCACATTTCACACTGGGTCCCATGGCTGTGATGTGAAAATGAGGGAAATGGATAAGCCCCCAAGAACTGACTAACGTCAACCATTATTGCTGGCATTTAGAGACAGCAAAAAATATATATTTAACTTTAACATCCAAATAAGCACACAACATTTTTAGGGGTCCAAGCCCGAGGTTGTGAGAACCGGCGGTAGCGAAGCTACGCCGTTCGCACAGCAGGGCTGTGGAACCCTATTGGAATTGTAAGGTTTCTTATTATTATTCTTCCGCCTCTAAAACTGATACTGCAGCCTAAACCGTAAATGGTGGGAGGTTGCCGTTTTCAGGTCTGGTCCAAAACACTGCAGGGACCTGGGACGAAAAAATTCAGCCACTTTGACCACTAGGTGGCGCTATAGCAGAAAAAACGCGTTTCTGCGTATAACTCCCGAACCGTACATCGCACATTAAAAATACACATATCCATGCGTTCCTTGGATCCAGCTGAATCTTGTGGTGTAGGCCACGCCTATTTCCGCCCCGACTTTTATGCGTGAAAAATCGCGATTTATTGTAAACCTGCTTTTTCGTACTTCTCCTACACCGTGCAACGGATCTGCATGAAACTTGGTCTGTAGCATCAGTAGACCGACCTGACAAAAAGTTATCAAAAGATTTTTTTTCGGATGAAAATTTCGTAAACTACGCACAAACAAATTTGTGTAGCTAGCTACAAAGACACAAACGTTGCCATATCTCGGCCAAAATAAAAGATATCATCACAAATCTTTAGATTCTTGTTTCACATGAGCCTCTTAGTGTAGGCAACTAATTTTACAAAATTTGGTCAATAGGGGGCGCCAAAAGTACCAAAAGTTAATATCTCATGAACAGCTCATCCGATTTTCACGAAATTTGGTGTGTACCATCTAGGCCAACTCTTGAGGCAAGGCCTACAGTGGCGTACTGATTCGTCAAAGTGGGCGTGGCCTATGGGACCCATGTTTGGATCTACCACTTACACTAAAGTGAGCAACTTAAAATTTACAGAGTCGATGTGCAATGGTTCATGGACCTGACATACCAAATATTACATTATTGGACCACTAGGTGGCGCTACAATGACGTAAAACGTGTTTTTGCATATAACTCCGAAAGGCTACATCGCAGACCGAATATTTATAGATGCACTTGTTGCTTGTATCGACCTGAATCTGACGATATAGGACAGGTCCATTTATACTAAAAAGTTTTATCGCAAAGTCGTGTAGTGCGAAAATAAATGTTTTCGTACTCGTCCTAGGCCATACAACCAATGTGCACGAAACT
Organism: Gymnocephalus cernua; assembly: GCA_023631565.1. Taxonomy (NCBI): domain Eukaryota; kingdom Metazoa; phylum Chordata; class Actinopteri; order Perciformes; family Percidae; genus Gymnocephalus; species Gymnocephalus cernua. The sequence continues at coordinate 17,492,198 of CM042432.1, forward strand.
TGGTAGATACCATCTGGGTTTGGAGATGACCAAAAGTTATCAAAGGAATTTCGCTACATTACACCGTTCGCAATTTACAACTAAACTAATTCGTTGTAGCTAGCCACAAAACACGAACTTTGGCATATCTCGGTCAAATTAATAGTTATCACAATGAATCCTGGTGGGCTTCTTCAACATCCCATCCCTAGCCTCCACACCAAATTTGGTCAAAATCGGCCGTTAGGGGGCGCTATAATTAACGTAGAGGCTTTTTCGGCAAATAAGTCAATGCATTTGAATGGGAATACTTTGCAATGTAAATATCTCTGCAGCATTAAATGCTATCATCACAAACCCTGGATGTATTTTGTTTGTCATGCCACTCTGCAGCTTCCCACCAAATTTGGTGAAAATCGGCCGTTAGGGGGCGCTATATTTAACGTAGAGACCTTTTGGCAAATAAGTCAATGCATTTAAATATGTTTTTGCATATAACTCCCACAGTCTGCATTGCAGATGAGAAGTTCTTAGATTTCTTTCTTCATTGAATCCATATGAATCTGATGATACAGGGTAATCCCATTTCTACGAAGAAGTTATTTCGTAAAATCACACAATGCGCAAAACAAAGTTTTCGTACTCGTCCTAGGCAATGCGACCAATGTGCACGAAACTTGATAGATACCATCTGTTTATGGAGCTGACCAAAAGTTATCAAAGGAATTTTGCTACATTACACCGTTCGCACTTTACAACCAAACTAATTTGTTGTAGCTAGCCATAAAACACAAACTTTGGCATATCTCGGCCAAATTAATAGTTATCACAATGAAACCTGGTGGGCTTCTTCAACATCCCCTTCTGAGCCTCCACACCAAATCTGGTCAAAATCAGCCGTTAGGGGGCACTATAATTAACGTAGAGGCTTTTTTGGCAAATAAGTCAATGCATTTGAATGGGAATACTTTGCAATGTAAATATCTCGGCAGCATTAAATGCTATCATTACAAAACCTGGGAGTATTTTGTTCATCATGGCACTCTGCAGGTTCCCACCAAATTTGGTGAAAATCGGCCGTTAGGGGGCGCTATAATTAACGTAGAGGCCTTTTGGCAAATGAGTCAATGCATTTAAATGGGAGTAATTTGCAATGGATATGTCTCTGCAGCAGTGAATGCTATCATCACAAAACTTGAGATTATTGTTCGCCATGCCACTCTGCAGCTCTTCACCAGATTTGGCGACGATCGCCCTTTAGGGGGCATTACAACCGAAGTAGAAGCGTTTGGGCCTTTTACGCAACGAAGAGGAAATTTCACTACGAACTTTGGAGCTCGCACTCGGTCAAATTTCCCGACTTTTGCCTCGCCGCAGCGGCGCTTCGGGTTGTCCTGTCGCGGGCTCCGTTTTCGCGGGCTCTCGGCGTCGCCGGGGGCGACCCGCGCCGGGGGGGACTGGCACACGAGGCTTGGACCCCGTTCATAACTGCTTGCAGTTCTAGTTTTATTTGTGTTCCTCCTTCTCTGTAAATAAATACTCTGCTGATGTTTATGTTTATTTATGCAGTGTGTTGTGACAGAGGCCCAGGTTTTTATTTCAGCGCTGGTTGAAAAGCTTTTCTCAAATTCATTTTAGCCTTCTTTAAGTAGGTGGTGCGTGTGTGCATGCACATACACATCAGGGCTTGTGTGTGTGTGTGTGCTCTGCCTCAGCAGGGAAGAAGAAAGTTTGTGTGCAGATAAGTTGCCAATGGAATATTCTGAGTCAACCGTGGCCCCTGAAGCATCTCATGGGCCCAGAGGGAGGGACAGGGGGAGGGAGAAGGGAAGGGTAGAGAAGCAGTCTGATAGAAGGTAGAGCGGGCGCATGGTGAGAGGGGCTGCATAGGGCTGTCTGAACTCATCAAAGAGCCGGGGGTCTGCTGTGTGTATATGGTGCCATGCCCTGAGGGGGGTGGGGGGTGGGGGGGTGGGGTGGGGTGTAGGAGGACAGAGGGAAGCTGATGAAGGGGTTGGAGGCTACAAGCTAACTAAATGTGTGTGTGCCTACGTGCTGTGGGTAGCGAAAGTCTGAATGTAATGGCATAGCAGCACTGCTTAATAGGAGCAGAGGACGAAGAAGGGGTGCTGATGGAAGTGATGATAGTTTGGAAAGCTAATTCACTTATGACAATTTCTACCAAGTAGGGATCAACATGTGCAAATACAAAGTCTCTATGTACTGAAATTACTATGCAAGTTAAAAAACTAGGAGATTTCAGTGGCAGATATCCTGTGTTAAAATGCCTGTTTTTTTTTTAGACCGAATAACAACCAAGCTAAAGGTCAAATGTAGGAGTTACATTGTGTATCCCATGTGTCATGAGTTCTAACACATCAGTGGTTCCACCTCAGCAATACACTGAACTAGCCAAATGGGAATTACAGGTCAAATAAAAAGGATGTGTATGGTATTAATCAACAAACATAGAGACAGCATCACTTGGGACTTATTGAGCCACACACAATCCTTTTTTTTCATGTATGTCTATAGTGATTTATTTTTATTTGTCTATTTATTTCGCTCCATTCTCTCACATCCCATGTCTCACTCCTTTATTTTCATTACATTTCTGCAATACTGTTGGATAAACTTGTCACTTTTACACACAATCCTCATTTTGATATATGTATATAGTGCTATATAGTGCTATATTTTATTTATGTTATCCCATCTTATCTTACATCTTATTGTTTTTCATTTTATCTTCTATATGAGTAGTGCTCATATTGCGGAGCTGACCCATTCTCTTGCCAAATACATTTTCAATCAACTAATCAACCAATTAATTGTATTCGTCATGTGAAATTGTACAATGTACAATTCCAGTGAAATGTAATCTCATCAGCTCCTTCAACCTGTGCATGATTGATCATAAAGCGAAATGTGGCCATCGGATTTACACACAGAAAAAGAGTCACTCGGTTGAATGGATGGCACCGGCACTCCAGGACCCAGCCAAGTCTCGGCGAAAGGACACCACAGCTCCCGACATGCTGCTGGAAACTGACGCAGGCACGGAGGCCACCCAGCTTACCGTCCGACACCTGAACACTGGCTAGCAGGATCAGAGAAGTCGCAATCGGTGTTTAATTCCTCCATGCTTGCCTTGGTGCCCCCTCTGATATACACATGGAGATTGACGCAGAGATGGTCTTGCTTGTCCACGTAGTCAGGATCGTAGCCAAAGGTCGTAGCTGATAGCCATCTTTAACTTTTGCTCTGTGTTCACTCTGATGTTTACATTTGAAAGACCTCGACCAGCCAGGCTAGCAGAGTCACCAGGAGACTGGTGAGTTGAATTTCCCACACAGAGCTGGTTTAAAATCGGCAGTGTCCCTTTAAGAGTACACTGTATTTACAATATTTTTACAGCTTTAACTTGCTGTCAGACCGTCTTTCTGACAGGGAACTAAAGCCGTAATCTATGCTCTCTTTTAAGCCTCCTATAACAAAAACAGTAATTTTACCTTGCAGAACACAGGGATCTGCTGGTCTACTGCTGCCTCGATCGGTTAGTTTGTGTGACAAATGAAATAGCCTCTGCTAGCTGCTAGTGTGCTAGCTGTGTGCCATAGCAACTGCCTCGGTATGTACAGGCAGCCAGCCCAGGAGGGCCTATTTTATTGTGAACTTTATTATTTATTACTAAAAATCAATTTAAGTTGTAATGTGTCTATAGCTTTCATATTGCCATACTTGATGACCACTAAGGCGGTTGTCCTCCCTCTGCTTCGCATCGGGCCGAAAAAAAAACCTTAGCTGTGATATCACCACAACATACCACGGCCTGTGGTGAGCTATTCCTTAAGTGTATGTAATCAGCCACTGTGTATGTGTATGTTAGAATTTAATGTGTTTCCATTTTATGTGTTCTGTGTGTGCTACAGTGCATGTGTCTTTTCAAACTCACCGCATGTGCGTAAGAGCTGTAGGTGCTGAAGGGAAGGGCGATGGCTGGGTTGAAGATGCCAAACTGCCCAACCATCTGCTGCATACGTCTGATGGTGCGCTCCTTGTCTGTGTCGGCAAACTTGACCACCAAGCTGGAGGACGCACCCTGAGGGGGTAGAGAGAACTGAAAATCAGAGAAAAACAGCACAGACACTTAATCCTGATTTACTGCAAGCACCTTCAATGCCAACACTCAGTCAGTCAATCAACAGTAGGATCACAGTCTAACAGTATCCTCTATCCCCAAAAGGCTTTGAGCCACCTCAGGAATCATTTGCATATGTGACTGTTAGGATTTACCACGTATTTAGAGATAGGCACTAATAAAAGACTTAAAAAGTTCATTACAAGAGCATAAAGAATGCTACTTATTATTTCTGATTTCTTAGTATGCCGTGTTCATTAGCAACATTAACCAGTGTTAACATTATTATCTAGTGAGCTCCTGTAATTGCATGTCAGAGTTTTTTTGCCATTCTAGATACATCATTGCACATTTGTATTATTGCAGAGAATCGTGCATCCTTATTTTGTGGCTGGCATACATAAACATGAACCCAACAGAGATATGTGAAGAATAAAAATGTTCTGCTTATTGAGTGAACAGCTCTGTAGGCAGATGTGCAGACAGAAACCTTCTGTTCTTACAATCAGTGTTTAATATGTACAAAGTCACTTGGGGCAGAGCAGCCGCGCTGTGCATGACATACTTTATATTTTCCCCCAGCTTTCCCCCTCCAGTACAGTACATATATGTAACCTTGGTGCACCTCCTCAGAGATAAGGTTAAAAGATTTGCAATATACAATTTGAAATAAGAGCTACAATTGGCAGCGGTTCCTATTGCCCTTGGTGAATGTGTTCTTTAATGAAAATGTTGCTTTTTAGGGCAAATGTCTCTCATTCTGCCCTCCGTTTAGCCTCCCTCTTCCTTTCATTGGCTCTGCCTAACCATCCGCTTATCAACACTATTACCTCTTTCTGCAGCACAATGATGAAACAGCAGGTGTGTCTGGCACACACCCTTCATTATGAATCTTCAAATGATTTAGCACTACAGTTGACCTTTTGTGTGCTCCGCCTCTCCTCCCCTCTGCGCCCCCAAACTGGCCAATCGATCCACATAAAAGGCCGAAATATTACTCTGATCTGACAGTGTAGAAAAGGTTGTGTGTCAGTCACGATAAGAGGCCCTTTGAAATTGATGCAAGATTGTCAATAACAGTGGTGACTGGTGAATTGCCTGGATTGAAGGTTGGGGGTTGGGGCTTTAAAAGGGGCTATATAGGGTATTTTCTCAGTTTGGGTGGATCTGGGTGAAACCTGGCAGGAGTTGTGTTGGACTGTAGGCAAGCTGTTATAAATGGCAGTTGTAATGCTAACTATATTACTATTGCATAATTCAGTATTCCGTTTTTATTTTCCTTTGTTTGCATCTTCCCCTTACTGAGGTCTCAGGAGTTCTGCTAATAAAGACATCTACACAGATGCTCAAAGACAAGCACTGGACCCTCCGACTGCAGCATATAGATTTTTTTTCCCTTTCTCTTTTTCCCCACTTTTCTCATATTCCCCCTAGCCCTCTCCTCCTGGCTTGCTCGCTGGTTGAATCACAGGTTTGAAGGATTGTAGGTTGAGAGGCCAGTTGGTTAGTTGGCTGCCTGACTAAATGGCTGATTGCCTAGTTAGTTGAGTGATTGACTAACAGGCAGGCTAGTTGGCTAGATGGTTGGCTAACTGGCTGACAGAATAATTGTCAGACTGTCAAGCCGGCTGACATCTTTAGTCCGGCCAGCTGAGTGACTAATTGTTTTTGCTTCTTGCTGTGAGTGCCATCCTGTCACACTGGAACAACAATTGTCCTGCTATTTGAGAGCTGTTTACAATTCTGCATTAAACAGAATAGACAAATGAGACAGAACAGCATAATCTAGAAGAGACATACTTGAACGTTTCATACATAAAGACTACGCTCAGTCACTTCAAGGTTAACTTTGGCACAGTTACAGGTTCAGGCTTCGTCTGTTGTGTCTGTCCATCTTTTTACTATCTGCATCATTAACTTTATTATGAGGTTTAACTTTGGGAGAGTCCAGGACAGAGCAGTGCAGACCAGAATACTGAAGAGATGTGCTAGTATATATTGAATATTTTAACCTCCTTCTCACAGTTAAAAAAAAAAAGAAGCTATTAAAGGCCTAGCTTCTTTGGTAATGAGAGCTGCGTGTTCCTGCTCTGCTTCTCTAATTTTTGAGAAAGGCTGAGTTTTATAATCTGAGGGTATTACCGTATTGGTCCAAATATAAGACGAGCCTGATTATAAGACGACCCTCATTTTTCAAAACTAATTTTTGGAAAAATACTTTAAAAAAGCCAAATATTGTTTTCATAAAGAAAATAATTTTATTTGAAAATAATTCTAATTCTAATAATATTTTCAATATCTTTTTAGATAAAAGTGTCACATTTAAATTAACGGTCAATATTTCCAAGGCCTTCAGCTGAATGACTGCTCTGGTAATGGGCATCCCATCATTACGTTTTTCTGTCACGTAATCACACACTCTGCCGCTTTGAGGACCACGGTAAGATTTTCTCTGGCTGTTTGCATTTTTAGACGGTGTATCATCTCCATGATGCCTTGTTCTACTTCCGACTTCCAGGCTTTTTGTAGCTGGATATATCATTTGTTTTGTCGATGTATGCATGTGCATAACGTTAGTGATATTGAGATGCTTTCTACAGTTACACTTCTAGTGATGAAACACGTTTTATTTCTCTGAGTCACGGCTTTGTTCTAACGCTGCTGGGCTCTCTCTCTCTCTCTCTCTCTCTCTTCTTAAACTGCTTTTTCGACCAGCTGTTTGTAACATTAAAATAAAATGGATTATGGATCATGTTATTTCTATATATTAAAGCTGACTTCTCTATTGGCTGTTAAAAAGCTGAAAGTCTAGACCCCTAGGGTTTTTTTCCTAGAAAAAGTCTTATATTTGGACGAATACGGTAAATTGGAACACTGAAGTCAACCTCTTTTCTAACAAGAATTCGACTGGAGTGTGCATGCTTGAATGATAGAAACATGGTTTATCGTGAATTGAAATGTCTTGTTGTATAACAGCCTTGTGCCATTCTCTTTCATATCCTTGCATGTATGTCCCACTCTCTGCAAAGCTTTTTTCAAGGAGGTCTATACACTGACTTTGCCCTCCCACTGCTTCTCCTTAGGACACCTGAATCGTATGGCTTATCGGCTAAGCATCCAATGCCACATTTGTTTATATCCCAGGTTTCCCCAGTTAGACCTGTCAGGCTATCAGTGAGTAGAATCTCCATTGCTATAAAGAGAGCAGGATGAAGTGTGAAGTAAAAGTCTCATTAAATTTTTAAGCTGCCAAGTGTGAGCAGAATCCCCCTGCCAGGCGGCTCCCAGCTGCCTAGAGAACCACTGAAGGAAGGGGAGTTAAACAGGGAGGATAAAAAAGGCACTACAGAGATCCAGAACCAAAAGGAAAGTCTGTCTCTTTACAGTTCCTTCCCATTGCCAAGGAGGCTTGGTGTCTGTCTAAGATGCACACCCAGCTATACATCCCATACTTCTTTAACTTTTAACATATGGAAGCTTGCATTAATGCATGGTAAAACGGAAGACTGATCCTGTGTCCTGCATATACAGCTGTACTGGTTTCAAGTGACACATGCTGTGTCCCAGTCTGCATGAGTTAGTCAAACTATGATTCAGCGCGTTCCAAGTGCGAGCATAAAAACCCAAATCCATCCATCCCAAATACACCCATTCTTTCTGATAAAGATGGTTTTAACATCCACACAACGGACACTTTTTCATCCCCGTCTGCAAAATAAAAACAGCCTCCTTTAATCAGAATGTATTGCTACTAAAGCTGCCTGTTTCTTCACAACATATGGCACCATATTCCATCCACATTACTTACAGTACCATAGAAAAAAAAACTATTTTATATTCAAGCAGTTACGACTTAATATTAAAAATTCATTGGAACAGGTTTTGTTGCTATGATGGGTTTCACATAACAAATTCCCTCTGTCACATTCAGGATTTGACAATTATGAGTTATCTATTTTGACCCCACGGAGTGCTATAGTAAAGCTGCGTATACAGTTTGGTGTTACAGTATATATCTTATAATTTATGTCCTTTGCATAATACTATTTCATGCTTATTGTACTGATAAGGCATTACCACCCATGGAATCATAAATACACATCCTCTTTGAGCGTGCCCAGTCAAATAATGGATGACTGTAATCTATTAGGTTATTAGAATGTAAATTGCCTAGGTAGAAATACTTGTGGGGGGAGATGACAGATCTTAAACAATAAACAATAACTTAAAAGTATAAAGGCAGAACGCTGTTAAATGAGTAACAGAACACAGATCTATCATCCTTGTGAAATACTGACATTAAAACTCTGCATCTCATTGAATACACAATGAGATCATTACTGTTTTCTGACCTGAACCAGCATATGTAGTATATGCTGCTTTGTTGCCCTCCACCTTTTTATTTTATCATTATTTAAGGCAGTGACATATTGATCTGTACATTAAAATAATGTGTCTTGTTCCTGGCACTCGTGGCACTTGCATACGTGTATTCTCTGTTTGAAGTAATGGAAAATATCACATATGGATGCTTTTTTTTTTTAACTCTCTTCACTCTCAATCATCCTGCTCTCATTTGCTTTGATTTGTTCTGCTCTTATATTTGGATCATCTTGCTCTAGTGTTTCTGTGTCAGTCCCTGTGTCAGCTGAAACGGCCTTAAACCCAGGCTGAGCTGACTCAGATACGGAGTGAAAAATACTGCACAGCTCTATGGACCTGACCTGCAACCCCCCTACCCCCCTCCCCACCTTGTCTCGGTGTATTTATGTCCCGGGACTTACTTCCTACACGGCCCTGCTGAATTCCGGCAATTTGTTTTACAGCTCTATCGTTTAAATGTTTAATTGAGCCACTCATATCTGAACAGTGGCAGTGTGTGTGTGTGTGTGTGTGTGTGTGTGTGTGTGTGTGTGTGTGTGTGCGCGCGTGTGCGAAAGCTGAACGAGGCTGCTGAGGGATAGCGGTGGTGTGTATGGGAGGCAGGTTAGGGTGTGATGGAGATCCAGCCAAGGTCTTATATGTGACCTGCTGATGCACTCCTATAATTCACACAATTGCAATTTCATGCTATCACACTTCATAAAGTGACATTATGTTGTAGTTAGTTATTGGCAGATCATTTTTCATTTGGATGGAGGACACGGAAGTATATATTTCCCACACATGTATGTAAGTGTATTTATGCATGCACACATACATAATCTCCACATGCATGCACACATGTGGACTTTCTCTTTCCTTCCTGACTCGCACATACAATACATACAAAATGCCCACTCCTACTCTACATGAATAACACAAATGTATTCAGCTCAAGTCCTCCGAGCTGGAAAATAAGATCAGGCAGGGAGCCTTTGACCCTAGCCTGTGGCTGTACGAGCATGTGACAGTGAAACAGTGAGAGGCTCAATAAGAGTGAGTGTGTGTGTGTGTGTGTGTGTGTGTGTGTGTGTGTGTGTGTGTGTGTGTGTGTGTGTGTGTGTGCGCACGCACACACACACTCATACAAATGCGCTAGCCACAAAGTGCTTCTGTTTGTACATGTTTATGTATGCACACACATGCATTCATGTGTGCGTGTGTGTGCATACACTCATAAACTCAAAGAAGCCAGTGCTCATGCTTTGGGGCAATTGGCAGTAGATCTATCAAACTGCTGTAGTTAGTCAGTGTTAATATACAGTGCAGTTCAACACCTCAACTAACGATGCTATTGGCTGGGCTTTATTCATGGTCAACAGTCACGGTTGGTGTGGCAGTAAAGTCAACATGCGTGTGCGCATGCATGCACACACGCACGCACGCACGCACGCACGCACGCACGCACGCACGCACGCACGCACACACACACACGCACACAGTTTGTCTTAGTTCATTAGAAGAATTAATCAGTTCTTGCTCGCTCTTGGGGGAATTACTGGAATTGTTGGGTCTTTGTAAATTATAGTTATAGACCTACTCTATCTGTAAAGTGTCCTGAGATAACTCCTGTTATGATTTGATACTATAAATTAAATTGAATTGAATTTCTTTTAGCCCTAGAGAAGTAGGAATGAGATGTTTGCTTACGGTATAACAGTTGCAAGGCAAAGGATGCCCTTCATAAGTATCCTGTATTGTAGCTGTTTGTCTGTTTTCTTTTGTTCCACTTCTTTTTTCACATTTATTTAATGCATCCAAAAGTGTTAAGGGAAGATTATTTATTTATGCATTCCATCAATGTACTTTCATGTGACTTCTTTTTGCAGCTGTAACTCAACTGCAATCAATAAGGACTCAAATGGGTATAGATAATTGGTCCAAGGTTTTTCCAGATCCTTTGCTACATTGATGGACGCTTTGCTCTGAATAGCACTGTCCTACCGAGGCGTAATGGTCCACCGGTGGTCCGCTAATCTCAGCAAGGTAGGCACACTGTGCCCTCTCCTCCAGCAGCCACAGGATATGAGATGCTGATCAGATTTCTATAATCAATTTACCAGAGCAGGAGGTATAAATCCTGTCCATTCACTCATTCTCCCTCCCCCCCCCCCACACACACTCCTCAACTCTTCCTCCCCTCTCTCTGCCCCCTGCTTATAGTTAGATGAATAATTCAGCAGCCAATGTAGTGAAAGGTGGAGTAAACAAGTCTATTGCCTAATATCCCGAGAGGCTGCCAAAGAGAGACGAGTGAGGGCAGAGAGCTAGCAGAGATAGGGGGATGGAGCAACAGAGAAGGAGGGGATCTACGGAGAATGGACATCTAGAGTCTTTCCTCATGACCTGCAGTCATTTGCACTTAGATTGACTCGGAGGTTGCACCAAAATGGCACAGCTGGCTTCTAGTCCTTCTCGCTCCTCTCTGCCACACATTGGCAACCATTACTAATAAAATCATATAGTGAAACACAACATCTGGGAGATAGGGTGTGAGAGAGTATAAAAGCAGAGTATACTTTAAGTGACTATAAAATATGGGACGCGACTCTCCGTCCGCTTGCCGGATGTCACGGACAATAACTCTATTCAGGTTTGGAGTGCAGAAGCTTTTATTTTGACACCATCAGGTATACAGGGACCATGCCTAAACATGAGACTCATACAAATTAGCAGTACAGCTTCTGCACTCATAGTCAATTCAATACAGAGAGAATTCAGAGGACACGGTGTGCTTACATAACAAGCAAATGTAATCTCACACTGGAGTTATAGTCAGTGATTATGCAAGCAGAACTACTGATTGATGACTCACCCAAAATTCAATTATCATTCTAAACAGTTTTATCTGGAAATTAGATTTGGATTTTAGTACCATGTTAATTAAAGAGACATAAGGCTATTTCTGGCTGTATCTGTGTTTTAAAGCTGGGATATTTATGAGGATGGTTGCACTTTCTATAAATTGATTTAAAACTTTGAAGTCGGGGGTGAGTTCAAAACTAAGAGTTTACAGCTCTTAATCAAGAGAGGTAGACTGCACATAGCTATTGTGATTTGGTACATAGTGTGCATGTGATGGATGTTGCGTAGTGTGTGTGTATGTTTCTCTGTTTTTACATTTGTGAGGGAGAGAGCTGTACTTACTGGCATGGTCTGGCTACCGTGGAGGGCACTGATTGCAGACTGAGCCTCAGTATGTGTGGAGAACTTGACAAAGGCACAACCTGGAAGAGAGAACAGATGCACATCACACACATGCAGGTACACACACAGACACAGACAATATATATATATATATATATATATATATATATATATATATATACATACATACAGTAAATGTATTCAATTGAGTGGGTTTACAGTATATTAATAAAGGATTTGAATTGTATTTGACACCACAGAAATCATTGTGCAGCGAGAGGCTCTCATTGCACAGCAGGCTGCCCCACTCCGGGCATTAGGCAGGCAGACAAGCAGGCAGAAGCCGCAGGCTAAAGATTGCACTGATGGAGCAGAAAAGCATGCTATTTAGCACCACATGCCTGTCTGTGCATATTAAATACTAGCTAAATTAGCTGCAACTGTAATGTTTTTTAAATGGATGTTTTTTTTAAATAGAAAACCACTTCATTTAAGAACTCAGTAGAGTTTATTGTTCCCACAACAGGATGTTCTGATCAATATTTGTGAATATGACGATACCACAGAACCAACACTCTTAGCTCTAATGTCCTTGTGGAATATTGTGAGCAGTAGATACAGTGAAAACAAGTTGAAGATAGCTTTTGTGGATTCACAAAGTGAGCTGTTGCACATTAATTATTCAATTATTTAACTGAAGTATGGCCCTCTTTTACAACTGGAACATTTGATTTAAAGCTTCACTCTGTCTCCTTTGGAAAGACTCGAACTCTCGGTACTCTGGCACCAACTGCTTGACCTGAACAAATCTTAGGCTACAGCTTCTTAAAACAAACTCATAAACATATTAATTCACATATCCATTTTAAAAACTAGTATGGTGTCCCTGTGTACCCATGAGTAATAAACAACAAAATAAAAGGTAACAATAATAATATTGATGTTTATGTTAACAAAAACTAATGAAACCATATCCATTTACCATCTTTATCCAGTTGTTTTTTTTCTGGATGCAACGGATGAAAGGCAGAGACCACTGGTACATGATCAGCCTAGCCTGTGTGCAGATTATACAGTGCCCCTTACATGTCTCTGGAGTGAGTTTATGTAACTTAGAGGGCAGAAGAAACCCAAACACCTAAACTCTCCACCCAGAAACATGTGAGGACTGAACCTGGGTCTGTTGCAGTAAGGCAGCAGTACTAACTACTGCGCGACCATCCCCTCTTATAATTATACCCTATTTCACCTAATTTCATTTCAAGTTTCTTTTCTATTTTTATTTAATCTTTCATACTTTATTCTTCTTATCATCTATACTGCTTGACCCAGCCGCCCTGCCATTCTTCCCCTCATAATGGGCTTACCCCTGTGGACACCAGCCAATCAAGATGCCCATTCAGCTGTCAAACCACCGCCCCCTATTGAGATATGGATAGAAAAGAGCTAAAGCTCGACGTGACCTGTACAAGGACTTTGCTACAGTAGTACAAACTATGTGCCAATATAATTATGAATTTAACTCTTAACATACTTTGCAAGCTGCAGTATGCCCTGCCTCTGTTTTGCTATCAAAGTTACCAAATTATTTTGTTGCACATAATTCTGCAGGAAAAGGATTTTGTGATGGCCAAGTGCAAAACAGATCTGTTTTTACCCGCAAGGGTTATTGGGGATGTTTTATTTGTCTAGGTTTTTTTTTCAGACAAAAATGAATATGATAGTGATGTTTGGAGTCTGACGTTTTCAGTGTTTGAACAAAACAAATGTAAACAACTGTTGTAGAGCCACAGAGAGGAATGCAACTTCCACTAGTGGTAGCAATACCACAGTGTAAAAGGCCTGCATTCAAAGTACCAAAAGTAAAAGTACTTCTTATGCAAAATTACCCATTTCAGAATAATACAGTGTTTGTTACTGAATCATACATATTAATTCCTTCATGTGTAAGCATCACTATAAAGCTACATTGTGTAAGAATTTCTCCCATCTAGCAGTGAAATTGTATATGACAACCAACTGAATGTTCCAATCGCGTTTTAACTGCTACGGTGGCCGAACCCGAAATTAGCTCTTAGTATCTTCATCGTTTATGTGCAGCTGTTCTAGCCACTCCAATATTAACATTGAGTTTGTTGCTTTGCCTGTCGCGTTGTCGTTTAAATTCTCTTTTTTGCTTCCCTGGCGAGTAATCTCCCCCTGGTATTCGACACGGTGCCACTGAAGAGGGCAAAAGGCTTGAGGCATGTCCCTCTTTGGCTAATGTATTTTAAAAATGGAGGCGCAACATGGCGGCCGTCACTTGAGCGATTCGCCTGTATGTATTCTGAATGATTCTAAATGGCAGATTCTATGCTTACGAGAATACTTTGATTAGTTGGTGGAAGTAATTACACATGAATGTGCACATATTTGTGGAAGAACAAAAGGGGGTTTTGCTAAGAATCAACTCAAAAAATGTAGGTTTAATGTTATGGCTAATAAAGATGGAGCCGACTACTTTAAATACTGCTGGGTAGCTTAATCTATGATAATGCATCATGATTTATTTGTTGATTATATATTTTGTATAAACATGTTAAACTACAATGAGGAATTCTAAGCAATGAAAACAACACTGTTGTTGCATCCACATGATACAAGCCTTCCGTAATCGCGCACCGCCCCCACCGCTCCTCCACGCAGTTACTAGTAGCCAAGGAGGACACGGAGGATTACAAAAAACATGATGGACTCTGCGGAAGAGGTAATTATCTTTGGTCGAGTTTCAGCGCGAATAAGTCGCCAGACGACACCATTTTCCAAACATAGCCATACTGAGAAATACAGAGAGTGTTTTGTGGAGCTGATAGTCTTAATTAGCTTTGTATCAATCAATTAATATAAAAAGTTACGCACTAAAGCTTTAAGTAAATGTACTTAGTTACTTTCCACCACTGGCAACTTCCCTTGGCTGCAACCATCCTCACAGTGGGGACACTTGAATTGTTTTGACATCTATCTTTCCCTTCTCCTCCAAACCACTCAGGACGCTCTGGCTTCAAACCCCTTTAGATATAATTGCACAACAATTTCCATAAGCGCTGGCTCGGGAATAGGCTTTAGGAAATGAAAAACCACTGGTCCCTTTGCTCTTTGCTGCATGTCAGAGGGAATTGATGTCTCCAAAAGTTTTTGCCTGTCTTAAAAAGACAGACAGGCAGGATATCAACCACACTACAGTACCTGAGTTACAGTAAGGGCCTGCAGTACATCCATAGGACAAAATGCTTCAGATTAACACTTTGCAATGTAGAAACGAGACATACGCTGAGACAGTTTGTGATGGCAAAGTCAGCGGTATAAAATTACTAGCATTTTTTGAATCATTGCTGCATTTGATGGGATTTACAACTACTCATAACATCATTGGGTTTCTTGTTTTTCTGGTGACTAACCCCATCCCACTGCATAGTCTTGGTTTTGAATCTGGCCTTTGGATTTTATCACAGATATGTCCATTTCAAACTTAAAATATGATCCCCTTTTTAAATATGACAAGATTTTGAAATGCTTAAATTTTTGTGGGCCTGCTGCCACATATTCAATAATACATCTCTACAAATGGAACAGAAAGATAAAGTCTAAACAACTAATAGCCCTGTAACTTCTCTTATAGTTCCTTAATATGAAAGTCAGACATCAATCAAACTTTTTGTGTCACTGCCTGCAGCAGACTAGCACATCAAACAGAGCGGCGTAAAAATGTTTGTAATTATGTGCTATTTGACCTATATCTGGTGCATATGTCACATATACTTTTCATACCCCAGTTGACGTAGATGCTCACACACACACTGTCACTTCTCTGTCAGTGACCTAAATAAAGCTGACAACTATATCATGGCCCCTACCTTTGCTGTTTCCGTCAGGACCTCTTAGGACCGTGCACTCCTCGATGACTCCGTAGGGTTCGAAGAGGCGGTAAACATCCTCCTCAGTCTGTTGTTTGTTCAGCATCCCAACAAACAACTTCCTGTCTTCTGGAACAAACAACGAGACAAAACGTTAAATTATAACTTTGACCTCAATTACTAAACCAATTTCAGAACACAGAGTTGTGAAAAACGTCATCGTTAGTGGAACGGCGTTTAATTTAGATGAAGTGTCTATTTCCATGGAAGCAAACACAGATATACGTTCACAAACCCTCGGGTTCTTTAGCGCTGGTTGGGCTCAAGTCACATTGTATTATCTCTTTCCAAGACTGATCATTTTATTCTCTAGTATAACTGGATTTAGTCCCATATGGCCACATATACTGTAGCTGCTGGGGGGTAAGTGAGTGGTCAGGGGCTGGGGGGGAAGAGCAATGGAAAGACTAATGAAGAGGTTTCACACACCCAGACCCAAGAGACACACACACACACACACACACACACACACACACACACACACACACACACACACACACACACACACACACACACACACACACACACAGGAGAGACAATGAGCAAGTCTTTGGTCCTTTAAAAGAACCAGGGGCTCCAGGCAGCTCTAACCACCTACACAGCACACTGTACTGGCTTTTACCACTCTCTCCCTGGGTCTCTGTCTCTCTTTCCTCTTTATTAATCTCTCTCTTTTCTGCCTTTCTTTTTCCTCTCGCTGATTCTACATTTTTCAACTTCATTCTTTTTCCAACTGCCTCCCTTCCTCTCTTTATCTCTCTCTTACTCCACTAATTGCTGCTGATCCAGTGTTTTTTGTGTAGCCAGAGAAATATTTCAGTATGCTCTTTAGTGAACAATGGCGTGTCTCTCCTACCAGCAACGAAGGCTAGGAGACATGCCATGAATAACGCTGACTTTTCAATAGATAGCCTGTATGCTATTGAGTCCTGCTAAATGCTGTGGGATCTGATCTTTACCTCGACCTGACACACTGTGTTTACTGATGTACTCTGGCCTTGTATGATTAATGCTACAGTGCAGCGAGTCTCTGCTGGCAACAGACGCACTAAAACCTTCCCTTTATACAGATTGTTTCTCCAACTCTGACCTGTGAAGTCACAGTGGAAAGACTGAGTGAGAGACAGGACTAGCGGCCGTTGCTATGAAGAGGTTGAGAGCGGCATAAATTGCTGCCAGAGGTATTGCACAGTGTCAGCGTGACCTGCGATGACTACTGAGTGTGTCGTGTTGTTCTCGTTTCCTGAACCCAGACACAAGCCGATACCCACATTCCTGCAGCGGGCACGGCAGTGAGTGCATGCACACACGGCGCCCAGCTAGGGTTTCAGCACTGAGCACCACCAATGATGCACCTTTAAAATAATCACCCATGTCAGAGTGTTGTCTAGGAAGGGGCGTCCCTCGTGCTGGCTCCTTATTGCAAGTGGCAGGATCAGAGGCTATGTATCAAAACGGAAGTGATGCAATGTGACATCTGTCAGGGCGGATTGGAGAGCATTTATCTGCAAAAAAAAAAAGGAAAGCCCTGAACTGGAAAATGAAAGGCCAAGATGGTCCTACCTTTTGCTGGAGGGAGAATATAAATTCTGACGTTGGATGTGGGGAGGTGAGTCGAGGGGGGGGGGGGGAGGGGCTGAACTGCACAAAATTCCCTGAGTGCCGCCACACCACATCTCATATACACTTGTATACAGCCAGAGAGCCACACACAGCAGACAGAACCCCGCAGTCGCTCTTTGCGTTCCTCGCTAGCGCTACTTTGGCTGTAACGCCCTTCTTCAAGTAGATGATGGGGATCTGACAAGTTTTGAATTAATGCATGACCCTATCAATTTCATATGAGCGACCGTGACTGACGATCGTACTACGAACAGCTCACATGTGGCATGTCTTAAAATATGACATCGCATCCATCCTTCAGCTGAAAGATTGCTAACTGGCAATGTCACCTCCAGCTGAATGGAATAATATTTATACTAAGTATAGTGGGATCATTGGTCGGTATATATCACATTACTGTGTAATATTGGTTCACAGTGAGCTCCACAAAAGCCTTACACATTGGATTCATGATCAGTCTGCTGTTTTTTTGTGTTACATCTGAAGGAGATACTAATCTGAACAAACATGCAGGAGTTGTCGGCAATGTAAGTATTTATAAGTATTCATTTTGTATTTTTACGACAGTAGCATTTAGCAGGAGTTCATCATCTGTGGCTGAGAAAGAGATGGAGTGCATGTTCTGCAAAGTGAGTGTGCTTTGAAAACAAGCTAACAACGCATGAAAACAGATCATCTAGGAGATCTGTTCCACTGTCTAGGATTCTGCTGTGGCTGCTCTGAACTAAACTGCTACCTTGGGAATTCAGGTGTTGTGTTCATCGCCAATAGAAACATTATCTCATTTATCTACAACACTGCAGCACAGACAGTGTGCAAACAGACACACAGAGAGTGCAAAACACTTACAGTCATTTATATATATATATCTCGAAGGGGGTGGACAAAAAGAGGGAGAGATGCCCCACCATGACCACACACATAGTAGACACACAACGAGCTGCATGTCCACTGTTACATGTAACTATCACGTAACAACAAAAACAACAAATTGACTTTTTCTTCAGGTCACCTATAATTTAGACTAGTGCTGTCTAATTTGTGTTTTTCGGTACATAAACATGTGAAGTCTCACAGACCCCAAAAAACAGCATCACCACTACCACGTTAACCAGTATGATTGCTGATGAACTGCTATTGTTGCTAACTTCCATCCATCGGTCGCTGCTACACAACCATCTCAGCTCACCATCTGACCTGATTTACGTTGAGCTGGTTTCCTGTGGTCTGTCCGCAGGCATCTGACGGAACAGATACGCTCAATCAATCCAGCTGTCCACACGCTTGTTTCTTACGAGTTTTACGCTCGTCACTACAGTGGCTGGTGCTGTAGCTACTGTTAATAATGCTATCGCCGGCCTAGTGGCCACAGCTGCATTACAAGCTGCAACATATGTTTCGAATAATCCTGCTTCATCTGTTTGTTATTCTACTGAAATGCAAAGCTGTGTACAGTACGTGTGATATTCATCTGAACTAAAGAAACTAAAATAACATGTGTTGTGTCTGATTGTGTTTCCCTCATCAGCCTGCCTGTTTAAACAGATTCTAAAATCCTGATCTTTGTTCTGACGTTATTTTTACGTGAGCGTTGGCTCCTTTGTTCCAAGAATGTCCACCTCAGATAGTTTCTGCAGTTCACTTTCTGGACTTCTCCAAGCTCAGCTGAGTTCAGTCTTTACAATTGCTCATGAGCATTCAGCCTGGATATGCAATTCAATCTCACATCAGAGTTTCTCAATGCATGCATGCATGTCTATTCCTTAGCAATGCAGTACAGTTCACACAGTATGTCAACCAGCGGGCGCCCAGATAGCTCAGTTGGTATAGCAGGCGGCCATATATAGAGGTTTACTCCTCGCCGCCGGGGTTCGACTCTGACCTGCGGCCCTTTGCTGCATGTCCTTTAACCTCTCTCTCCCCTTTCATATCTTCAGCTGTCCTGTCTATAAAAGGCCTAAAAATGCCCCCAAAAAATAATCTTAAAAAAAAAAAGTATGTTTCTGACTGAACCATGTTTTTGGCTCAGTGAATTGACCTGTCAGTCAAACGCAACCCTAAAGCGTTCTGTAAAGCTGAGATGTTAAAACATGATTAGCAGCAAATTCTGTTTTGGAAGGCTCTTTTCTCTTTTGCAATTTTACAAAACAGCTGAGTCATCGTTCTGTTCCAGCTACACACCTGTGGTAAATCCCTTCTACTGTAAACTATAACTGAAATTATGAGTTGTTTTTTCTTGCTTACATCACAACAGAGCCTAGTGAGCAGTAATACAGTAGGATCCAAAATGAAAGCGCTATAGTGTTAACAGTGAAATGTCGTTACCGTTACAATTCAGGGGTCTAATAACCACCAGCAACTAAACTGTGAAAACTGTGCAGCATGCTGGCATTAAGATGCATTTACAACTCACTGGCAGAGTACTGTATGTACTTCATTGTGACACACCACTGCTATCCAGAAAGTCACCCCCGCCCCCCATCATGTTTAATTTACTCTACTAAACAGATGCTTTAGAATAAATGCTTTGGAAATTAAACTCCGGAATAACGAAATGGCAGTGTGCTGCCTGGTTATACATACTGCAGATTACTGGCTCCATTTGGACTCTTTCTAATCAATATAAGCTTTTCAGTATGAGCTCATTGGCCTTGTGTGAAGCCTTTGAGCCACTTATATAATATTACATATCTTAATTCTTCATGCTTTAGTCTAACCAGTACATGTGCATGGCAAACAATACCACTGTAAACGCTTCCCTTTAAATGTGCTCCAAATCTCTGCACAATACCTTCTTTGTTTACATAATGTTTATTTCCACTGGAAGTTTGAAGGATCTCCTGTCCACACAGCATACTGTATATACTTACTGCAGCACAGTCCAGTATACTGTAGACTTATTACTGCATGCTCCATGTTTACACTGCAGACTGCTGAGGATTTTGACAGTGAAATGAGACTCATTGAATAGCAATGGGGCCAAGTAGGGGTTTTTGGAGCAACAAAAGAAAGAAAAAGGAGAGAACTAGGGGAAGCAGAGTTGTAGAGAATGAATGAGAGAGAAAGAGAGAGGGGGAAGAGAGGAAGAGAAGAATGTGTAGGAGACTGAGAACTGTAAATTGATGTACATACAGTCCTGCAGTCCTTGATAAGCCAGGATGGATGAAAGAGGAGCACCATTGGAGTTGGTAAATCATTGTCAGGGGTAGGGAGGATGAGGCAAGGGAGGGTGGGTGGAGACTGAGAGGGGGAGGGATGTGAATGGGGGTGATGCGGGGAAGGAAAGCATACCAACTGCCTTAGGTGCTCTCTGGTTTTCAAATTTCCCTTCCCTGTCTGTCTCTTTCTCAATCGTTGCAACAGCAAGCGAGTAGGGATGGAAGGAGGGAGAGAGCGAGAGAGAAAATGCACTAGTCAAAAGGATGGGGAGGTTGCTATGACAACTATTTATACAGCGGGCTGTCAGTCATGTTTCATTGGAGTTTGGAGAGGAATGAAGGGAGGAGAGGAGTTGTAGAAGGAGAGGTTGGAGAAGGGTCATTTCTCCATCTGTCTGCTGAGCCGGTGTGTAAATTTGATTGTCAGGCTTGGAGATAAGGACAAATTATGAACAATATTAGCTGGCTGATAAAAGCGAACAATAATGAATGGATAAATATATTAAAACCAAATGAGATAGCATCCAGGCAGAAACAGGGGCCCTGAGAAGCCATCCAGGTTTTCTCATTTGGAGGGGAAGATAAGAGCTGGAGAGAGGCTGTGAGGAGGGGAAGGATCCACCGTATTAGAGCTAGCTACTGTAGCGTACTTCCTTGTCGAAAGAGAGAAAGAAAGAATCAAAATCACTCTGTAGCCAGAATACCAAACATTGTGGCTTCCTCTACCTCCTTCACGAGCCTATTATACTTCTCCAATGAGCAGGATGCCACACAATAACAGTGTCAGCATGTGTTCAAGCATAAAAAACACAGACAGAATGGAATGAAATTAATTAACCCTAATAGATTACAGTGCTTAGCCACTGGAATTTAATCCAATTTATTACATATAAGGATCTAACTGGTTTGTGTTTGCATTAATGAGATGGCGAGTATGGATGTGTGTGTGTGTGTGTGTGTGTGTGTGCATGTACTGTGGAGTAGTGTATGTGTCCCAGTTGTGTATAGGTGTGCAAAGAGCATCCTTCCCTTCCCCTGTACAGTAAGGAATCAGTGGGAGAGACCAACAAGGGAAGGAGTCTGAGGTTTGGCACAGCCTTGGGGTGAGAACACCCTGCCAAATTAACTCCTGAATAATGAGCCCTTTATGTGCTGCGTTATCACCGGCGAGAGGACGGCCATGTACTTTGTCATAGCGCTGGAGCCACTTCAGACAGAACCCAGTTACTAGGTTCCACCAGCACACCTTCAACTGAGATAAAAATGTGGGTTGATAGAATAGTTTGTTTACCAATTTCTAAAGTAAATTAGCACTCCTGTGTGTATGTGTTGTATTTGCAGCTGTCTTTTGAAGTTGCATGCTAACCCGCAGAGTTGACAGCACAGACTGTAAGGCCTACCATGCACCGGCCCTAATGAGGTAGCTTATTAGTGCTGTTTCCCTCACAACTTCCGAGATGTTGCTTGGAAACAGCATTGCAAAGAAAACAATACTGTAGTTCTCACCAAAAAGCCATCAGCAATTTCAACACCAAAGCTATGCAATATGGACTTCTATTGAAACAAATGTGACTCAATAGAGAATGCAAAGAGAATTACAGAGACTGAATTTAATCATATATGAATGGTAAACATAATATATTTAATTGTGATGCACGCCAAGGTTGCCCGTAAAGTCAACAGCCATGTTGTGCATATATTTAGTCTATAATTCATTTTAGACATGTTCCAGTACACAGTGCCCACAAGGAGGGAACCACTTCTTTTAGCTCCAGCAGCACCTACGGTGACATCAGGTTAATTTCATGTCATAGTTCCATCATTTTGGTGTCAAGGCTGCTCACTGGCAGCTTGGCTGTGTGACCCATAAAAGCCATCAGTAAAAACGCCATTGAGCGCTGCGTGCAGGGCCTTGGTAGACATGCTGCATCCTTCACTAAGCGCACCTCTGGGACGAATTAGGCTTCACCGCTTCCACATACATGTAAGTATAAGCCAATGACACAAGGTTTCTTGTATATGCATAAACACTTTAACCGTGGGGGCAACACACAAAATTACCATAAATTATATACACACTCACATACAGGCTGTCAGAGAAATAGAACAGCTTGCAAATACAAGTAGATATATCAACAGGCACACATACAGAAATGTATACAGTACACGATGTGCTGTATATACAAATGTATGGTATCGAGAGGCATCTAAAGCACTTTCTACAAACAAACATCTATGCAGTGGGAGGTTGCAGTTGGTAACTGTTGCATCACAAGCCCTATAGCGTATTAGTCAGGCCAAAGAGCTCGAGATCAAACTATAACGCGTTACCGAAACGCAGCCTCATGGGAACATAGCTTCCAACCGTACACATTTCCACCATGCACACCAGCCGAGTTTATTCAATCTCGGAGGGGATTTAGAGACTACTGATCATGAATTCTCTCTGTGCCGCTGGCCGAAAGGATGATGGATATTGTATATGACACCTAAACGACTCACACATCTGTACACGCACACCCACGTGCAAACACATGTTCGTACGTACCAAGGTTATTATATATAGTTTTGCATTTTTCATTAGTTTTTATTTGTATTTCGTTTTGACTTTTTGTTTTCAAATTCAGTTTACCGTTAATTAGTTTTTAAAGAGGGTTTGCTAGTTTATTTTTTATTTTTGGAAAATGCTTAGTTTTAGTTCTTACTATTTTGTCTTTTTTGTGATATGGGTTATTTGTCGCGGACAAGATTCAAAAAGGTCATAAAAAACATATTGTGTAACAATAACTCAACAAAAACATCATAAAATTGGGCATGCAGCACACAGGACCTCCTTTATGTCACTCAATATTCTCCAAAGAGCTCCAGCGATTTTATGCATCAGTGCGATCTAATGGCTGCTGTTCTATGCAGCTGGCTGGGGGATTTTAGCTGCATCTTGGCCCTGCAGAAAGCCTTGAACATCCTATTACAGTCTGACGTGGTTCCCACTTCCCTAAATGCTCCATGTAAAGCCTCTGAGGTGTGTAAGTATACAGTAACTGTTGGTGTGCATGTGTGTTTTAATATGCTCCTTTCTTTCTCTTTCTGTACATAGCCCACTTGTCAGCTTCCACCCCCCCCCCCCTCCCCATACACACACACACACATCAGCACAGAACAGCGCAGAACAACTGAAAGGAGAACAGAAGGAGAAATTGCTTAAAATATTTTATCTCCAACATATACATCTCAGCGAATTTACACTCAATATGATAACAAATGTGAAGTATTACTCACAGCCTTGTGTCAAATTCAGTGTATTATGGCTACGGTCATAAATCCTGAAACTGCAGTGCAACGTGGATACGTCGCTACTGTATATAAACATTTATAATATGGCAGTGCTATTTATATTGTCTCCCTTCATAATGCCATCTGAAGGGCACTTTGGCATCAGTTATGATATGGATTTTCTCTCCCCCATTTTCCTCTATTGCATTTATTGCCATTCTTCTTTCCCGTCCAGATTGTGTTTCTATACAGTAGAATGGCCCTTTTACCTTTGGCAGTATTTAACACAGCGCTAGCCTGTTTCTTAATTATTTTCTCATCGCTCCCCTGACACTGATTCATGAGGGTAATGTTGGACACGCCCCCTCGGCCAGCCCCCTAAACAACCCCCACCTCCCTTCTCCTTCACGCACATTTTCTCTCTCCGTTTCCTTCCTCTTCCTTACAGTAGAGTTGCTATTGCTCTTTCTTGTATCATCTCTTTCTCTCTCTTTGTCTGATCGCCCCCTTTTTGTCCCTCACTGTCTCCATCTCGCTTCTTTTTTTCATATTACCTTGTGATTATCTTTGATTGTTAATGAGTTACCTTCATGGTAACTCATTAGCCTTCATGGTTGCTCTCAAGTAATTACCTTTTTTTTTCATTTGGAAGGACAAAATTGACTACAGCAAGAGACAACAAACTTCATTATACACTGAGCCCCATTTGATCCACCCCCCATTGATCTTATTGTGTTGAATATACAGTACCAATATCCTCTCACCTCCTCACCTCTGCACAACTGCAATATCAAAAAATATAAACCCATGCTGGAACAAAAACCTCTGAGAAAAGACAATGGAAAGGTGGACAGACTGCAAGGGTAAGATCATATGTAAAGGTGACAGTATTACCGCTCAAGAACAGCAAACAGGAGTAGCACAAGTAAAGGGATGTGCAGAGGAAAAAGATAATGACAAAATGTGAAAAGGGTGGATGAGCACGAGAGGGAGAGAAATGAAAGGGAGGAGGCTGAGATCTGAGATAGAGAGCGAGGGGCCATGCCCAACTCCAGCTCAAGAGAGAGTGAGGATGTACCAGAATACGGGCTATCTCTCTGAAGCTTTGTCTGCAAGAGCAACTGAGCTGGCAGATGACTTTGCTGCACATGGACAAAAGAGGCTTACAGGCCACCCTGCATGTCAGCTTTCCCCGTGCGAGAGCTGTAGTGGAATATAGGGTGTGCTCGAGCACTCACCTGCCTAGACCTGCAGAGACCTTGGTGAAAGTGGATTCAGATTTGCTCTATACATATGACATCAGCCAGCATATTCATTTTGCATATACTCCAGTTCAGTGCAGAGCATCTCTTTACTCTGGGAAGAAAAAAAAAAAAAAACTGCAGTGTTAACAGTTATGAGATGGGGAAATGCTGTATGAGGTAAAGTTGCAAATACATAAATAAATACATAAGCCCTAAAGCATGTCACTGGTGTACTTTTATATTTTACCATTTCCATATTATTAGTTGGAGCTGATTCTTGATAGCAGGCTAGATGCTAAACTTAGAGCTTTTCCACTCTCTGTGCTGTCGTGTGCTTTTTGTAGGCATGGCCTCTGTAGTGCTGATGTGACTGCAGGGAGAGAGCCTAACCCTGTCAGTCACACTGACAGCCAAGCTGTCTTATCTGCTCTCTATTGGCGATGGTGCACTTTAATTAGGCTAGAAGGTCAATCAGCACTTCTTTTTTTTTAGGATGTGATTCTACTGAAAGCATTTCATAATACAGGACAGCCGTTGTGTTTTGGGGGCAAAGGCAAACACGCTCCCTTACCCTCTATTCTCACTTGTCATCCCTGCTAGTCTGAAGGATCAGATCTACTTATATCACATATTTTCACAGAGCCCTGCACTGCTCAAGTAATGAACTGCTGCAAAGGTTTCCGCAACATATATTCTGTATTTCATCTGCGAGATAAGAAATGTGCATGATATACTGAGGACATCTTCCACTGTCACTGAACGAACAATACATTCCTTTCTTCCTACATACCTTCAGGTTCCTGACATGAAAACCAGACTTGACCTGCGTGCCTTTGAATAGTGACGCTGGTATTGTTTTCACTTTGTGAGTCTTTATGCGTGTGTGTCATCATGGCAAAATTTTGTCCTGGAGACACCTACTGTAGTGGGAACTACCACAGAAGATGTTTTGAGCACTTTGCATACTTTGAGTATATATGTCTGTGGACAGCTTTTGTCACCGTGATAGCATCACAACTGTGCAACGTGCAGTAACAAAACTTTACAGGTGTGTAGTTGAAATCAAAATGAAGGCAGAGTTTGAATATGGTTGTTGTATGAGCATGGGCACCAGAAGTAGGGGGGTAGAACGTAGGGAAGCCGCCCCCCCCCCCCCCCCCAAACTTTACACCGTCGCAGCTATTGTGTAGAGCCCGACCGATATATTGGCGGGCTGATAATATCGGCCGATATTTCCGAACTATCAGTATCGGCATTTTTTTTATTTATTTTTTAAATATTCATTCATCAGAATCATTTATAATGACAAATAAATGATTCTGATAAATGAATATTTAAAAAATTAAATAAGACGAAACACCCTTCAACCATGTTATGAGTGTTGGCGTTGCATCCACCAGAGGATAATCTGTTTATGTTTTGTTACGCGTTTCTGGATTTGTTAATATATATATATATATATATATATATATCTCGGCCGATATCTCAGAATATCGGATTTTTAAATCACCAGTTATTTGTATCGGTATCGGCCTCAAAAATCCTTTATCGGTCGGGCTCTAGTCTCTAGTTATTAATGTATGAAGAGAACGTTACAGGCTTGTCAACATCACCAATATCACAAGGGTGAGAAGTGCTGCCATCATCGTTAACGATTTTACTGGATGAAGCAACACCAGGTGCAGCAGCAGATTGTTTTTCTTTTTGTAGCACTTTTTTTCAACAATTATCTGCTGTAGAGAAATATGCTATGCTACCTTTGACAATTTAACAATTTACTTCTTGCTTTCCTCTTACTGTTTTATTTTCTCTGCCCCTCTTGCATAAATGTATTTCACTTTTGTTGTGGAAACTGTTATGATGGGCTGCCATCAACAACCAAACTGGCTTCCTTGAATTGTCCCTCGCAGGTGCATAGTAAGCCAGAATTGTACACAGCTGTCTGAGCTGAGCGGGTTCATTGGCTGAAATAAGCACTCTGTGGCATATGTTGTATGACTGTTTTTGTGGGGCAAATAACTGAAAATGTCATTTTATATTGTATATCCAATTTATATTTACCACAGGACTCTGTGGGGCCCCTTTGCTCAGTGTCTGTGTTCATAATCATTTTGGAAAAAGGATATCAAAGTAAATCAAAACAACAGTTTCTACTAAACCAACACCTTTGTGTATTCCTATATTGCACTTTCTACACTCTGCTAATGTCTCACTTTTAGTTTAAAGAATCTTGCTGAGCTGAGGGGGTAAATGCTTTGCTCCTTTTAAAAGGAACACCAACAATCCCTCCTTTACTCTCAGTAGTTTCCTCCCATGGAACTCAGCAAGCAGCCAGACCAAATGTGGCATAAATTCATCTAGCTGTCATTTGTAAACCTGCTCCATTCTTAACACAACTGTGATTATTGATACAAACATGATAAAGTGTGTCTAAATCAAGCAATTAAAATCAAGCAAGCACTTCAAACCAAGCTCAGCCACAATCCTCCATGTGCAGAGCCTGACGAGTTTGTAAGAAAGATCATGAGACGTATAGGAACGGAGAGACAAGTGCATGTGCGTATTGGAAAAAATTCCCCCCTACAGTGTTCTCTATCTCACATAAACGCACTCACTGTCTCTCTCCTCTGCACCAATCTTCTTGACAGCCCATTTGTTTTCATTTCCAAGATGTTTTGCTTGATATCTAATGAAATAAATATCTATATATTGAACAAATCATCAAGAGGGGAGGGTGGATTTCTTCATCGGATGTCTGTTACATTTTGGCATGGCTGTTTTACTTCATGCATCAGGTTTATTGGATTTGTTTATTGTCATAGCCAATCATCTAGTGTCCCGGCATGCATAGAAATGTATTGTAAAGTACACACTGTCTGTTGATGAAACTCTTGAACCGTGAGCCTCAATTTTGCATTACGAACGTATAAATGCAATCTATATCTTGGAATATGCTAGATATGAAGCAATGGAGAAATTTGGAACTGTCAAGCTAATACCTAATAGTATTAGACCGCAAAAAGGCTGACTTATTTCTCTCACCAACTTAGACTAAACTATCAGGCAGATGGCCTTTTCCTCTGGCTTTCTATCTCCTTCTCTCTCTCTCTCTCTCTCTCTCTCCCTCTCCCTCTCCCTCTCTCCCTCTCTCTCTCTCTCTCTCTCTCTCTCTCTCTCTCTCTCTCTCTCTCTCTCTCTCTCTCTCTCTCTCTCTCTCTCTCTCTCTCTCACTGACAAATCTTACTGTAAGCATTTTAATTCCCCCTGACCTTTACTGATCTCACCCAGGCAAATTTGCCAGTTGCTTAGGGCCAAAACAAAATGAAATTTGAATTTCAGCTCAGAATAATTTAAGATGATGCTTTCTATGCAGGGAGTCTCAACTATTTTGTAGTTTGGGTGCTGCCAACTGACTAAATGGACTTTCCATAAGAGCTCTCTCTCTCTCTCTCTCTCTCTCTCTCTCTCTATATATATATATATATATATATATATATATATATATATATATATATATATATATATATATATATACATTTCTCTCTTGCCTATGGGACTAACATACAATGTGATGCGGGTGTGTGAGGAGGGGGATGACAGGGGAGAATGAGCGAGCCTAACGTCTCCAATATTTACATGCATGCATGGGCACATGGCACACACGCTGGCACACAAACGGACGTGCTCCAACTCTAACACACCGAGCACCAGGGGGCTTTGTGTGCAAGGCTGAGAAATGCAATGTCAGCACGCACCACATGGAAGTTTAGAGGGGAGGGAAAAGCTAAATAGTGTAAAAAAAGGGCATGTGATGAAAAATGCATGCATGCAGGGGAGATGGGGACAGTGGCTCCCTGTACACAGTTGCCTGCGGATCATCTCCTCCTCTTTATCCTGTTGCCTCTACTGACAGTACTTCACACTTCTCAACACAACAGGATCAAAAAGTGACAGTCAGACAAACTGTACATGCACACACTCATACATGCAGACACCCTACTACATTGAATTTATGGCCACCATCTTCTATATATAAAAACAATTATAGACTATGAGCTCAGTCAATCAGTTGTACATAAGCCTACCAATTGTTGTTGGATTTTGTTTTCTAACATATGTGAACGTTTTTGTGGGATTTATTTTCCCCCTGACTCATGCTTTACTTCGCCCCCAGCATTGCAAGATTACATGCAGCTCTCTAGACGCATGTTGGTCACATTTTATGACTCACAAGCCACTGGTGAAACAAAAAAGAACCCCCCCCCCCCCCCCAACCATGTGAAGTTATTAGGTGCTCAGCACAAGTGAAAACAATATTATCCAAACAAATAAAAAAAAGTACTGTACTGTGGCTGCGAACCTGGCTGAACAACTGTGCTTGCCTCACTAACATTTCCTTCACGTCCAGCCAGCTTCACCCAGCTAGAGTAGCATGAAGCATGATATCAAGGTGACGTCTTTCACATGTCTGCTTGGAGATTTCGTTTTGGAAAAAAAATGACATGAAAATAATCAAATAGAAACTAACTATCAACAAAAACAAAAAAAGTTCCTCCAAAAAACACACCTCACGCTGCCGTAAGCTATAGAGTGAAGCAACACAAACATATTGATACAAAGCGATGCCAGACATGCAACTAATGCTCAAAAAAAGCGCACCATATTTTCAGTTCAGCTGATGGAGAAACCTGCTGGCCGTCAACTCCCAGTCCGGTGATAGTTATATTCAAAGCACCAGTATTCTGCTCCATTCCCCCCCGACAACCCTCACAAGACTCCTTAATCACACGGCAGAAGTGATGTAATGAGAGAGAAACGCTGGCAATTAGGCACCTGCAGAACAACTCAATCCATTTGAAGAACCTAAACCTTATTGTTGTTCACAACAATCCTTTTGCATATTTTACTCACATGAGAATGTGCAGATACATGACAACACGTATCCTTTGTTTTGTACTACATCTTTTGGGCTTGTTTTTCCAGTACACACTGCTGGCTGATGTCAGGTCGATCTGTCAAGAGTTCCTCGTATTGCTCTGAAAACAGCATGTCGTCCTTTTCACTCCACAACTGTCTGACAACGTTAATCTGCGGGAGAGGTCCGTGTTGACAGAACACATTATGAAGCTTTAGGGGGGAAAGGTTAGCCATCAACACAAAAATAGAATTTAAATCGGGAAACCTCTTATAAGGCATGCACTTTTATGAGCAAACGCTCACTAGACTTTACCCTGCTCTTTCAAATTAATTCAATAGTACGGCTTGCGCATATATGCATGCTAGTGTGGCCCATGCTTAAGGTAATGTCACTGTGTGCGCGTTATGTGTATACAGCTGTATGTGGGTATGACGGGTTGTGTTTGTCACATCGAGCTAGGAAATTGTTTTAATCTTCTCAGAGCTCCATCAGCAGTTTATCAACCGCACCACCTGCACTCGGGGGTTTGGGTGTGTAGCGAAATGACTGGCAGGAGTCAGAGAGGAGAGGTGTCTGCATTTCAAATATCAACTGCCACTGTCAGCGTGGCCCACTATGGTGAAGGACTATCTGAAATTAGTTTAGTTAATTCATCATCTTAAAGGGCAGTTGCTTTGCCGCTGATTAGTTATTGTACACACTTGTCAATTAAGGGTCCCTGGAGAATCTGTCCCATGAGGACCGAAGCCGACATCAGAAGCGCACACACACAGAGGAAAAGAAAAGGATGGGAGACAGAGAAGTAGTAACAGAGAGGCATCTGTGGCAAAGTAAAAAAAAAAGTAAAAAAGGAAGAAAATACAGAGGGAACACGATGCCGGTAATAGTCAACGTCAATCTAATACGTTTTGTATTGAAACGTGTGAAATAAATGTTTTGTCTACATTTAGTAACATATTGCCTCAGAGTAAATAGAAAATGAAGGCATTAAATATAATCTGTTTGTGTGCAGAGTTGTGTGTTGTGTGGCGGAGGTGGTTATAGATGTTGCGAATTAGAAAAAATCAATGTGCAAGCCTTTGTACAAAGAGGCCAAGTGGAGGCCATCACATTGACCTCTCCACAGGTTTCTATTCCCATAGTTACTGTTGCTACGATACTGGATTCAGCTCACCGTGCTATTAATGGCCAAATAGAAAAAACCTTGGTCAAAACCCTGTCTGAGACAAACAGTAAATAAATGTAGACGAACAGTTCTTGTAGCAGCAGCAGCTCCATTGTTTTAAAGATTTAACATTTACAGTTGTTTTTTTTTAAACTTTACCACAAAGTAAATAACTCAGCTCAAACACTATTAACATTTTTTTTTTAAATGTACCAGTAGTTTAATAAGTACTGAACAAGCATTTCTCTGTTCCCCATAATTAATTCTTAAAGTGCATTTCTGGTTAATCCAGCAACCCACGGGGAAGTGTGAGAGGCAATGTACTAATTTTATTCAAGGATACATTGTAAACAAACTCTTATTGGACACAAAATAGGCTTTTCAAACCTGCATGTTTCCACAAACACACTTATTAAAAAAAATACACTTAATCTGGTAAGGACAAACATTACTATACTGTATGAATAAGTTCAAAATGTTTAGGAGAAGCAAGGATGGTGTTTAAAACGCTGGTCTGATCAAAAAAATCACTTAATCACTTAAAAATGTCCATGTTCATGCTGCAAAAGCTGCTTTGTACAGTAATAGTCTTTGGTAAAAAATTTGCATTTTCTCACGCCTGCTTTCCAATATAGAAATATGTTTTAGTCTATGTTTTTTCACCCCTGATATTGCATTCAACAGTGGTTGTTAGTCCTGCTCCCAGGCACCCAAAGTACTGCTGGTTTTTAATCCTACCGGCTCGCACCGTATCCTTCCATAAAGTTAATTACGTCCACCTTTCATCCCAGGTGGAAACCAGTCCCTGATAAGGCGTTAAGAATGAAAAAGCTACCTATTTAATCCTATTGGGGCTTCGGCATTCCTTCTCCTCATTCACTAATGCTTTGTCCCTTTTCTTCCCCCTTAGGACTCCCTCGCTGGGAGTAAGCAATGCACCTCAACACCTCAGACATCTCATACCGGACATCTCAGATTGGGGCTTAACATCTTTGTAATGTCACTTCTAATCTTTCAGAGAGAGAAAAATGTTAAGTGAGTTTTCCCAGTCACTTCTATACACCTTCCTTGGAGCCGTTAACGGAAAATTGATCGTAGTGCAAGCTACATAATGTTGCTTTCACTGTGGCTAAAGAAAGGTAGGCCTAAGTGACATCCAAAGTTGCGAGGCATAGATACACAAAGATGAGCGGTGAAGCCTGTGGAGCACAGTTAGAAGTAAAAGCATGTGTGGAATTAACAGAACGTTGAATGTAGTGTGTCATGTCGACCTGAATCTGCCTCTTTCCACCCAGACGCCCCAAAACTACCTACACTGACCTCACTATTACTCTAATACCTCACCAGTTCCCCAAAGGTAAAATATCTCAGGAAGCAATCCAACTAAATTTGACCCAATGTTCTCCCTGTAAAAGCAGAGCTAACCCCATGTGCACAGAGGGAAAGCAGACGGCAAAGAAAAGGAGAAAGGGCTTCCATAAATGCAAACCAATGTGGTCTAAAACCACAGGGGTGAATGTAACCTTTTGCATTGGAGGACCGTGTTATTAAAGAAGGCAAAGTCAGAGCAGTCATTTAACTGTCCTGACAGTAACTGCTCTTCCCCATTAGTTTCAGTGCTGACTTCTGAAAATACAGGGGAGGGTAAGAACAAAATACAAATGCCAGAACATGAAATAATAGAGTGTTTCTACCATTTCCAATTCAATTTCCTCTCGCTGACCTGCAGTAACAACAGAAATCAATGCAGCCGGGAGTAAAACATTCTGAATTGAGGGATGCAATAGCCTCCTTTTTTTCCCAAGCTAAACAAAAGACCATCTTTGTTTTTGAAGATCACTCGGTGAAAAATAAATCACT
The DNA here is from genome assembly GCA_023631565.1 of Gymnocephalus cernua. NCBI lineage: Eukaryota > Metazoa > Chordata > Actinopteri > Perciformes > Percidae > Gymnocephalus > Gymnocephalus cernua. Next base: position 17,525,081 of record CM042432.1, read on the forward strand.
CAGGAGTAAAATACTGGCACTTTTGCTGTCTGCAGAAGAAGGCATTAACCCAGACATATACACTTTCCTCCAAGTTTGCCTTATGGAAATGGCATCAGGATATCACAGCTTTTAACCTCCACTTGTGCCCTGTTCATTGCGTCCAGTCTTGTGCAAATGATATACATATGTGCATATTAGGGTGGGGGGAAAAAACGATATAGCATAGTATCGCGATATCTTCCGTGGCAATACTGTATCGATATACTCGATCTTTTATGATACATGTGTTTTTCTGCTTGATACTCCCATTTTGCAGCAATACAATTGAAGTGAGATGAAGAAACTGAGAAATTTATCTTTTTAGTTAAAACAGATTTAAAGTTGAAAAAGGTAATACATTGCAATATATCGCAGAATATTGCAATATGTTTAAAATCCCAATAATATCGTACTGTGACATAAGTATCGTGATATCGTATCGTGAGGCCTCTGGTGATTCCCACCCCTAGTGCATATGAGCAAACCTTAAGTGTTTTAGTGAAAGGCTGGTGTAATGGAGGAAATTTGCACAAATGTCAATAAAGAAAACAGTCTGATTTCCCTCGATTTCCTGTCACATCTTGTGTTTGTACTGTAGTACCTGTAAAAAGGAGCAAAGTGAGAGATCTCTGCCTTTCCTTCTGCCTACGGCAAAACACATCCATCACCGGTGTTGTCAACACAACAATCTGGCCTGTAGGACCGTGGGGTGAACACCCTTTCCAAGTGTAAATTAAATCCTTGATCAGAGGTGTTACCTGGGATTAATGCAGGTGCTTCTACTGAACACAGGGGGCTTACACAAGAGATCCAGGCCAGAATTATAGCCACAGCTTCTCTCTAAAGACTTCAAAGATGTAGGGATGATAGGGAAACGAGAGGGAGAGAATAAGTACTGTCTCCATGGCAGCCGGTGATGGAGGCCCTGCCCTCCGAGACCATTAGATCATCACATCTGGTCTCTTCAATGAGAAAGCAGACCTTCAGCAGCACTCCTCTCTATCTTCTGAAGAATAAAAAGATAAATTCACAGTGTGAAAGAAATATAACGCAGGGACCTAACATACATTCCTAACGAAGCATCAGTTTATTCATCTTGTAAATGAATGTGAAAGATTTAAATGCAATCATTGAGCCTGGTTAATATATTCCATCTTAAGTGATGCTCAACATGTTGCTTTCACAAAGTGCCTTTTTATTGTTTTGTGCGTTATGCAGAGACAATAACAAACATAAAGCTTACGATCACACTTTCATGTGAATGGTCAGTTGGACAGATGTACAACATATAATTACTAATCCTATGCAACAAACAAATGATCAGGATGGATAGGTTTACAACTACAGATATGTGACCTCATGTCCGTAGTGCCCATTGTACAGTAGATAACATTAATGTGACTATTTTACGTATTGGGGAAACTGTGAGAGTTGTTTGTGATAAGCAAGTATCACTAGTATTTCGAGTACAGCCCTTTTAATGGAGGACTTAATGAATACTAGGGACTAGGGGCCCTATTTTAACGATCTAAGCGCACAAGGTGAAGCGCTTGACGCAGGTGCGTTTAGGGCGTGTACGAATCCACTTTTGCTAGTTTAACGGCGGAAAAAAGGCTCCGTGCGCCGGGCGCATGGTTCTAAAGGGTTGTACTTAGTGTCTTCATTAATCATAGGTGTGTTGTGGGTGTAACATGCAACAAACCAATCAGAGTGTCATCTCCCATTCCCTTTAAAAGCCAGGCACGTTTGTATCTTGGCGCATTAATGATGGTGATTAAGCAGGAAGGTACGGTGGCTGACAGGGGCAAACGCACTGCAACTTAATGAAACACACGCAAACAGACAAAACACAAGCAAAGAAAACATCTTCATAAATTTAACAACATATGTGCAGCATTTAGCAAACGCGCTGCAAATACACTACACACAACACAACGAAATACACAAACGCCCTAGAAATACAGAAACGATGCAAAAAGAAAATCACACAACCCAAAAAACTGAAACGATGCAAAAGGGGGATTGTGTGCATTTATTTTTGCAGCGTTTCCGTTTTCGGAGTTTGTGTGCTTTGTTTCTGTATTTGGTTGTGTTGTGTGTATTTGCTGCACGTTTGCTAAATGCTGCGCATGTGTTGTCAAATTAATGAAGATGTTTTCGTAATTGGCTTGTGTTTTGTCTATTTGCGTGTGTTTCATAAAGTTGCGTTGCGTTTGCAACTGTCGGCCACCGTAGAAAGAGAGATTTTCAGCAGAAGAAACCGATCTGCTCGTGCGTGAAGTGAAAGCGCGCGAGCAGATCATATAATACTATTTTGCATTGTAATATTTTTATTTTTCATCTGTTGCATGTTTGCGTGCTGCTGCGCATCCCTGTGTGTGTAACAAGCATAGTGTGCGCGTGCTGTTAACGAGCCTAGGTGCATTTTACTAATGCTCTGTTAAAATAACAATGAAATGTTGCGTTATTTAGACTTTTGACCAGGTTTTTCTTGGTCAATGGCGCGATCGCTTTCTGCTGCCTCAAGATAGCAATACGCCAACAATGCACCTGAACACACCTCCCTGTAAGACTGGGCGCACAGATGGGCGCAGGTGCATTTGCTATTTAAACGACGCGGGCGCTTGGATGGGAAATTGACAACTACGTCGGTCTTAAACTAGCAAAGACACTTGGGTCGGGTTTTGCGCTGCGCCAGGTGCAAGATAGGGCCCTAAAAGTCAGGGACTTCTTGCACTCTTCACTTGTGATCATTCTTTTTTCTGTCTCTCCCAACTTTATGGGAGTACAATATTAAACCACCATAGGACCCATTGAAAAAAGATACAAATGTGGAATTAACATGTAAAGCCACAGGCCATGCATTATGAATAGTTTGTGAGTGTCCAAAAACCCTGAGGCAAAAAAGTTTAAATATTGTTAATAAATCAGTTGCAGGATTTTAAGATGAAAGAAAATGGACCCTTAACCATTATGTATGAACTCTGACCTGAACGTGGGAATCTATCAAGGTTCAGACCGCTTTTGTTTTTGTGCCAGAGGCTCTTCCATTCTAGTCAAAATACATAATATGGTTCCTCTTAACTCATCTTCAAACACGCCTTTCAACCAACACTTGTCTTCACAACGGAGGGACCTTTGCTTCGAAAATCATTTCTGAGAAAATGGAGGAAGGTGACTCACTGGACACAAAACAGAAAAAATAGAGGCCAAATAACTGTTGAAGCGTGAAAGTCTGAATTTTTTTTTTTTTCTTTTTTCCTCTTGGCGCAAAAGAAAGCTTTCAAGTCCAGCGATTGTGAAATGTTATTTTTCATCTCCCCTTTTTGAGGCACAAGGGAACTTAAAAGCCATGGTTACAGCAGTTTAGTAACCATCCTATTTCAAAATCGAGGTCTTTTCAGATGTGAGCCATTCAGACCTCCTGGGACGCTCTGCGGTGCACTGTGTGAGTCCTACCATGTGTACGGGCTGGGTGAAATTGTGAAATGATTTATTTATTTTTTTCTACAGTATGCCGTCACGTTTTCCCTTCTTCAGCAGCCACAGCTTTCCCCGGCACCATGCAGAGTGGCTATCTGGTGCTGCTTGACGTCTGATCTGTTCTCATGTGAATAATTCCTCCACCCCCCCCCCCCCCTCTTACTCTTCTTCTCCTTCCATCATATTTTTAGATACTGTACATAACTTTAACTGTGCATTGATAATCAACAGTATTCCTCCATGTATGACAATTTTATCTCTTGCATGCATTTCTATATTTTTCCTCAACTCTGTAGTTGAACATGGTATGTTGCTTCGGTCTGTCATTTCTAAGCTTTGAGACATGCTATCACTGTTTGGGCTGCTACATGCCTTATCTGCTGTGACAGAATAACTGTTGAGCAGCAGCAACAACAGCAGCAGATTGCCATGCAGAACATGGCCTTTAATGCAGCAGCAATACAAAATGAAATAGCTGTGAAAAGGCAACCACTTCATTTGCTCCAGAACCGTTTTCTTCCATCATATTAGAGCAACAGAGAGTGTTGCAAAGAGATGTTATGTCTCCCCTATATAAAAACTCACATTTTCATCAGAGGAGCCTTCCAAGACAATTGTCATCACTTATCAGTGGATGAACAATAAACCTCTGGTGCTCCACATATCCTTTACAGCCATTTATAAAAAAAAAAAAACACCACCAGGATTACTCCTGTCAGCAAGCGTATGAAGTGCACGTTTATGATAATACAACCATCAGAAAAAAAAATATGAGATTTCTTGATTTTTAGTTAACCCTCTCCCCCCACCTCACCCATCTTCAGCTCCAAGAGACAATTTAGACTCGTCCTTGGCTCAAAGGCAGCACTACTTGAAATGCCTTTAGATTTGTTGCACACACATCAAAGAGACCAGGAGCTTATTTTCAAGTATTTTGCACCCCAAGGCTAGGAGCTACTTCTGAGGCTGCTGTGTTCCCTGTAAATAGCTTGGTTTTCTGTTCCACAGATCCCAGCAAAGCACCATCTACCAGAGAGCTGTGGGCACGGGGCCTCTGTGCTCTCCTATCACCAGAGGTAACGGGGAAAAAAATCACTGTGCATAATAGGTCTGCCGATTGCTTTCCTAAGGTGTTGATCAGTAATGCTCACAAGTAAACTCAATCCAAGTCTGCCAGGGCATGGGCATCCAGAGCAAGTTGTGCTTCCCGCCTTTGAAAGATCCGAGTTTCTGAGCGTTCAGAGTCTCTTTTATCCCATGTTCATCTTGTGATGACATAAACGGTGACACACTGTGTGTCCTGTGAGGGATCATCCACAACAATTATTTTACCATCTGATGCTGTTGTACTGTTGTCACTACCGAAAGAAACTTGAAATATTGTATTAATGGAATTTTGTTGTAGTGCTCGTCATTTGAACGTCTTTGGGACTTGCGTTTGTTTAGCATTTTTTTCCTATGGTTACATAGCTTAGCTTTAACACACTCTGGCCAATCAGTGGGTATTCACAAACCCCGCCATTGAAATCTAACTATATACTGTATACTGTATACGTATATATCTATAAAGGAAAAGGTAGTAATTGAACAACTTAACTACTCAATGCCCCTCTCTAGTTAAAATGTAGTGAGAATCCTGGTAAAATGTGTGAGATTCGACTCAGCAGATGACTACACTTGAGTATAATCACTGAAAAAAAAGCATGAATTGAATGTCAGAAACTCTCCCTCCGTTATCGCTTTCAAATAGCATCAATCAACATTAGAAATAATGGCACCTTCACTTGGTAGTGGAAATGTGCCTTATAGAGTCATTTTAAAGTCGTTTCAGGCTGCTGTCTCTATTGCTTTGTCTAAGATCATCCTTTCTACAGTGATGCCCTTCTTCTTTGTAATGACTGGATGCTGCCAGCCAGAAATTCTGATGCCTCGTAGTGCAGAGCATCATTCATAAGAAGACTTCTTGCTGTGATTAGCCCTATGCCTTAAGCCATATATTAAAATTCATTTTAAATGTCCTTTAAAAACCCATAAAACATCCATATTGACTTGAGGCTGCCAAGCTGTAGGGGGCTGCTAATCAGTTCCCTCTATGGTCCATTTAGCTTCTGTGTCATTAAAGATAATACAAATAAAATAAGTGTTAACATGAAGGCACTTTGAAACCCTTCCCCCTGAAAAGAAAAACTGCCTCCCCTCACCAACTGTCAATAATTTGCACTAGATTTTTTTTTTTTTAGTTTCCCACGCTCGCAGTGCATTTGTGCTGAACAAATTCCAGTTAATTACAAGGCGAATGGTACAAAATGTGCTCTGTGACCATTACAATCCTGTTTGCTATGCTCAGCAAAGATGCATCACTCATCACACCCACACAAACACTCGCACGCACAGATAAATGAAAACACAGAGATATAAAGACTCCAGTTAACGCGTATAGACATTTCTGTACACCACAAATGCAGTGTTTTGTATCCCTCCTGATTAGACACATGCGTCGTTTTAATCTCTCAGCTTTACACAGATGTAGAATGTATACACTTTGCTCTACCCTCTCTTGACTTTGACCAATATTGTGAGATGGTAGTATTCCAGCAATGGAACTTTAATGAAAGGTTTTGCAACATGCATAGACGCTTGGTTGATCTAATGAGATCCCTAACTGTTTCTGCCATCTGCCAGACCCTAGTCATGGCATTAACTATGCAGCCATGCTAAGCTTCAAACCTCTTATAGATGAAGCAACCCTCATCCGCTCTGTGTCAAGTGCTGGTGCACAAACAAAGGCATGCCTCACAGAAAGCCACAACAGGGCACAATCCCTGAGGGATTCAATAGCATAAATATATACTGTGGCTATAGAGCACACTGTAGAGCAGGGCTTAAACTTGATTTTATTGTATTCTGAATATGAAGAAAAATGCCACCCCCTGGCCTCTGTCTAATGTAATGTTTTTCTTTGATTTCACTGAGCTTTTGTTGCAGTATTGATGTCCTCAGTATAAAAGTCCTTGCTTTGAGTCAAACTCATCTGCAGTTTACGAGGGTGCCATTGTTCGCCCGGCTGGAGAGAGGTCACTGCGAGGGAGGAGAATAAATGTGGAGTGATTGACTAGTCTCTGTTGGAGAAATGAGTTCTCCATTCATTCCTGGGCTTCCAGAGGTGAAACGTCCTTCAGGAAAGTAAACACAATCTGACAGGGCCCTACAACAGACGCAAAGGCGCAGCATGGCACAATCAGTAAGGACGGCACTTTGCTCCACTCTGCTCTCCTCTTCTGCGTTCCTTCTTTTCCGCCCAGCCTCCAATCTCTATCTAATAGAATGACCCACAACACATCAGGTCTTATTGCTGAATCTGGATTAGCTGGATTATTTTGCTGTATTTTTCTACACTGCTGTGTAGAAATCTTTAATGTCACGCTCGCACTTCACTATGAAATAAAAATGGTATACATGAATCCAGAGGGATGGGGTGATCATTCATATGAGGGTATTAGTGCAATTTTCTCTGTAGACTTCCATTCCGGGTCCTACCAGATCCCAGGTCCCTCCTGGAAAGCAAATTGAAAACTGTAGCGCCCATCGGAGACCAGATTAGGCTGTTTTCCCGACATGCTTAAATTGCAGTAATCTCGAATGCAGATCACATCTGCAGCTAATTGATGGATTTGCCAGATGATCTGAGAGTGGCTGGACTCCACCGTGAGCTCCTGTTTATTTTCAGAAGGCAGATGCGTTAACCCTTCTCTGGCTGAGGCATGCAACTCACTGCCAGTGTATCTTGGAGCTAGCAGCATATTGCCATCAACTGCGAGATAACTGTCCAAAGGCTTTGCCTAACATTCACCCACAAACTCTGCCTAATTAGAGAGAAAGATGTGCCTGGGTTTCTGATGTACATTGGTTTCGCATGAATAATTCAAAGCACATAAGGCTTACTGTTGTACTTCAGGCCCTCTCTTGCCATTCATGGTGGACGCTCCAGTGAGTATAGGGGGTGCCTTCCATCCGCGCATGCAAATATGCTTACAGAGAAAGTGTGGTTAGCAGCTCATCACAGCATTGTCACATACAGTTGTGTTATCTGCAGCGCTGGAAGTTTACATCATGGTTACCAGCCCGCAGAGGCCGAATAAGTCTGTTCTCTTGTTCCTTCTGAAGACATGAGGGTCTCTTTATTCGCAGACACAGACGAACACAACTAGGCTTTTAGCAAGCTGACCTAAAACTGCAGATCCAATGCCAAATTATGTTTTCACATGCAATGAAGAACAAAACTAAATGTGTGTGTATCTGAGAGAGAGGGAATAAAGAAATGCTATAAACACGTTTGCATATGTGTAGGCATTTTTGCATGTGACTGCACAAATGAAAATGAACACTGTATGTGTTTCGGGGTGTGTTGTGCGTGTTGTGTTTGTGGCAAGCAATGATCTATTTTTTCCCATTACCCCACTGCATACGTGTGGTTCATTTACATTCATGGTTATCCAGATAATGAAGCTTTCAATCCGGGGGATCCTGTGGTGAGAACAATGAACCCAATTACCTCCTGCCGCCTGTGAGATGGGATGGCAGACTCTGAGACAGATGGGAGAGGCTGCACTCGGCCGGCAATCCAATCACATTCATCTCGCTTGCTTCCCGTTTCCCCTGTTCATGTGTTCTGCAGCAACTTATCAACAGGCGGGGGCCAAAGAACCTGGGATCATTACATCACACACACCACCAATTCTGCAAACACTCACACGTGTGCACAAACACGTTCCCCGAGGTCCACTCGACCCACACAATCTCCCCCCTATGTTCCACAGCGCTAACATGCACCGCAGGTTTCTCACGTCCTTCGAAACACAGCGTTGATCTTAAGAGCTCACATACTTCACCTACTGGAGGAGGAGGAGGAGGAGGAGGTAAGGAAAGGGTTTTGTGGGCGAGGTAATGTCTACCTCAATCTTGATCTCCTTTTCAGCAAACCAGGGTCTGACTGAGAACATTCGTAATGATTTATGCAAGATCCTCAAGTTAAATTTCTCTAGCTGAATATTTCAGTTATATGCTCTGACTGAAATCATTCAAAGATGTGCTCAGCGAAAGATAGTGGCTACTTTATCAGCACTTGTGTGGATGTGCAACATGATGGAAGAACATGGAAATAGTGTAGTCAAAAAAGAAGTTAAACAAGGGCATCTTTTTTTGATCACGTCTGATGCAATCCTACGAAATGAAATCAGAGAAGATGGCTGTTGAGTGAGCTTTACTTTCACCATGGGGAGTTGCTAGATGACGACGTCCAATGTAAACAGGCATTGTATATAAAAACAACAACAACAAAACTATTAGAAATTTAGGTACAAAGTCATAATAATTCCCATATATTTGACATAATAAATGGTCATATTAATACTCATCTTCAGCTATAAGTAGTGTACCACAGCACCAGAGCTGCCCTCTATACATCTCTTGGAAGTTTTATTGGTAAGAAAAAGTGTAATGTAGTTCCTGTTAGAGAGGACTTGACATTCAGCAGTAGCCAATGATACAGTGTGTGCCTGGACCTAGACGCTGCTTGAGGGAATGTATTCCACTACTAGATAATTAGCCGGTGATTGCGTGAGAACTGATACCAATTCTACATAATACTCCAATATTTTCTGCATGCTTCATGCAAAATATACCCTTATCTCATATTCTTCCCCCCTTATGGCCCCTAATTTTGACACTGTGATCAATAGTAATTGACTTAAGTGATCGATGTGTTTTCCATCAGTCTGGACTGCCATCAGTTGGGTCCACACTATTGCGGGGTAGTGTATGGTTTGTTAGTAAGTAAGTTAGTGCTAATGCTCATAGCAGCTCCCCTGAGTGGCACACAGGTGTTTTTATGTTAATGAATGTCAAAAGAGGAGATCTGGTCAGCCGTGGGTACACAAAGGTGTGTAAGTACACACACTCACACACCTGTCTAGTGCTTACTACCCATGTGTGTATATCCCCCCCCCACCCACACACACACACACACACACACACACACACACACACACACACACACACACACACACGCACGCAGACTGAGGCTGCACACCCACTGAACCCTTGGATGCATTATTGATAAGCTACTAATTACGCTTGTTGCAATTTCAGCTGACCTTTCCCGGGAACATCCCGGATCATTATAAGCTGCATTCTCTCTTGAAATTGCAAAGGTAATCTAAAGTCCACCTCCCTTGTTCCCCTTCTACCCTCACCACACACCACCACCACCCCTCACTTCCCTTGATTCACTGCTGGATGAAGATGTATTCTTCTATCCCGACTAGGGTTGGGTACCGAAACTCGGTGCCAATAGGTCCCCGGTGCCGCCGTAAACGGTAGTAACGAGACCGAATAAGAACGAAAATTTCGGTGCCTGACTTTACACTACACGCGACAACAGGTAACGTTAGCCTACCTTTAGCTAGCAGTTGGATTAAACACGGTTAAAATGCTGACAGGTAACGCTAAACAGTGTAAAGTGTGACTGTATATCAACACCGGGACGCAACAGTCTGCTTTGCAGTGCAGCCGACTTCGGAAAAACACAGACGCATTCACTGAAACTGGTAACCTACAGCCTCTCGGTGCATTCAAAGTTATTGTAAAATACCCTTTTCCCATCTGGTTGTTGTTTTTGTCGTTCAACAGCAATTTACTGGTGAAATAGGTTATTGTGTATTATAAGTTATAGTTATTACATTACATCATTTAATTTTGACCATATGGCCTTAGTAATAAACAATGTGTTAATCTTAAATGTCACCGACTGTTGTTTAGTAGGCCTATCCTTCTTGTTTCTTCTTTTTTTTTTTTTACTTTCTTAAAAAGTATCGGTTCAGTCACCGTTTAGGCACCGGCACCGTTTTAAAACTACCGATTTAGCACCGGTATCGGAAAAAACCCAAACAATAACCAACCCTAATCCCGACACAGTATAAGAAATTGTTAAGAAAATGATTCGGAGAGTTAAAGAAGGGGAAAGAGAAAAAAGTTAACACATTGAGAACTCTCTAAACTACAGTACAGCCCGCAGCTGAGTACATCTTAAAGGGATACTTCACCAATTTAACATTCAGCTTTGTATCAGTAGAAACCCGGTAGTATTTCTGAATGACCGTGCTTGCGTAAAATGACGATTTTTGCGTCATCAGAAGATTTTTTGGCCAGAGGCAAAGGACTACAGACAGTAGTAGGAGCTACTTCTGCATGTTTTCAACCCGCCCACAGGGGGCTGGACTGCCAAGTCTGGCCGAGATATTCCGAATGAACACGACTGTCAGCCATCTTGAAGCCTCGCTAACCAGGCTCTCCCTTTCAGCAGCAAATATTTACAACAATTATGTGCATTCAAACTACCGCACATGTGTACCACCGGGATGCATTGGTACAGATGGAGAATATGCAGGAAACATTACTACAGACGGAATACTCGGCACACTACGTGAGTTTCGCCTGCTACAGAGACAAGCACCTCAGCTGGTGCTGCTAACCAGGGTAAGGGACATCCAGAACGGGCTAATGCGAGTCGGCCACCTGTCCCATAAATCCTGCTTGCAAGTGTCCGCTCATTAAACAACAAACTGGACTACATCCAACTTAAACAAAACTCCCAACACGAGTTCAGAGACTGCTGTGTTTTTGTGGAAACATGGCTGAACATCAGTGTACCGGGACTATCCAGTTATCAGGCTGCTCTCGTCGGCCCGTGGAGGTGGGCTGTGTTAACACGGACTGGTGCAGAAATTAAATCCAACTTCTGCTAACTGCTGGTGGAGCTTGTGACTGTTAAATGCCGACCATTCGACATTCCACGCTAGCTAATTAACGGCTGTGTTTATACTCTGTGTTTAGCTACACCAATGCTAGTATGCGTTAGCTGAACTTTACGGATCCTGCTTGCAAGTGTCCTGTTACAAGATTGAACAGAACGGACTCAAACGCCAGGCTCAAAACTCTGAAGTAAGAGTGGGTATAAGGGCTAGAGAGCTGGGTTATGATGGCGAGGGAAGCTAACTCTGGAGTAGGATGGCGAGGGAAGCTAACTCTGAAGTAGGATGGCGAGGGAAGCTAACTCTGGAGTAGGATGGCGAGGGAGACTCAGGTAACAGCTGGTGCAAAGGAGCTGGGGAATCCACGGAGGAGGCTCCTTAGACACCAAACTGGACTACATCCAACTTCAACGAAACTCCCAACTCGAGTTCAGAGACTGCTGTGTTTTTGTGGAAACTTGGCTGAACAACAGTGTACCGGACTGTCCAGCTACCAGGCCTGCTAGCCCTCCGAGCTAGAGATGCTCTGTCGCCGGGTAAAAGAGGTGGGCTGTGTTAACACGGAGTGGTGCAGAAATGTGGTGATTTGTATCCATTCAACTGCTAACTGCTGGTGGAGTTTGACTGTTAAATGCCGACCATTCTACATTCCACGCTAATTCACGTCTGTGTTTATACTTAGTGTTTACAGCCCACCAAGCTCTAATGCTAGTATGCGTTAGTTGAACTTTACAGAGCCTATAATGTGTGTGTGCACTAAATGTAGCCTGTTTCGTATGTCGTTTTTATATAATGTCGTTTTTATATAATGTCGTTTTTATATAATGTCGTTTTAAATGTGTAACACCACTTGAGTTGTTTTGTGTATATGGTTGAAATGACAATAAAACACAGTTGAGTTTAGTTGAATGTGTCTGTCTGTCTGTAAGCGGTAGGCGTGGCTTGGGAGTGGACTCATAAAACAGCGAAGCAAGTGCATTTTGGGATTTAGTGTCTTTCATCCATATGAGCCAAAAACATATTTTCTGGCTTTTCTCGGCCTAGAAGGCACCAATTTCTACTACATAAGTGACCCAATTTAAAGATATATTCAGCTTTCCAGCGGTGAAATATGCCTTTAAGTTGAATGTCAGGTTTGTATTTAAACAGTTTTTTTCTCCATAACTTCTGCATGACATGAAATCATCTGAGCAATGCCTCTGAAATTAATTCCTAGAGTACCTCTTAAAGTTGATGGTTAATGTTGCAATGCTCAGTATCATCTCTCTGTTAAAGGTTAAAAACTACACCATCGTGGGTTATTATACCTGTTTGTATGCCATTGTGAGACATTACTCTGAAACATTCTCATCATAGTTTACCATTATGGGGACGGCGTTAGGGTAATGGCTCTGTTCAAAGCAGCTTTCCTGCTCAGAAAACCATTTCATTTTGGAAAGGCCAAAAACTATAATGTGAATTGTTATGTAGTTGGTACTCAGGAAAATCAATTGATGATGAGCTGATCTGGGTGGTGCAAAATGACCCAATGTCCCTGCTTGAACATACACTACTAAGTTCTATTATAGAGACAAAAAACATCTATCATAATTTTCAGAAGTTACACAGTATTGTTTGATGTTTAATTGTTTTAGATGCCCAGCAACAGCTGAGAAAGATGAATTTTATTATTTTCTAATACAACAGCTGATTGGACTGGATATTCCAATGCAACTTCAATTGATGACCATGCCCTTTAACAATCAACCTATTGATCTGGTGGTCAGGTCATTTGCATGCAATTACTTTGATTTATAAAATGTAGTACAATTAGTGTATGCACAAAATGGCATTAGTAACACTTGAGAAACACTTTTGCCAATATATTTTAATGCTGGAATAACAGCACACAACAGACATAGACTTTGTGTGACTGAAGAAATATCTGTTTATGGTTATATAGCTTAAGAAACAAAAGGGCTTCAGTACAAGGTGTTAAGTGCAGCTACTGACTGCATGTTTCCTGCTATTGTTCTTTAATGGTTCAGTGCATATACAGTAGAGGTTAGATCGGGCCCAAAAAATCAAGCCCGACCCTACCTGAGCCCATGCACGTTGTGTCCGAGCCCGGCCCGGCACATTAACTTAATTATGAGCCCGTGCCGATTTAAACCAGACAATTTTTTAATACGTGGGCCATTATAACTCACGTTCTCAACTACAATTCAGAGTTGTTTGAATCTGTTTAGAATTATCTTAATGAATAATGCAACAAGGACGCTGCGTTGTTTGTTTATTCACAATGGAATGGATTGCAAATGGATCGGAATGAAGAAACGTAAAAAAAAACCTCGACCCATAGCTCCCTCAGCCAAATAGTGTCGGTAACAGATCACGGCAGCAACATAATCAAAGCCCTGGAACCATAGAGGAGACTTTCTTGTCTCGATCACCTAATGAACAGCCTACTGTCCTTCGTCACGGTCTGCATGCTGACGCACTGGCCGACAACAGTGCTGCAGATGGGGGAGACACGATGTAGGGCAGTTTACCTCTCACTCTCGTCAGTGCAGGACATGCACCCAGAGCTACAGGAGAAGCTGGAGAGGCATAGCTTTCTCCCCACCGAATTAGGCTACTGTAATAAAGTAATGATTAAAAAAACACAAATGCTTGATCAAGGGCCCGGCCCGGCCCTAGGATAGCGGCAGGAAATATCGGCCCGGCCCGTGAGCCATGTCAGGCTCGGGTCTGGCTCGGGCAGAGAATCTAAACTCTAATGCACAGGTACAGTATAGCCTTGACAAATCAAGCCAGTACATACAGTATGATAATCCTTTACCTAAAAGATGGATACATGCAGGTACTTAAGGCATAATAGTATCCACAGTGAGCTCAGCATTTACAGATGTTTTCAGGGTGCTAAGAATGACATTCGGCCAATGTCGAAAAAACAACCTTTTTAGTAGATTCTTGTGCATTTAGGGAGCTGATTGATTTCTTTCGAAGTTGCCTGGAATTGATTTATTTTGGTCTCTCTGTCTTTCCATCTATTGCATGTGTAAATAGACAACAGGTAAACTTGAAACATATGCCCAAAGCCCACATGTAAAAGGTTTAACTACTTGTATGAAATTTGAACATTTCAATTTGCACACTGTGGTACTTCGAAGACCTATGAGGGGCATTACTTTGGTCGCTAACCTACCTAAAAATGAGGGAAAAACATGTATTTTCTTAAACCAGTATGTGGTAATGAGTGAAAAATTGGACTCAGACCTTAAATTTGACAGCCAGGTTAAAGCTGTGGTGAAGTCTAGCTTTTTCCAGTTAAGGCAGCTGGCAAAAATCAAACCAGTCCTTCAGAGACAGCAATTTGAGACTGTAATCCACGCCTTTGTGACCACTCGGCTGGATTACTGTAATACACTTTATATGGGGGCTAGTGGGTCCTCCATTGCTCGTCTTCAACTGGTACAAAATGCTGCTGCACGTCTTTTAACTGGCACAAGCAAGTATGAGCACATTTCACCTATTTTAGCTTCACTCCACTGGCTGCCTGTCCATTTGAGGATTCATTTTACCTCTTATCATTTTTACCTCTCTGAGCTGCTGCAACCGTACACTCCCAGCCGATCTCTCAGGTCAGCTGACCAGCTGCTTTTGACGGTGCCTAAAGCTAGGCTTAAGGTTTTTTTATAGTCGTGCGTAGAATCGACGGCGCAGGCTCCAGCGTAAACGCAGACCCCCTCTGCGTCTACGCCGGACCCTACGCCGTAGCCTGACGTGCACCTCTCAAAAAATGTAAATACACGTCGCAGCGGGGGCACGTCGCAGCGGGCGCACGTCGCAGCGGGCGCACGTCGCAGCGGGCGCACGTCGCAGCGGGCGCACGTCGCAGCGGGCGCACGTCGCAGCGGGCGCACGTCGCTCGGCCGTGGCTTGGTAGCGTTGCATTTCCCCCGACTCACTTCCTGGTTCTCCTTCTCCATGAACTCAAGGAGAGGGTTAACTTTTCCTACTCCAGGTTTCCCACCGTGGTCAGAAAGAACAGGGGAGACACTTTGTTTCTCTCACTATGACTCTAGAGTCGCTACTCGCTCCAAAGCTAATCACCGTCACTCACTCACTTCCTCCTCGCTCTAAAACACACTCCCCACACACACACACACACACACACACACACACACACACACACACACACACACACGCCGGCTCGACGCACACACCAGCGCATAAGTATAAACACCAGGCCACTTACGTAGGCTACAACAACCGTAAAAAGGCCTTTAAGCTCAGAGGGGATCGAGCGTTTGCATTAGACAGGCCTCCTCTCTGTCTCATTTTAAAACTCTTCTTAAAACCCACCTCTTTTCTGTTGGCTTAAGGTTTGCATGTCATTAAAAAAAACTGCTGTATGCTGTCATGGTGACTAATTGATTCTCTTTTGCCTTTACTACCTTTACCAGCTTTTAGCCCTCCACCTACAAATATTTCCTCTTTCTGAAACACACACACACAACAAAATATTTCCACAGATTCTGCAATTGTCCCCCTAAGAAGGGAGTGTATATGCCCAAACAGATATTCAGCTCTTCCTGTGCAATCAGATTTTGTTGGTGATGGGAGCTGACTCGGAACCAATATAAATAGATAGAACGGGAAAAGGGCTGGGAACAGCAGTTTGCTGGCAGCGCTGTGAACCAGGTGAGCCAGTGCAGGCAGGGACGACACCAGCCAAAGGATTAATGGTCTCAGGGGAAGCCAAGGTAAGCCTGCTGCTCCTGCTTGACATCTTTGTACTTGTAAGAGCACATAAATTAGCCAAGCAATGCAGTGAGTAATGGCCAGGGTGCATCCATCAGTCCCATTTAACAATGCATGCAAAGCCAACAGAGGAAAATGCAGGGAGAGAAAAAAGTAAATGTTCTCTCCTGGGCATGTGAGCAGAGTTGCCTGGAGCAGTTTATCACATAAGGCCTAGTGCTGTGAATGCAACAGAAACATAACACTTATGTCGTGTATGTTAAATTACATCAGTCATATACATCAGTGCTGTTCCTTTTGTTTCTTCCGACATCAACCCTATTTTCTGGCAGCATTTGTTGACAAAAGGAGACAATATAGAAACATTATCATCTTAGGAACACCAAAATGGAACAATGGGTTCTTCTGGGCCTGTGCAAAGGTGAAAGTAAAATGGTCCGTAATGACTCACTGTGGGGGGAGAATATATCTGTGCCTGGCATGAAGCCAAGCTGATCTCAGCCACTGTTGTTTGTAGAGGAGCAAAAAGTTTCCTTGGGGCCTACGGTACATACTCCAAATTTCCCTACGTCACTTTTATTTTTAAACCTTTTTTAGAATTTGCATCTTATTTGCTTATCACTTATCTTATGTACTGTAGAAATGCTGAATTGAAGCTAAGACACTGCTCATTGGCATGTAGCTTGAGTTAAGTCCAATGCCTGAGAATTCATCCAGCCTCCACCTAATCGATAAACAATGATGGAGGAATATGTATTATGCATGTATTTCCCAGATAGACATACAGATATAATAAAAAACACGGCCAACATATGAAACAGACGTACATGGTACCTGGGCCCCTTCAATGTTCACATACTGTATCATACAGGGTACACAGGCATGGTCTCTCCACTCAGCAGAGACTTATGTCTCAGCACACACCAAATGTCAGTGACTGTTAGGTCAGATGGTATAACAACATGCTCAGAATTGTGTGTATGAGCATATGTGCGCGTACACACACACACACACACACACACACACACACACACACACACACACACACACACACACACACACACACACACACACACACACACACACACACACACACGCGACAGTGTGTACCCCTAAACAGTATCCCCAGTGTAACTGTAAGGACAAAGCAAATGCCAGAGTCTATGTTCACATATGCATAGCATTTCTGTCCTTTCAGAATAAGACATACACAATTTTTACCAGCCTCTCTCATTTTTTTCTTGCACCAAGAATGACTCCATATTTCTACCATTTTGTGTTCTCTTACAAATAATCCATTCAGCCAAATATTTCTAGGTGAAAATACACATAAATATGCTGCATATGAAACATTTGTATGATGTTGCCTTTGGCTGCACCAAGGTCATACTTGCTGTGAAAACAAATTGTATCAGATTCATATGTACAAAAGAAAGAAAAATGGAGCGCCACATTGTAATCCACAGGGGGAAGGGTTGCTCGTGGAACTTGACAAAGTCTTCATGAACCAGCTTTCCCAAGGACAACCCTCTGCAACTAGAACAACATGTAAACACTGGTGGTTGTGGCACTGTTATGTAGGAAAATACCACCATTTCCTTTTCCACTTCATTGCCATATTAAATAACTGCACTTTGATATTTGTTGGCCCATATGTCTGAATGTTTGCCTTATTGACTTAGTCACTAGTACAGACAATGGGCCATGTTTGTAATATCAAAACTTTGTAGCTGGCTAGGCAAATAAGCTACAATATCCCTCTGAAATAACATATTTTTGGAATTTGAAAAATATGCTCTTGTTCACAGTGTCCTACAAACATACCCCAAAAAAACTGTATATTTCACCTTTTCTCAGTCCCTCCACACTTGCCTCATGGGACTGAGTCTTTCTTAGTCTTGCATGAGAGGCAAGGAGGTTGAGAATACAGAATCCCCCTTGGCAGGGATGGGGGAATGGATGGACAGAGGAATGAAGGGATGAGGGGTGATAGAGGTCTCCCAGCTGTCTAAGACCCAGGCTCGTCCCAGCACACTGGTTCCCACTAATGACCAGAGGCCCTGAATTACTCCGACTCCCCTGGGACAACAGCTGCTGCCATCTCCAGCGTCTTCGCTGGCTTTGAAGGGGACGTGGCAGCAGTTGAGCTGGCTACGATCCTGCCTAGCAGAGCAGCAACTCAGGGATGGGGACAGACAGGCTTGTTGTGCCAGCAGGGTGGCTAAGCCTGCTGAAACCCTATCCAGCCAATTACTCCCTCCGAATGCCAAGCTGGCTCTCTAATGGAGAAACTGGGGACCACACACGGTTAGGTCCTCTGACAGGTTTACAGGTTATACAGGTAAGCAGTAACACTCCCACTTCAGGTCAGACATTGTTTCTGTCCATACTGACAGTTAGGACTAAATGGGCAGAAAAACTCTGTTTGATTTTGTCCAAACCAATTTGTTGAAAATTAAAAATTCCTTTTAGAGCTCTCTCTATCTTCCATCCACTCACACATAGCCCCTGGTTAGGCTTACCCTTTAGACTATTTGCAGAGAGAGAGAAACTACTATATGGAAAAGTAGTGAAAATGGCCCGGCTAGACTGGCTTAGGCGCCTATGGTAAGACTACCAAATAATTCTGCCCACGTTCCTACTGTTCAGATTAGCAGCAGTGCCTCCAATGAGCCTTCCCTCCATCGACGGCGTACGTATACTTTAATGCAGCTAATTTGTGCAAGTCTTGATCCACTTGCAAACCATTTAGAGATACACTTCCGGTTTCACTAGAGAATCAGTGGACCATATGGCGGGACAGAGGTCAGAATAAATAAATCTGGTAGAACCCAGGAGATATAAATTCAAAATATGTATTGTTTCAACAACCATTGTTCTCTGTCAAAGCTGTTGGAGTAGCAATCAGCATTACTGTTTTTGCTAATGTATTGTAGCAGCTGTGGGTAAATAAAGTAGAATGGGAATAGATTAGCTGTGTCACAAAATCAACAAAAAGCATCTAATTAAAACCTTTCATTTAATATTCAAGAAATACCTCAGATTTTCTATGGCATGTTTAAATAACAGGAACCCAACATATTGAATCGAAGAGAAATATTGAATTACCAGCTGAGAAATTTATTTTGCTACATGTGACAGCTTCTGGACTGTACTTTTTTTTCCTCCTCCTGTGTTTACAAAACAATTTGTGAGAGTCCGCTGAACCAACTTTCGTCTAACAATGTGTTATGAGACAGAGAAAAACAAGAGAGAATCAATAGGACCTGTGGTCATGTATAATTCGCAGGGCCAGCACCTGGCTGCCAACAAATAAAGATTTTTTTTTTTTTTTCTTGCACGTTGCATTCAAGGATATTGGACAATTTTGTTGGAGGCAGGCGGCTATTTTCACCAAATCCTGGCTGCAGGTCAGCCGAAATGATTGGATCTCTGTAAGCCCTGTGGGTGCACACAGCACTGTCCCCATGTAAACAGGAGGCCTGGATGTGTTCTTCACACTTTTTGCGCGTTATGCTTATACCCATGCACAAGCTCAGCTGAGACACACTGACAAACTGCACCTTGCAGAAGTCATACCCAAACCATATTGGCAGTAAAATAAATCTTTTTAATTGCATGGAGAGAAGTGTGCGATTCTCAGCATTTTCTGTGTGTATTATCTTCCTCTAACCATGCACTATGGGATCGTGTTTGTGTGTTTGTGCGCGTGTCAGGTTGGTTGGCAGGCTGTGAGGCTGCCTTGGCTAGTCAGAGAGCTCTTCTCCCTGAACCAGCTGGGCCCTCCTGCCTCCCTCCAAAGCAGTCAGTGCAGACCACATGGTCTCACCCCCACTCTGAAAGGTGCCATTCAGCCGCACACAGCTAGACACACTTGGACATGCATACTAGCGCGCACACACACACACACACACACACACGCACACACGCACACACACACACACGCACACACAGACAGCAAAATTGAAAGGAACACCTTCTGTTGTCCACACACAGCTAACTAACCTGTTCAGCCGTGCCGCCCATTAACACTATTTATAACACGCCAGACAATGTATATCAAAACATGTAGCTCATCCACAGCGAGGAATTACAGCAATATGAATGCAGTATTAGTTATGTGTGAGTTGCAAGTAAATGTCTTAGCTGGCAATTCCACAATTTACCTTGTAAATATTTAATACGTTATGCTACTTTATCTACTGAATATTGTAATTCTGTGTCTTCATATTGTTATTTTCCCACTGCTACTCTGCACGTACGACTTGAGATTTGACTGTGTGTTGCTCATTGTGGTTTCTATTTTTTGTCCTGTTAAAGGAGATTTTCCTTCAACCAAGGGTAGAAATATATATTGTTTTACAGCCTCAAAATATTTAACAAGAACCAAATAGTGACAAAATAAAATGTTATGGCATTTTGGTGGCATATATTCTGTGGCCTTCAGTTGCATAATTCAAACACATTCATCTCAAATCAGTTCTGTGTTTGTGTATGGAAGAGAGCCATAATGGTACCTTGCATTGTCAACAGTATTTTTCTGCATAACGGGTGAACTTTTGAACTGTGCCGTGTTTGACGGAGAAGCCATTCGCTCTCAGCGGTTCGTTCTTGCGGTCTCTTTGGATGAGGTCACTGAGGTGGGTAGAGATAAAGAGATGCGTTGTGGAGAAAAGGAAAAGAGAAGGTGGGGGAGGAGGAGAGCAAGATGATGGGAGGTCCAGTTCACATGGTGGGCCCCAGGACCTCGTGGTGAAGGTAGCACATTTCCCCTGAGCTACATTTACCCTTTAACTGCAGTCAGGCAAGCAGGCTGAGTGGACAGAGGTAGCTGGGGTGGGTGGGGGGGGGGGTGGTGCAGGGGCACCGAGGGAATGAGAGAGAAAGCGAGACGAGTGAGCTGGAGAGAGAAATGTAGCATTGAATCCTAATGTCAGATCAGAGCTGAGCGGCGAGGAGATCTCTCCTGCCAGCAGCGTACGAACATGCATCTGTATCAAGGGTCAAATATTGTGATCTTTGATTATTCCCTCTTTCACCTTTCATTAATGTTATCCAGATAGAGGGCGAGGCAGCTTGGCATGCACACATGAGAGCAGGATTTCACAGACACACGGGTGAGATAGCACAGGGTTTTGACAGAACCCTTTGTTTTGCTGTTGCTGTACATTACTTCTCAGCAGTTGTAGGTCACATCCATTTCATACTCTTCCATCCAACTTCTACCTTTTATGTTCCGTTTTTGGGCTCATGTGATAAGAAAGGCAAAGGGCAATGTTCCCTCATGTGCAGTGAAGACAGAAAGGACATTAATAAGTGGGTTACTACTAGTGTAATCACACATAAGGAGGATAATATCCTCACACACACACACACACACACACACACACACACACACACACACACACACACACACACACACACACACACACACACACACACACACACACACGCACACACACACACACAGTAATATGTGAGGTGACTACAAGGAGGGTAAGCAAGTGGAGGAATGGAAAAGAGGAGGGTGAGGGTAGGGCCATATGGTGGATCTAATCATCACAATAATTAGGATCATTTCTGATATTGATATATATCAATGTCACACGTATGCAAAAGTTCAAATAAAATATAAAATGTGTTCAACTATTTTGTTTGTTTTAATTATAGCTCGCTTTGAATACACACAATACATTTGTAGAGCTATAATAATAATGATGAAATCATAATCAAGATATGATTCGGATGAAACTAAATGAATGACAATATTGCATTATTGCCCAGCCCTAGGTGGGGGTGGGGGGGGGGGGGGGAATTATGATGGCAGAGTCTACACTTTGTTTATTTTAATGGAATCAAGTGGATAAAAATAAAATCCTGTTTCAGTGTCGTGCAGGGATCCCATTTCTCCAGATGAATAATTCAGATTGTACATGCTGGGAGGCCTAAATAGATTCCTAAAATAACAGGAGGATGGAGGAAATAAAGAAAGGGTGGGGGAATAGGACGACAACGTTCGGAAGGGGGCTGACAGCCAGCGAGCCGGGGACTTCGTAATCCCTCACTATCTCAAGCTCCAGTCCCTCCTTGACCTGTGATAGGTAGTATCTCCTGAAACCACAGCTCTACCAGCTATCATTAGACCCACGACGCAGCCAAAAGACGCCGTCCTCCTGTCGTACACCTGATAGGCCCAGGTTTAACATGTTCGTCCTGTCACTGGCTGCTGCCCCTGCTGTCAGATTGGTTTTGTTAAACTGAGCTGCCATAGATTAAGAGACCCGATCAGATTAGGATGCCAAATCCCCTCGCAAAAGCACCACTCCCTGCAAAATGGTCTCAGCAGTGCTTCAAGGTTTCACTTTAACATTCAGGAATCAATCCCTGCCTCCAATCCAGCGTATTAGGTTGATGTGTGCCAGCAGTCCAGGCAGGCAGCTGTTGAGGGCTGTAACCATTCCCTAAAGCACATTGTGCTTGCACTGCTCCCCAATTCCTTGATAATAACATTAATGCCAGGCAGATGTCCCTGAACTAGTCCAGACATTTTCTTAATATTAGAGTTGTAGACTGGCCTCTTTTCTTTGCCAAATTTCTTGAAAATCTCCTGTGGCTTTTAAGAGCAAAACAATATTGACCCACAATATCTTCCACATCAACAACAACCGAGCCATTTCGCTCCCCTAATGGTAGGAAAATCAATAGGTAACAAATGGGCTTATTTATATTTCAAGCAATGATGTGTCGTGTTTTGGGTTTTGTGACAAGTTTATTGCTGTAGGGGGATGCTGAGGAGGAAGATTTGCAATACAATAATGAAGAAAAAAAAAAAAAAAAAAAAACGTGTCTGTGGATCTCTATCAGCTGCTGTCGTACAGCAAATAACATCTGTTCCAGATGGAGATCTCTTTCTTATCAAGCCACTGCTCCACCGCTGTCATTAGTCTAAGTCCAACTCAGTAGCTAATCTACAATGAAAAGACAGTCCAACCCCCTCCCCTCCCCCCCCACAGATCTCACCCAATGACTTCCTCCACTATCAAAGTGCTCTTTGAAGTTCACATTCTATAAAATTGGTTCAAGTGTCAGGTCAGAGTTCCTGCAGCCAAAGGTACAGCAGCTATTTGAAGCCTCATTCTTCTTTCTAGTTATTCCCCAATGAAACCTCGGCTGTCTTTGTATTCTTTAGCAGAAGTCCTCTTCATGTTTATTGCAGAGAGGCAATCAAGATGGCCTGCGTTTGGACCTGGCCCCTAAGAACTTAAGTGTCTGGGGATATACTTATTGACTTCTTTGCACAGAGACCCAGTCGCCAATCATCCTTGACAATGCCAGCTCGCCTGATAGACTCATCGATGAGAGGATGCCAGGGGAAAAGTCAATAGGAAGAAAGAATAAAGACAAGAAAAGGAAAACAAAGCGCACATCAGGGGATAGGATAATCCTGGTACAAATATCAATGTGCGATCTAAGGGGTCTAGTGAGAGGAATACCCGGTAAGTTTTAAACATCAGGAATTACCATGAACCATGGCAAGGCCATGGCAGTCAGAGCATGACCACGTCAACACTCGCACTTCAGGCGGTAGTGCTGGAATGACTCAGGAATACACACGAATACCTATGAATAATGTTTAAATACTTATTCCTTCATGCACCAAAGCAAAGGTGCCCCGATCATCTTTTCGGCTGCCGCAGTTTTACAGCCCCAGAATGGCTGCTTCTCTCCCCATTACCTCTGCACTCGTTTGACTGGCAGATGGGTGGAAAGATGGTGGATGGAGAGTGGGCGGGTGGGCAATCATGGGACTGTGTGTCACAGTGCGTGCGTGCGTGCTCGCAGCACTACTTGTCGTCTCAGCAGATGAGATGGGAAAGGCAGGTGAGACGTGGCTGGGCCTTATTTAAAAGCCTCTTTACAGTGCTCCCTAATGGTGCATCACAGGCACGTCGTCCCATGCTAGTCCTCGCCATCCCAATGCCCTATGTCCTTTCTGTTGTCATTGCTTTAATAGCTGCCAAAGCCAAAGTCACAAAAAATATAGGCATTACAATACATAGCCAAATTCCATGCAGTTTAAATGTTACACCAAATACTGCATTTTTGTGGCCTGCAGGAGTACTAATACGTTTAATCCACTGTTTCTATATTTCTGATGGAATAATTTGGCTGAAGCAGGTGTCCTTTACAGTCCAATGGTAGCATGATGCAGACAGAGAGTGATATGAGAGGCTAATGGAGTTAATATACTGGGATGGAGAGACAGAGGAAAGAAGAGGTAAGATTTGAGGGACAGACGTGAAGAGCTAGCTGAGTTACAGGAACTGAATCTGAATACAGATCTAATTTTACAGCCGATTGTTTTCTCTATAACTTTGTTTCTCTAACTTTCTCCTGTTTATACCTGCAGAGCTTAAATGCACTCAAAAATATATTTTGTCCTCATGCATGCACCTAATGTGTAACATTTTGATTTTATATAAAAAGAATCCAATACATAAGATGGCATTTTCATTTATCTGGAGGTGACATATCGGTGTATTCGATTTTCACACGCCAAAGTGCTCCACAATCATTTTGAGAGTGAAATTACAATGTGTTGTGTTGTGTAGACAAAACTAAAGACTTCACTGCATATATATTTTGAGTTCTCTAACCCTTTTACACTGATTGGAAAGGCATTTTCTTTCTGTCCATATACTGAGGTGGAAAAAAAAACTTGTTTTGTTCCTTCCCGTCTCTTTCTTTTCCAACACTTCTTTGCCCTGCCATTCTCTCTCTTGTGTTCGCTCATTTTTCTATTTGTCACTTTTGTTCATTTAATGTAGCCAGTCATGGAAGTTGCAAGATTATTTTAATATGATGATCAACGCAAAACAAATGCTTTTCTTAGTGGTGTGAGTATATAAATGGCCTCTCTCTCTCTCTCTCTCTCTCTCTCTCTCTCTCTCTCTCTCTCTCTCTCTCTCTCTCTCTCTCTCTCTCTCTCTCTCTCTCTCTCTCTCTCTCTCTCTCTCTCTCTCTCTCTCTCTCTCTCTCTCTCTCTCTCTCTCTCTCTCTCTCTCTCTCTCTCGTCTGTTTTTAGTATACACAAAAGCCCCAAATAGTATTTTCCCTGTCTCTCTGAACAAACAGGACATTTTGTTTCCACATGGAGTGTTGGGAGCAAAGGTCTCACAAAATGAGGGCAGAGAATGAGCTGAGCTGCCAGGCAGTGAATAGAGAAGAGCAACATCTAAAAATCTATTGGTGGTCTGAAAATGGCCAAACCGCCTGAAAAAAATATCTCAATAACCTTCTTTATCTGTATGAATAATTAACTCTTAGCCTAACTTGTATGTTGTAAATGCAGACTTCAAAACCCCAATACTGCACATCATGACACTTGTCTAACTCGGTCTAATTCAACCTGAAGTGGAGAGTGGAGCTTGTATCTCTGATGTATGAGACTTAGATTTATATGTGTGCGTGAGTGCGTGTGCATGTTGTCTCCAGTCTGCTTTAATCTCCTCCCATCTGCTGGTGGACCTCCTCTCCCTGTTCTGAGGCCTGCCGTGCCCCGCCCGATCTGCCAAGCCTGACCTCACTGTGTGCGTGTGTGTGTGTGTGTGTGTGTGTGTGTGTGTGTGTGTGTGTGTGTGTGTGTGTGTGTGTGTGTGGGCTGCTTGATGAGCCTGGTTCCTTATGAAGTGGTGTCATTAAAGCAGAGAGAAGGAGCAAACGGGTGATTGCAGTGATTTGGCAGAGGTTGAACAGACTCTGTCCTCCAATCAGAGCCCTCGCTTGGCCTCCTCCAGCTCCACTGCAATCACAGAGCACCAAGTCCACAGAGGACACACACACGTACACACACACACACACACACACACACACACACACACACACACACACACACACACACACACACACACACACACACACACACACACACACACACACACACACACACAAACACACAAACACACAAGCCTCAGGTATTCAGAAGATTTGACGTTAGGATGTCACGGTCAACTTCTAATGGGGTTGTAAATATTCTTCTCAATTAAAATGGACTGCACGCATTTTAGGATTGAGCGCATAATTGATCACATCTTGAATTTCTGTGGCAACACCTGTTTTTTTTAAGAATTTAGGATTTAGAAAAGACACTTAACAGTAGAATAAATGGCTGTTGCCAAATGGGCTGCTACAGAAGGTTTTCCTAATGTACTGCACACAAGTTGTTTTAAGTGAATGGAAATCAAATGGCCAATAAAATGAAAAGGTTCACAAAACAAAGTCTAAATAAGACAAGCCTTAAAAAGGTCAGCTTTCTTACTCATTTCCATGCCACAGTACTGTATGCATTTAAGTAGGTTAGCATAGCAAGTCTCTTTGCTAATCTGGCATACACTGAGGTATCTTTTCATGTATGTTTTACGGCTCAACAAATGACAACTCAAACATCAAAGCACGGCATGTGCGTGGTGCAGAACAGAAGATCCCTTATTGTCACAGCAATGTGGACGACTACTGTACGTCATTTACATGCGTTGACGTGTTCAAAGGGTACAGAGGGAATACAAGGCAGGAGAAGAGGACAGGGGCGAAGAAAGAAAGCGACAGAGAATGAATGATAAAGCGTAGAGAATTGAGCACTAAATTGATCTGCAGTCTGTCTGTCCCCAAAGACGTTGAAATGCTGTAATGAGAATGGCAGACCAGATGCATACGGGGGCCGTCTCTTCCCCATCTCCGTCCCTCTCTGAAAGAAGACAAGTTTGTTTCTCAAGGTGATTGTTGCTGTGATAAGGGAGAGGGTGTTATTAAGGGTGACAGCGGAGGGGCTGAGAGGCAGTGGCTGACTGGATAACCTTGTCCCCATCCCCGCCTCGCTTCCTTCTGCATGAGCATCTCCACCACTGGCCTGCCCTGCCTGCTTGCTCGTCTGAACACAATCTGCTGACTGGAATTACCTCCCGGCCCCAGGAAAACTAAACATGATTTCTGACCTTTCCTTTCTGTGTTCAACAGTAACCTTTGCTGATCCGCCTACGCTACGAGACCGTCGCAACGAACAAGGAAGGGAGTGGAAGGGTATGTGTGTGTGTGTTTTTTTTTTTTTTTTAAACAAAAGAGTGAGGATCAATGTGTGTTTAGCTGAATTTATGTATGTATGCATATTTGAAGGAGAGTGCTGGGAGTAGGTGTAATAACCGCAACACTTGTACAATATCACGCAATCAAATACAACAGCCCTGCAACAAATGCGGCCTCTGTGAAGCTCACAATGTCCAAGTTTTGGTGTCAGCTCCTGTACGTGCAACATTATAAGGTGTTTCTGTTATTTTGTCTACACGCTGCAAGTAGCTGCTGCTTCCATCTGTGTATGTGCTGACTGAGTGTACCACAGAAGTTGCAGTAATAGTGCATTTTCTATGAGACACTGTGTTTGCAGAAATACTGCATCTTTCAACTTGCTAAATTCATGACATCATCACTCTGCCTCCTCTTGTTGTTCGTTGCCGCGTCAGCAAGTTTCCCCATTGGCATTATCATTAGTAGTTTGTAAGATAAGGCTAATTGATCTCCACCTACCCAGTGTATTAGCGAATTGTTGTGATCTACTTCTTCCACTGACTCTGCATAACTCCGACAGCCTCAGCACAATCTGACCCTCAGGAGCAAAGCACATCCCCGTAGAAATGATTTCATCATCTCTTTCTCTCGCTCTGTTTGTCTGTTGTTCTCCCCTCTTCTTTCTCTCCCCTTGTCTGTCTTCCATAAACCTAAATTGCACCACCCCTCCCCTTCAAAACGAAACGGTTTGTGCTGATGTGAGGGTAAATGTAAGAGCTTACAGGCAGAGTGACCTGAACATCCCAGGCCAGCTCAGTGGAGTTGGCAGACTGAACTGCGGGCTGGCCAAGGCCTGTGTATCAGTATTGTTTGTGTAAGAGCACCAGAGGGGATTTGGACAAGTAGTGTGAGCTCTGAATGTGTGACCCACAGCTGACCTTACCATTGGATTAGCTCACCCTGATCCCCACAACCTCTGAACATGCTCCCTACTATTTCTAAGATCTCTCCATTTATGCCCAGCCAAGCACATTGTGACCAGTAATCTTTAGTTTGCTTCTCTCCAAAAGGGAGAAGATATACTGTTCAGCTTTTCTTTTTTTTTTTTTGCTTTACCCCTGCCGCCCCTCCCTCTCGCTGGTTTATCCACACTTTTCTCTGTTTATTTTGCACTCGTTCCCCCTCTCTCTCTCTCAACCACTTTCAGTCTCTCAGTGTACAAATTCCCTTCTTTCACCTCTCTGCTCTCACCATCTGTCTCTTCACCCCTCATTCCTCTCCCCTCTAACTACCCCGCTCTCCTTCATTCCTCCTCTCCTTTCTAAAGGGGATCAGTGGAGCTTAGAGGCCTTCCTGCTTGGTTCATTACGGAGCTGCTCTGACATGGGGAGCTCGTCTCTCTAGTAAGGAAAGGAGAACACCCCTGATGTTTAATACATGGACCACTCTGTTGTCTTTCACGCAAGATAAATTCATCATCAAAAACTGAGCGCAGAACAGCAACAGAGCATGTAAACCTGCTCTCTCAATCCAGATTCCCAATCGTTCTTTATTTTCTTTTTTTTGTCCTCACTTTCCATTTAACTTATTGCCTCTCGCTCTGGTTTTCTCTCTCTCTCTCCCTCTCTCTCTCTTTGTTCCGTCACATTTCAGTGAACTGGAGCAAACCTTTTCATTGTCCTTCAGTTGGAGTAAACACACAAACACAAAGCAACGCTTATGCAACAAAACTGACCTGTTCCATTCAGCATACATGTATGTGTACACTGTGTATGTGTCTGTGTGTAAATATGTAACATATACAGGACATGTCCCTGTGTGTGTACACACGTGTTCCTATTATCATGTACATCCAACTTCCCACTGCGTGCATGTGTGTGTTTGCATGAGAGAGAGGGAGAGCGCATGTGTGAGTGTGTGTCAGAGCCGTATGGGTTTGAATGTGTTTGCCTGTTTGTCCTCTCTGTGTGGGTGTGTGCGTGGGCGGCAGGCCTGCCTTGATAATGCCAGAGCCTGTTTCTAATCCAGGCCTCCTCAGTGGGCTGTAGATCTAGCTGTGCCAGGCAGGCCCGCTGCAACACCAACAGAGCCCCAGCTGACAGCTAGCCTGCTCCTCTCTCTGCTTTCTGGACAATCTCTTAGCTCAAAACTTTAACAATGGGTTTAGTTGGGGAATGTCAAGAGCCATGGATGAACAACACATGCAGGACAGAACAACCATTTAGCCCGAGAGCAGGATGGCTCTTTTAGGATTGTCTAAAACAAAGAAAGAAAGAAAAAAATCAAGTGAAATGATAGCCCGCAAAAAAAAGAAAACAAGAAGAGGCAAGTAATGGTGGAATGCCAAGGGGGTGCTTTTAGTAAAGGGTTTAGGATTAATTCAAAGTGGTTAAAGCTGATTTATCCCGTGTAAGGACACCAAGCCCTCTAAGGAGGCACTGAACGGCCCTTCGAAAATGAAATATCAGCAGCAGTCAGTGCCAGTCATCAGTGCCATGTGTGATGGAAAATCAATCTATTTCATATCAGAGACCTGTGAGTAGAAAACCGAGAGAGACAGGTCCCTGCTGCGTCTCTTTAACCCTCTCCCCAACAGAAACATCCCAGAATGGTCTGCGTCATCGGTGACGGAGACATTCACCGTGCTTGTGGCTCAATGTGTAACAGCTGCTGTTCTGCTAGATTAGGTAGGTGATTGGCCATTAATATTCATTTCACAGTGTGTCTTTGTTAGGCGGCAGCAGGGACTAACAGAGTGTTTGGATGGATTTACTTTCCCTTCGATTTCTATAGGCAAGGTGGTTTACCCAAATGGCCTTAGTGAAGCTACCTAGTGGCCCGATGTACTGTAATTTTTACCAGTTTGTTCTATACAATAAGGTGAAAGCTATGAACATGTCCATCACAAAACTGCTCAGTTTTGATAAAATGTCCAAAAGTCATCAAATATTTAGTGAAATAAGTTAGAAGAACATGTTCTACTGTCTTCCTGTCCGATGACTATAGGCTGGCAGTTTAAATTTGTACTGAGACAGTAACCAGGGAAAGTACACTATTCTGGTCCGCGCCTGTCTGCTCTTAATAACAGCAGAGAGTTGCTCCTGGAGGAGTGCAGGTCCAGCAGGCATAAAACCACAGTAACAGGTCTTTCCCTGATGGACAGCCAACCTAGCGAGGTGATCTGAACAGTCCTCCTCATAATGAGATTAAGGGACTAATTAGTATGACTGTGTGCTGTAGTGTGACTGTGTGCACTGAGGAATATATGCCCCCTATCGGACTACCCGTGTGGCCCCTGAGAGAGCAGGCCAGACTGGGTCCTGTCCCTGGCGTCCCTCCCTCCACTGGAATGAGAGGCTAATTAATATTTTTTTTGCATCCGCTTTTCCAGCTCCTGTACACCACGCTGAGTTATAGTCCTGACGTTATTGATATGGGTTCTGGCAGCAGCAGGCAAATAACGATCAAAATTACAAAAATTTAATCTTGGAAATTTTGGCAATGTGAAATAAGGCGAGCAATAATTAGAAGACCCTGACATTTCAGACAGCGCAGTGATTTTACAGCAAATAAGAACCTTGTAAAAGTAGGCCATGGAGGCGCCTCAGCAGCACAGTCCATCAGCTAACAGTAGCAAGCTAGAGCAGCTACTATAGAGACAGAATGGAGAAAACCAAAAGTACCATTGACAAGAATAATCACAGAAAGAAATAAAGCCAGCAAATTAGAAGCAGGGTGAGAATAAAATATTTGAAAAATGAAAATCAGATTCATTCCCCTTTCTCACATTCCCTGTCTCCTCCTCTCACTTCTACCTCCTAACCCTTTAAAGTCATGCTAGTGTTTGATTGCCCCTGCGGCGCCACTCTGACCTGTTCAATTAAGATGATGTGCAACTCTCAGGTCTGTTCCAGAACTCATTTGTTCCTTAGTGGGGTCCCCACGGCTGGCCAGTAAGAGGACCCCATACTGACCAAAGTGTCCTGGGAGCTTTAAACCCGGCCACTCACAACCAAGTAAAGAGACAGCTGAGTGTCATTGTTAATGTGGACACACAGCACCACAATGGCAAAATCAATGGAGCTATAGGGGACATCAATCTTAACAGCAAAAGACCCTTTTGCTTGTCTCACCACTCCTCTAAAGCTCTGAATGAATGGTTAGGAGAAAGGAGGGAAGATGAGTGGGAAAGAGAGAGAAAGAGAGAGAGAGGAAGTAGAGAAAGAAAGAAAGAAAGAAAGAAAGAAAGAAAGAAAGAAAGAAAGAAAGAAAGAAAGAAAGAAAGAAAGAAAGAAAGAAAGAAAGAAAGAAAGAAAGAAAACATGGAGAACTGACAGTGATCTTTATTGGCCTTTCCTCCATCCATCTCAAGGGGTTATGCTGTCCTTTGAAGATTGTGTGTGTTTGACAGGCAGCCAAGTGGCCAGCCATCCTAATTCACCCAAAACAGGCAGAGGTTTTTAGGTAAAGCCTCAGAAGTGCAGCACGGCAGCTGTATGCAGTTGGCATTGTGCTTGCATGTTCTCACCACTTCCAAATCTCTCTCTCTCTCTGTCTCTCTCTGTCTCTGTCTCTCTCTCTCTCTCTCTCTCTCTCTCTGTCTGTCTCTCTCAGAGAGAGAGACGATGAGAAAGACTGAAAACAGCGGTCCTCCTTTCAACAACAAAAAGGCACTTGCTTCATTATGAGGGGACACATGAGATGCACACCAAAAACATAGCAGCAAGGTTCATTGTCTCTGACGCTGACTTAAAGGATGCCTCCTCATCCCATTAACATATATGCAGATAGGCAGTGAGTAAATGAAAGCCTCCAAAAACGGGAGAGATCAAAGACGACAGAATTAAGGCCAAGTAATGAGGATCTTGGCAAGAACCCCGCAAATCTATTGATTGTTTGGCAAGTTGTATGTGCTCCTGCTCCATTTCACCCTCCCTCTATACCATTTACTATCATGTTTCAAATGCACACAGACCAGGCAGTGTGGGTTTTAACAGGCCTTTGCGTGGCTGTGGTTCCAGTATTGAGTCTAATCACTATCTAATTCACAGTGCTAGGATAATGTACTTGGCATAGGGAACAAGAAAAGAGAGATGGACAGCAGGGAAGCCCATCACAGCCCTTCATACTTTCAATAACACAGACTCTTAATTCAATTACATCCAGTACAAGGGCACTAGCAGGATGACGTGAGATTAATCCACAAACCCAGGGGATTTAAACCAGAAACAAATAAAAAAAAAAAACTACAATATGTATGAGATGAGATTACAGACTCAATTCTACTAAAATGTGTTACAAACTGGCACAAGCTGAGAGACCAAGTCAAACCAAGATGACATCAAATCTCTATGTTTGATGTCACATTTGGTTTAAACTATTTGGTAGACTTGGTTCTTTGCTATAATTGCTACCAGTATGTATGTTAGCGCAGCAACATGAGAATAAAAGAAATTGGGATAAGATTTTAAAAAAAAAAAAAGAAGAAGAAGAGTGTTGGCTGAAGAAATATTGCATTGAGAGCAGTGGAACAGATGAGATCAGAGGGAAAGAATGAAAAGAATTAGCCTAGATAAGGCAGATGAAAAGGGGACATGAATAAATGATGGAGAAAAGAAGACAACTACCTCCACGGCTCTCGCTGTCAGCCGGTTTCACCTGGATGGGGCGAGTCATCTGGAGGAGAGAGAAGAAAGAGCAACAGAGGTTAGCGCTGGTGACTCGGGCTGCCGTTGCTAAAACAAGAGGCCACAAACCAGAGGTGTCAAGGCCGTTTCTCCCGTACTAAAAGATGTTCTGCGAGACTGATCAAAGTGCCTGGGCTAGAGAAGAAGCCAAAGCACCATCATGCAGCTAAGTTGACCTGACACTGTGGTGTATTTGCTGCCTGTTGTTCAGTGTAAACAAAACAACTCTCTTTCACACGCAAAATCAAGTGTACGTCTGTGTGTCTTTGTGTCCATTCGTATTTGTGGTATTTCATGGCAGGTGCACGGAGAAGTTGCAAGGCTGCATATGTGTGTCTAAGTGATAGAGGCAGTCCTACTAAAAGTGAAACCAGCCAGGAGGAGGAGAGAGATCAATGCAGGCCTATTGATCCAGGCCCTTGGGCTGTGGAGAGTGTCTGGCTGGGAAGGATTCTCTGATTTGGAGGCTCACTCTAATCCACTGGACCCTGATAAGAATGGCATTGCCTGGATTAGATGCCTCTGTCATCACAGTCTTTGTGTCACGCTCTCCTCTTTCCCCAATTTTACCTCCTTCTTTTTTTATCATTATTGTTGTTCAAGATGAACAATTTCACCAGACAGACAAAAAAGTTTGAAAGATCTAGTTGTGATTTACGATATGTTTGTTACAGCTGCAGCACCGTTTCTTTTAAATTGAACACGTCTCTTAGTCACATTAGCACACAAACTGTTTATACACTCACCCACCCACCCAGACACACATATGTATAATATGTATATTGTATTTGTACTGTAGCAGAGCATAACGCTTGCAATACAATTCATGTGCACTGATCTGATGCCAGCGCTCCTTCTTTTATGATTCAGGCCAAAACAAATAGATTTAACAATAAAAAAAAAACACTCACATTTTAATATAATTAGGGCCAAAAGTGGCCCCAATTTATAACGAGATTACTAGAACATAAAAGCAACCTCTTGACCCACTCAGCCATTTACAGTAAACCATTTGTAGCTGCTATTTAAAGGTGCTCTAAGCGATGTTGGGTGACGGCACTTCTTGTTGACGTTCAAAGTATTTTCAAACAAAACGAGGCTAGCTCGCCCCTCCCTCCTCCTCCTCATCCCGTCCCCTCTCCCTCCCTTCCGTGTTTCGCTCACTAACCCCCCCAACCCCCACATCCTTCTCGTCGGTAATTGGCTGGAACGCTGGAACACTGTTTGTTATGTTTGGTGGTGCAGGTTGGCACAGTTTGTTTTTGTTGGCGTTTGTGGAGCCTGGGCTGTCTACAGAGGCCGTGTTTTTTTTTTACAGTGTGTTCAGGGACAGGCAGCTCACAGATAGTGAGGAGATGTTTGCTGTATGTGACAAAAAAATGCTGCAGCCTAAAAAAAACGCGTGACATCGCTTAGAGCACCTTAAAGCATCTTTTTATTGCTGGAAACTATTTGCTGTTACCGGGCATTCCAGTCAGATCACTGAAAACCATCCAGCACTGTTACTTTTATACCTACATATGTACATATTTCGTTCCATCGCCCTGTCATGTATCTTTTTTCTGTTCAATACCAGAGCAGGGCTGAAAAGGTCAGATTTAAAGACAGGGCAGTCTAATGAAAGCATGACATGTTCAAGGAGAAACACCATAATGGGATTTTAAAATGTCTTAATAACATGCTGATATATGGGGGAGAGGCCTAGGCCGATTCATTAAGTGCTAAACGTATCCATTTTCACCTTGAGGAACTGAGTAACCTTCCCTCACTGAAATTATTCCATAAATTTACCCATCGTAAATAATAACTAGCACAGGCTAAGTCTTTGTTGGAAAACAGGGAGGATGCTGTGCTTGTGAAGGTTAAGATTTTAGCTCCCCCCCCCCTACCCATCTACAAGTGCTTTATTTTCCTTGTACAACACTAGCAATGTAACCCTACAGTATTCTAATGCCAAGCCACAGGGTGCACTGCTCCACAGCATGTACGGATAGATTACAGAAACAACCGCGACACAATCGCCCACGTGTTCAAAGCAAACCTCTGAGACAGAAACACCTCCGAATGGGGGGGAGAACATCATCAAGACACGTTCACAGATAACTTTACAACACAGGGAATCTTTGAATTTGTCTTTGACATGTCAAACGGACAAAATGTGCTTCCATGCTGCCAGTTGATTTTTGTTCGAACGTGCGAAGGAGTGGGTTGAATCGGCGGCTGTGGCTCCTCTACAATGCTATGATCTCAGCCGTCTCTACAGGGTGCCTGTGTGTGGGAGGCAGCTCTCTCTAAAGCTAGTTACTGCTCAGCCTCCAACATGCTAGCTGAATGGTCTATTTACTTGCCCGAGAGCAATGCATCATGGTCCTGGACAGCCACTGCTGATGACCCTTAGTTTGTTCCATTCTCCTTGAACACATATGAAGAAAATTGTGTAATTCCAGCTGAAATTAAGCGCACGTTGCAAAGCACACTTGTACTATATTCATGCTCACATGTTGCACAGACATGGCAACTTTAAGGAAAATGTATTAAGTGCTGCTGTTGCCAAGGAGACCATTCATTAACTCCAGATACTGTGGGCCATGTTTTCACGATTCGCGACACACCCACAATCAACACAGTCACTGCTGCTCCCTGTATGAATAACAACACATTTAATTGTAATGCTTCTCAACCTTCCAATCATTGAGTTAGGGAGTGGTTAGGTGAGAGAGGAGGTGTAACAAAAGATAACCAGAAGAGGAGAAGAAGATAGATTGTGGAAAATGACAACAAGAGATTGGAGAAAGGGGCAAGAGAGATACAGAACACACACCTACACACAGAGAGAAAGAAAGAAAGCTGCCTGCAACTCTTAGATAAGATTGCTTCTACTGTTCTGACTTCACCCTCCTGAAATCACTGAAAAGGACCAGTAAAGCTGCGCTATACGAACACTGTATACTTACAAATCAACCACCTGCCTCACTACAGACACCACTGCAAAAAAATTTTCAATTATAAATGGCCAAAACGATAAAAAATGTGTTTTAAACCTGAACTGAAAATAAGAGAGAAACTTGTCCTGATCTTCTGTTGCATTGCTTATCTACCTGAGGATGTTTATGGGACTCGAGTAGCTTCATTCAACAAGGTTTACCAAACCAGGCATGACATTCCTGGTGTTAATATAATGTTTTCAATATATTAACACCAGGAATGGCATGCATTGTTTCAAAATATAAATGCCAGGGATGTTCTCAGTCCAGACGTGTTCTTCCCTGAATTTGTTCAGTATTTTTATTTGATGACCCGTGAGCAAAACATAGCTGTAGTCTTCCTTAAAAAGCAGTGTTTTTGCATGTTTCAGCACTACACATCACATATTGTATACAGCACTGTCAAGACAATTCCAAATGCTAGTATGGTGTTAAATATGTCTTCCATTATTTTTACATTTACGTCAGCAATGTATGAAAACAAACTTGCAGGCAAGTAAGATCTGCAAGCCTAATGAAAAAGGGAAACACAAATTCAAAAAAGAAATTCAAAAGTCAAGTACAGAGAACCATGTGTGGTCATGCATTTGGGAAAAACTCGTTTGACAATTCTGTGCTGATTCATAGTAAGGCCTGGCTACCAAATTCTATACTTTTTAGGCATCGACCGAATTGCCTCTGAAGTATCAAAAAATGCCTTGTCATTCAATACCCAATTTCTATATGTAAGGAGTAAATCTGATCAGCATCAGTTAGCCAATAAGCATGCAGCATGCTTCTACCAAGATCGTATATTGTTTGTTTGTTACGTTACGCACAAAGACTGGGCTCACGTAGTAGGAGCTGAAAAATAAATAAAAAGATTTGTTCCATAATGTGTAATGTTGTAATTTCTTTTTGTTTCATAAAACTGGTATCGAAAAAAGTGTTGCTTAGGAACCGGAATCGAAGTCGCGGTGTAGGTATCGGTACCGAATATTTTTGAACGAAACCCAGCCCTACTCATGGTGCATGGTGAGAGGCTGTGAAATAATGTATATACTATGTTGAAGAAACAGCAAACATGGACGCCTTTCTAAAGGACCTCAGTGACATTTTTACAAATACAGTCAGTGATTTGCATTAGGTTCTTTTGTATCTCAAAGGCCGGGTTAACTCTAATGTGAGGTGAATGTTTTTTGACTGATCTGAATAAACAAACTCCTCCAATGACTCACAACAACTACGTGGCTTCACAACCTTGAAATTAGGTACTATTCTTCTTCTTCTTCTCCCTCTTCTAGTAAAAAACACAGTTTTTGTTTTCCTTGCACAAGCCCGGGTCTTTCTCTCTTTCAAACTCGACAAGCTGTGCTGCTCTACGGGCTTTGACAAATCTATAGTTCCATATGCTTTTATTAGGCCGTCTCATTTGCCCAGTTAAGCCTCGAGTCAGTTCAATTAAAGCTCTTAGCACTAGTATGCTGCTGTTTTATGTGGAGGGTGAGGCAGAAACCCCAGGCCTTAAGTACATAATGCAGTGTGCAATGGGCCTGG
This sequence comes from Gymnocephalus cernua, assembly GCA_023631565.1. Classification (NCBI taxonomy): domain Eukaryota; kingdom Metazoa; phylum Chordata; class Actinopteri; order Perciformes; family Percidae; genus Gymnocephalus; species Gymnocephalus cernua. Next base: position 17,562,404 of record CM042432.1, read on the forward strand.
AATATACACACATGGTTGGTTTGTTTTTGTTGTTTTTTTGTTAGATATTTTTTTATTTGTTTGACTAAAACTAGCTACAAATGAATACGCCTACATGTGACCAGTCTTAGATTAACGTATGATCAACGCACACATCTACACTTTCTCTGACTTTATCAGTATCCTGGTACAGTTTGGCCTGGCTGGGGAGCAAACATCTTTCTACTGAAACTATTATTAGCCAAAAAAAAAAAAAAAATGACCAAAGGCTCTGCGCTGCGGCCACAAAAGACATTCCACTGTCTGATTTCGAATTACAAAGAGCAAGTAAAGGAACTGCAGTCAGGACTTGGCCTGTTAGTAGTGTGGAGGATTTAGAGACTACTGTTGGCACTATCTACGACAGAAATGAGTTCATGACTAGTAGAGGTTAGCGGGATAGAGCAGTACAGTCCCAGACTCCACACTGCTGAAAGCCCAGAGAGAGCCAGTAGCAAGACAATAATACTGCTTTGGAAAGGGTTTCAAAGACCTGGTGCAATTCCAAGCCCCAAAACTTTGCTAGTCTTTAACGTTCACTTCCAGGAGAATGCAGTAAATAGAAATAAAATTGCAGTAAATCTTGTCCTGGTTTTGCAGAAGCTCATTCCTCAGTAGTAAAATCATTTTTACAGCAGTTATGCAACAGCACTTACTTACAGTGCTTGCAATAAAATAACTCTTATAGCAATGCAATACGTGCAATGTCTTCTGGCTTTCACTCAGGTTTAATATAGACTAATGTTTGTCCTGGGATCATTAATACATATTAGTGGGCCATCAAAGCTCATGTTGCTCCATTGCTCAGTAACAGGAGCATAAACAGCCCCGTTCTGACTGGGCCGTCTCTGCTGATATAATTAATATTTCCAATTATTGATCTGAGGGAGTGCTGAGTGGTGGCTGTCCGGGGGCCCCAGCTCTAGCTAATAAATCTGTACTGTATACAGTACAGGAAAGAGACAGAGAGAGTAGAGAAGGAGCCGTGGTGTAATGATTTATAGTTATGAAGTGCTTCATTGCAATCACAATAATTGTTCATTAACAATAAAAAGAAAAATCGCAAATTGCAAATGAAGATCAAATGTAATAGGCTTAGTCAAGCTGGGTAATGAACTATTTCTTAATATTGTAAATTAACTGGAAATGAAAAGACATCTCAGCCCTGTTACATGAACATGTGATGGCATTATAGTGTAGTTTTGCAGTGGACTATTTCATAACACATTCCTTTCAACAAAACAATGCCCATTTTCACTCAGCTAATAAAACACTGCGACGATGTTAACAGTCTTTGTGATAAACGGGTACTCTAGGTTTACTCCTGGGTCTTCTATGTTATAGAGGAAACTACACACAACAGAATTGGCACGTCACTAGTTGCCCTGCGTAGTGGAAAAGCCCAACCTTCACATAGCATTTTATCTGTGGGATCTTCAAGACAGACAAAGGTGGTGAATGGCCACGTTGTCGTCTACGCCTGTTCTCCCACTCGTCCTCACACATATGTTTACTTTATGTATGCAGAGAGATTGCTTTGGTGGAGTTCTGCACACTGTATTGTTTTTGTTATTGATTTATCCCTCATTTGGTCTACAAACTGTAAGACAATAGTAAAAATGCACATCACAAATTGCCAGAAGCCCAGGTGATGTTTTTTTAAATTGATAGTCCAAAACCCAAAGAGATTTAGTTTAACAATAATTTAAAACTCAGAAAAGAAGCAAATCCTCACACGTGAGAAACTGAAAAACCAAATCGTGAACCAAAATGTTTGTCCTTTTAACAATGAATCAATTGTCCAAAAACATGCATTAAATCAAAAACAAAACGATCAGTTGTATGTTGTTTCTGTACATAAAAGATGAGCACCTCCTACACATCTGGGTCACATGTGGGTTTTCTGAAATTCAAGAGCTGCTTGAATACACATGCTCATATACACACGGCATGCTTATATACGTAAGTGTGTCTGTGTGTGTGTGTGTGTGTGTGAGTGGGTTATGTGCATGTCTGACTGCAGTATGACCGTTGATGTACTCATGCTGTAGCTGCCCTGCCCTGTTACAATATGCTGAATCTATGTGATTCACATACAGCATGTGTTAAATGCATGTTGGGAAGATGTCCGTGCAAAGGGAGTTATAATGTACCCATATGTGAAAATGTGCTGGCGGCAGCAGTGTGGTGGTGCTGATAAGAAGCACGAGTCAGTGCTGGGGAGATGGCAGCTACTATAAGCTTGGGGATTCCTATCAGAACCAACAGGATTTACAGCTTGAGGCGCTGACATGGACTGACACCTGCAGACCTCAGCTAGTCGTAATCATCACATTTCTAGTTCTAGTCCATAATGCTAGATCCATTTTGAATAGAAAAAAAAAACACGCATCCTGTAAAAGGTGAGTTTTGTCATTCAAAGACAAAAAATAAATAAAACAAATAAAAATCCACCCACTTGTTTAGAAAGTGCAATTGGTTTTTGCGGTGCACTTATTTTGTACAAATAAGTGTTACTTTTTTCAAAGGCTGAGTGGCTCCTTTTGGAACAAAACTGTTGATATCCATCTGGTACGCTGAATGCTTCTTGTAATACACACATTAGCAATGAGGCCACTGCTAACTCCCAAACATGTGCGATCTGTAGTACCATTACTACTAGCGCCACCAGTACATCTCTGATTAGGACTATTAGACCTTCTGTTGTCTGATGCCATCCAAGTTCCTGTTTATCTCTTCCCCCAAAACACTAACTGCCTCCCATGAACAGCCTGACGTTCGTCTACAGAATGCTTTCCAAAAGGCTTTCCAACCCCCTGTTTTTATCATTGCTTTACTAGCTGAAGTGGTTGGCCAGCTGTCTGACTGCTACAGCCCTCATTACGCAGACAGCAGAACTCAGCTCACATCAAGATTTCATGAAGGTGAAAGTTACACATTACAACCACCTCATTTGTGGCGCCCCATGACTCAGCAGACATGGCATGGGCTGATGTTGGCTCTCATCAAACTCCTTATTACTTCTGTACAGTCTGATTAACTCAAAACACCATATAAAAAGCTCACCCTCCACCTCCGACTTTGCTTATCACTGTCCCAAGCCTTCACGTGCACACTGTCACTCGCTCTCACGCCATGCTTGTCCGTCTACTGATTATGTCTTCCTGTCTTGCGGAGTATAAGCTCTCCGCCACTACTCTGAGTCCTACAAGACTTGTGCAGTGGACTAGGGTATGTGGGTGACAGAAACAGTGTGCAATCATGAGGGGGAGTAGATAGGGGGATTGAGCTAATGCCTAAATCCTGTCCTGCTGAGCCTGTAGCGGGGCGTCCAAGAGATAAAGAGAAACAGAGGGAGAGAGGGGTAAGAGACTAAGAGAGATGAAGAAGGGGGGAGGAAAAGGATCATAAATAAGTGACAGAAACGGGAAAACTAATAAAAAAAAGATGCTTGAGAAGATGTAAATATCGAGAGAGAAGAGTGGGTGGGGAATTATTAATACGAGAAGAAAAACAACAAAAAAAATGGGTTGTTTTTTTTCTCCCTCTCTTGGCCCTCATTCTCCTCCGCTTCCTGACTTATGAGCCACACTTTGGATATCAGGGGAAGGGCATCACTCCCTGACATCTTTGGCACGGCTGCTTTTCAAGCCCACAGAGCTATTGACATGGCGTGTTACTGTAATGCGTGAAGCAGTGGGAGACTCATTGTAAATCTGTGTCAACAAATGCTGGAGCAGCAGCAAGCTCAATCTCTCTCCCTCTCCCTCTGTGTGTCTGCCTCGCTTTGGCTCTCTCTTGCATTTACCGACCTATCTAATGAATCTTATCTGCACAGCACACTGGAGGCTTAAGCTTTTGGTGGGCTCACATCTACCCCCCCCTCCACCCACACACACACACACACACACACACACACACACACACACACACACACACACACACACACACACACACACGAAACGCTCTCTCTCGCTTTCTTATTCTGCTCACTGTTTGATGTGGTTTACGCTCTTCAGTTCATTTTGAGGAACTGTCCTTTCAAAAGATAAGATCATGACTACAGACCCAACCCAGTGGCTTCAGAAGGGCGACATCATGCCAATCCCAGCATGCGCCATAGCGAGGGTCCGGAGTGAGCAGGTAAGTAGCGAAATGGCAGAGGACATGTTCCGTGACAGAATTCCAGATCTAGACTTGTGTGAGGCTTTAATGCTTAAAGGTGCCCTCGTGCACTGACGCCATGTTCCCTATCTGGCTACTGCCTTGATATTTGCTTTGAAGATTATGTCCTGCCAGATCGTCAGTGAGTTACAACTACGGTAATTAAGTACAACATCATGTACGGCATGTGCGCATCCTCGCAGCGTACTGAACAATAAACAGAACGCCATGAATTGTGAGTGTTCAATTCTGTAGTTTTAGAACCTGTTAAAGCTTTGTTTGCAAAAATACAG